>OZ026595.1:24664152-24696652 GCA_964020085.1 Micromussa lordhowensis
CATTTGATCTTGATCCGAATTATCCCAAAGGAACGCAGCCTTGAGCCACGTGAGTTCTGAACATAAGGAATTTTACTGGAAGTTGATGTAAATTGGGACCTGTAGTAATAATGAAGTTGATGTGCTGGCAAAATGGAGCATTATTCTAGAATTTGAAAACTTTCATTCAACGACTGAGTCGTTATTCTGGTCTAAGTAGCATCTAAGTTGTAGTAGCAACAAGCCATCCAGGTAGCCCCAATAGACCCAATAAACATTGATAAACCTGGTCGAGAAAACAATCGTAGAGGGAAAATGTTTTCTTTCCAATTCCATTTGTTTAATGAATTGAGGACAGAAAAAAGAGAGTGATTTTGTGATACCTCCTGATAATTTTCAACGTCTTTTTCTTAACTTTGTCCTCATCAAGTTTTATTTTTGCAGGCTATGGATACATCACTCCTCAAACAGCCGCTGGACAGATATTGTGCATCTTCGTCTCTTTACTTGGGATTCCTATTACAATGCTCACATTAAAATCCGCCGGCGAGCTCATTGCTAAACTAGCAAACACAATTGTCACGGCGTTTGAAAAGAAAATCCTTAAAAGAGCGGAGCCAAAACGAGTTAAAACCAAGAGTGCTGTGATCCTATTTACATTCATGGTCTTGTTAATTGTGGGAGTTGGCCTGATAGTGATGTCACATCAAGATTGGACTTTCGTTCAAGGAGTGTACTTCTGGTTTGTAACACTGAGCACAATCGGGTTTGGTGACTACGTTTTGAGAAACCCCCAAAAGATCAAAATCACAGGTTTCAAACTCGACAACGAATTAGGTGATCTAGGGCAAGCCAGTTCGAAAGTGGTTATCAGTATAGCTTTTATGTTTAATATTCTATTAGGCCTATGCATTGTCTCTAGTGTGTTAAATGCCATCATGGTCGCCATGGAGGAAGTAAAATTACGCCCACCGTGCCCTCGATGTGTACCACGAAAAACACAGGACCTCGTGCAGACTCCACAGCAACTTCACGACGTTAATATGACATCTTTAAGCTCTGAAAGTGTTGGCGGATTCCGAACTGAAAACATGGAATCAGTCAATAACTGACCTTAACTGAGAGGTAAACGCCTTATCGCGGCTCAGTAGTTTTGATTTTGTTTCTATAACCGCGAACATCGGGTCCTGAATTTGACTCACGCTTTTGATGCACAACTCTAAGGGACGTAACTGCAATGCCTTAGGAGTGCCTGAGGCCCAGTCTTTACTTTATCCTATGACGTTGAAGCGGAATAATGTTTATACTGCCGGCTTAAAATATGGAGGAAACTTACTCATTATCTTTGCTAACCCATAACAGAAATAATGAAAAAAGGAATAATGGTTATCCACCCGAAAACAGTATAAGAATAATGAATAATCATAGAAAAAATCATTTTCTTCCACACCCAACCAGGCACCCTTTATCTTGTCATAAAGTTATAAAGCCATTAAAATAGACTTTCCTCTTTGCTGGTAATTATTCTCTAGTTTATGTACCGGGAATGTTCAAGAACGCATGCTGAGTTATTTCAGATTTCCACTTCTGAGCAATATGTGGCATATCTCTGTGTTGGTCGCAAACCGAACTCATTAAAGAATCGACCATTTCCTGCCTAAGCCTCGCTGTCAAAGCGAGGCCTGATGCACAACAATTCATATGAAACTGAGTTTAATTTGCATGTGAATGAAATCTCATTTTCATATGAAAGGATGGACAACAAGGCTCTCTTTGAGAAAGGAGCTAAAGATAATGTCATATTGACATTACCTTTTATCAATCGTAATAACAGCTGCCGTGATCTTACAAGTTAGAAGCTTCAAGGACTACCGCATTCATCAAGTTTATAACCTTATCACCTTTTAACTCTTCTCCTTTTTTGAATGATAACAACTGAGGAACATATTAAAACTGGTGAGTACTTTGGTAAACTTAAGATTAATACTGAATAATTTTATAAAACAAAATCGGCCAAACAGTTCCTGAAAGGGTAGGACAGAAAAACAGAAAAACTTAATGATCTCATAGCTAAATAAGTTGATTCGATTGAGGCCTTGAGCTTCCGTATTTTAATTCCGAGCTTTCGACGTTCTACTGAAGGACAACTTCATGCGTTTAATGATTTCACTTTTCTGATTTTGTCGTTTGCTAAAAACGCTAATAGCCGGTTTCATGTTTCCTCCTTAGTCGCTTTCACAAACAGCTTTTTCCACATTAATTTTGCAAGGAATCAAAAATTAGCAAGACACATATACAGTACGCTTGAAAATAATGCATGATCTCATCAAACATGCAGATTTATCGAGATTACCTTTTTTGTTTACATTCCCAAGCGAAACTTCTTGATCTAACTGTAATCATGTCTAGTCACGCTCTCGCATAAGCGTATGCAATTGTGTTCTTTGTTTTTCATCTCTGGCATCTTTAGTACTGAATTCGACAGGAGTACAAAGGATATCAAAAGAGAAAGTCGGCCGCCTCAGTGAGAAGAGGCACAGTTACATGTCGCATATTTGATAAACTTTTGCGAATGTGAAATACGGTCTTTTTAAAAATTATTTTACCAAGAGAATTCGTTGAGTGCCCTCAAAATAATGAAAAGCTAACTAAAGTTAACGCAGTTCAATTGGAGATATAGTTCTATAGAGTTCAGAAACTCTATTATAAAAATAAACAATAGGATTCAAATATAAAGAAAACCGAGCAACACTTAGTCAAGCGTCCTATAAGATATTGAACAATTCATTATGAAGCCTAAATAAAGAGATTCAAAAATTCCAACAAAAATGTTTCATTCAAGAGTTTCCTATAATGATAGGATTTATAGTTCAGAGCTAGAGCAGAAATTTCAAAATTTACGTTTATAGAATATAATGTAACATTGAAAGTGAAGAATGAATTATTTCGTATATATATCACATCATAATGTAACATTGTTTAGCGGCTTATGCAGGTGGAAAATCTTCAGCATGGACCCGCTGTGCAAAGCAACACTACTTTGGATATTTGCTTTTATGATATTGGCCTCTCTCTGCCCCTTTTTGTTTGTTCATGTGGAGTATACGAACAAAGACAACAAAGAGGAAAAATTTCAGTTGTTACTCTCTCTGTACAAGTCTATGGCACTTAAATACAATATGACCATCCCGGAGTTTAACAACTTCTCTAATGTGGCGTACGAGGCATTGAGCGAGCCGAAACCACAGTGGACCTATGTTGATGGAATGGACTTTGTCTTACAAACCTTGACAACTATAGGTAAGGCAGAAGTTCAACATAAGCTCGAGATTTCTATAAGGTGATAGTTGATGAGGCCGAAGGCCGAATCAACAATCGCCTCATAGAAATCGAGAGCGAATAATCTAATTGTTTTAGTAGAATTCTAACTGAAGTTAACGCAAATAATGGTTTCCAATGATTTTCCCATGCATTATTGAACTTTACCCATAAACAAAGTTGTACATGTTTTCTATTTCTTAAATACAACATATCAATGTACAAGGCAAGTAAGCCCACGGAAGCCAATATGGCTTTTGTAAAAGACCTTCTTAAAGATACCTAAGACTTAACAAAAGAATTTTATGATTTGTCGGCGACAGTAAATGACCGAGAGCAAGGTCATGGCCATCTGTCATTCACCTCTACGTCATTAACCGAAAACCTACGCAGTAATGTTGTTTTTTCACATCATTTCTTTGAACAGATGTAATACATGTTTTTATCAAGTTTTAAAAACGTAAGCTTCGCGAATTCCCATTCACCATAAATGCCAGTAGTTAATAGTTCAAAGTGGCTCTTAAACGTATGTACAGACTTCTGAAGATTGGTTAAAATGTCATTGCTGTCAAATAAATAATAAAAAAGCGACCAGAACGGCTTTTCGAGAACAGGAAAGGGACAAAACAGCGCATATCAAAACGTCGTGTGCTAACAAGAATACCTATAAAGGAATGGTAGGAAGGGTCACGCTGGAAACCCCGCTAGCGCTATGCTTGCCCTAAGTCACTCCAATCATGTGTTGCAAGGTAAAATGCATGAGCATGTTTTATTCTTTCAGACTTCCTACTCATCACCTACTGATCTCCGTTCTTGCCCCATCATCAAACGTTCGCAGTTGGGTTTCTTTCATAGAAAGATTGGAAATCGCTTTTCCAATCCACAAACTTCACTTGAGCCCGAGCCCATTAGTAACGATTTCGTGTATACATTATACTGACTTCTGGTTTTAGAGAGGAGCACTCAGCAGTGATGGTCTGCACTCATCTATGATCATCTATTTTCACTGCAGGTTATGGATACATCACTCCTCGGACACCCTCAGGACAGATATTGTGCATCTTCGTTTCTTTAATTGGAATTCCCATCACATTGCTCACATTGAAATCCATCGGCGAGCTTATTACTAAATTGGCCAACGCAGTTGTTACAAAATTCGAAACGAAAGCCCTTAAAAGAGTACAACCGAAGTACGTTCAGAGTAAGAGTGCTGTGATTTTGGTTGTATTAATGGTGGTGGTAATGATAACAAACAGTTTCTTAACGAAATTGCTTAAAGGCTGGACATTCATCGAGGGTGTGTATTATTGGTTCATAACCTTCACCACTATCGGATTTGGTGATTACGTTTTTCACCAACCGCAAAAAATCAAAGAAATGTTCTTCAATGGCTCTGGACAGTTCGTTAAAGAAGATGTTGGCTCAAAGGAACTCATTTTTGCAGTTGTGGTAAAGAAATTTATCACTTTATATTCCTTAATGGGTTTATGCATTGTTGCAAGTGTATTAAATTCCATCATGGCCGCGATTGAAGAACGGAAATGTTCTCCTCGGTGTACCGGATGCCTCCCTCTTAAAACCCAGGACCACCCAGACAATAACAGACAACAAGACATTCCAAAACAGAATGAGTCAGACATAACATGGCTAAACATGGAAAATACTGGGCTGCAGAGGACAAGCAAGGTTTCGTTGGCCGTGAGTGAAATTGATTAAGAAAATAAAAAGTTTATGTATTAGGGTACAGTGCAATACGCCTACTTTTACATGATAAGTCCATAACATGCACTGGATACAAGCGCTAAGCTCAGTAAACCACTAACTTTGCCGGCTCAGACACTCATTGATTAGAACATGGGTCGAAGTTCTGAAGAAGTCAGCCATCGAATACCTGATGCACTCTGTGAATGTTTTGTGCTCGTATTGCTCAGAAATCCGCATAAAGAAATAAGAAGTCAGATTGGGCAGTTTTCAATCGAGTGCCGTAAAACTAAAACCAAAGTAATCAATCTGACCAATCACAAAGGAGACAGACAATCCACTCATCGGGCAGAATGAGTGGACATCATTAATTATTCATGATCACCGAAGCGGCAAATTTGAAAGCGAGCGCGCTTTGAAAACCCCAGAATAAGAGAAGAAAGGGCTAAAATCGGCCGAGTGGGCATAGAAAATTTGCTCGTGTGACATCGCACAACAGCTAACCAACACTTTGACCTACGGCTTTTTGAAGAGGAAGGATGTATCTACAATAATAGACAAAAACGATGAAATTCTATCCAGTGGAAGGTCTATCCATTTGGACTTGAAAATCAACAAAAATGAGCCATTTTTTGTATGGAAGCCGATTTCGAAAGAAATTTCCTCGAACCTGGTTTGCGCTTCCAAAAAGTGACCAACGGCAAATAAAAGATCACAGTTTCGTCTCTTAAAAGCCGTTTTAGCTTCGAAAATTGGTGGACGAGAACCATTATCCTTTTAAGTTTCAAAATAACCACTTCAATTTCGTTCGAAAATGGCGCTTCTTGCTTCGGCCAGCCTTTGTTTTCACCAATCGTCTGCATAACAATGGTTGTTAAGGTCTACAATTACCATAGACTGAAAGCGCTGTAGCGGTAAGCGATAAGTTAAAAAGTTCTAAGCGCAATCTTTCCAAATGGCATATTTTTCTGCTGTTAAGCTCGTTATGCAACCTCTGCAGCTTCCCAGCGCAAAACACTCACAAATAGAATGATGTGTTTATTTTCAATGAACACTAATAACATAGCGCGCGCGCTGATGTACGCACGGCCGTGCCAATAAAATGACGTTAACTGCAAAATTACCTTGCGTTACGCTTCGAGTTCCTTTTCCTAAAGTTTCGGCAACGTGAAAATCATTCTGAACTATCAAAACCCTAGTTACGCCTCCGTCATGCTCTCCAAACTTCCCGCGTGCATCCATACTGACTCGATATACGCAAGCTAAGCATGAACCGATTCTTTATCATTTAGCTCGCGCTGAGATAATTTGACAGTTCATAATGTTTTTTCATAACTTGATATACGCACGCTAAGCATGAACCAATTCTTTATCATTTAGCTCGCACTGAGATAATTTGACAGTTCATAATGTTTTTTCATAACTTGATATACGCACGCTAAGCATGAACCAATTCTTTATCATTTAGCTCGCACTGATATAATCAATTACAGTTCATAATTCTTTGTGAGTTCTCACTTTTGTTCAAACAGCACGAGTCTAAAAAGTGCCCATGTTATAAAGCAAAATAAAAGACCATGTCATAAAATGTTCCGCACGAAATATGCGCATATCTTTAGTTTTCCGAAACAAAAGAAGAGACAATAGCGCTCTGCATTCATTGTTTAATTTGTCGCCTTCATCAAGTTAATGAGAGTCGTTGTGCGTTCTTGGCAACCAATGATCGACGCTCTTTCTAAGCGTCTATGCATGATCACGCGCGAGTATGACAGATCTACAACGCTTTTAAACTGGAAGTAAATGTCCCAAGAACAATAGGCATTCTGCGCGATGGAGCCAATCAAAACTCAAAGTAATTACACGTAGCTGACCCAAAGCGCGGGAAAACGTGTACGAGCGAGTTACGATTGGTCTTGGAATTACTTCTGATTGGATGAGAAAGTGGCGCGAGTTTTTCAAGCCAATCGTGCAGCGTAGTTGACGATAACTGCAGAAATTCTCAGGCGCTCATTGGCTAATTTTCATTGTCAATAAGCGGACAGACACATGAATTTATAATTTATGCGATGCGTCAATGAGCTAGAGCGGACAATTTGCTATCTTAAAAAAAAAAAACAAGTTGACGTTAGTTTTCCATGCTTCTTTTTTGTTATTGACAATGACACTCAAATGAAAACCAGTCTAGTTGGCTTCGATCCAATAGTTCTCTGGATTCTGGAATAAACTATTGTAAATGTTTCAAGATATCTTCACGATTTCACCACTCAGAAATGCATGTCCTAAGTATTATCATTTGTTTCCCTTTCTGCACATACTGTAGCTCAAGGTTGGAATTGTTTTTAGGTCTTTTAAAACTGTGGTGATAACAAATTAAAAACAGAAAACCGTAGACACCAGGAAAGAGCGAAACTAAGTCACAGAAGACATTTTGATTGAAACCACATCTTGTATAACGAAGTAAAAATGGAGGACTAAGCTCACGGGAACCGATTGTAAAATTTCGTGTATCAGTATCCACCTCCCCTCCGTATAGCAATAATAGTAATAATAATAATAATAATAATAATAATAATTACGAATATTTTAACAAGATGACCCATCAGCGTATTAAACACTGTTATCACAGGGGTCCTGTAAAAGAAACTATAGTGATAATAAGGTAAAAAAAGGCGAACAAAATTAGTAAAAATGTCCACGTAAGCATGTCAACCAAACTATGATCCCTTGGGTTTACTTGATGGCTGATAATTAACTGTTGGATGAGAAATGGCGTATTTTTCAAGTGAGAGTTGAGGTCTGATTGCTTCAAAATTTAATCACAGTGAGAAAGACAGCTATACGAAAATCATCGAAAATTTAACTGATCACTGAGATTCAAGCACTCTCGTACAGAGCTTCGTAGTAAGGTCGTTCCTTTAACTGATAAAAACGTAACACTTTAGGATGATAATTATCTTTGAGTATTGTCGGTTGTGAATAAATAGTAGGAACGTTAAGTGAAACACTCAGTCGCGACTATTGTAAATTGTATCGCTTTCCACCTTTGTAAATATGTAAATGTAATGCAATTTGTGTTTACCCTCGGAGCAACAACGAGTTCACAAGAACTATTAAAGTGTATCCGTGAAGGATTTCAAGTCGACTGCAGTACTTGGTTTGGATCATGTAACAGACAGATACACTTAACTATTCCTGAGGAGGTCGGAGTTTGGGAAATCAGGGCGATTGAACATCTCTTGAATAATCAGTGACTGAATAAAGCAAGTATTTCGAATGAAACGTTCAGGAAAAACTGCCTAAAAATTTGCAACAATTTAAGCTTATAGCGTCTTGCCCATTATAGTAATCAAAAGCATTTAGAAAGAGAAATCATATATCATAATTTAGACTTTACCTAGCTCGAAGAGGCTTGAGAGTATCAGCAGTTCATCAACATGAAGATTTAGCAAGAATATTTCTGAAGAAAGTCGCCCTCTCACATGTTTCATTCAGCGAAAAAGAACAGGACACTGACACGACAGCCCGCGGTAAATTTTCCCGCCTTTTTCATGTGGCCAAGTATCTTTTTTTTTATAAAATAAAGCCATAACAAGCGCTCTCATTGGTCGATAGGCGTGTAAACACGGTTGTGACGTTTTAGATTCGCGCGTATTTTTGAGAATTATCAGCAATAGAGCACTTTTTCCATGTTTATACAGCCTCATCTAAACAGTCGGAGGGTTGGGAAAATTCCCGAAGTTATGCAAGACCGAGTTTGCATAACTGTCTGGAATTCTCCCAACCCTCCTCGTGCTCTGTTGCTTTAAGACCTATGCAGTACGTAACGATTAAACAGTGAGGAGCACTGGATTTAATAACAAAAGTTGCAAAACAGTGGAAAGTCTCGTATGCGGACATCCACGGTACTCCAAAAAGATGTCCTTAACTGGAACTGGCCGCTTACGAGAATAGGTCTCGTTAGCGGCCACAAGAGTTGTAAGGGAAAATTGCCACCTACGGGAGCTTGTCCATCTAACCACAAATATTGGGAATGTAATAATACCACCAAATTGTTTTTTTTTGTGCTTGTTTATCGTCTTGTCCGGTGCCGCGATAATGGCGATAACTGCATGTACTCAGCATGCTCAGTACTATGTATACTGCATACTAGGACTGGTGATTTTAAAGGCTACAAAAAATAGTCAAAAATTGCACGAGCCCGTAGTGCTCGTGCAATTTGTAGTCTTTGAAAAATTTACGGGTGCGTATTTATTCCAAATTTTTCACTAGAAAAATTATTTGATTACTTGTTAATAATATACAAGTGACAATTTCTGCCCGCTTCAGTATTTTACGCGACAAATGGAGGCGTTAAGCTACATTTCAATTCAACTTTATTGGATGAAAATGAAAATTCAGGCGTAAAAGTTCATTCACTCTCTCCAAGTCATGTATGAAAATTGAGCAGTTTATTTTAACTGTGAAAAGCAGTCATTTTTCACAGGTTGAATTAAAGAACTTGACCGCAAAGCAAAAGAAAATCCCCATGCGGTTTTGATGCGGCTTTCATTACAACTGTTTTTCGAGTGGTTGAAAAACTCTGTGCCGCGTTCAAGCTTATCTTCACCGAGAAGAAGCACTTCAACCCAGCACAAGTTGCCTTAACAAAAATGCCGAGAAACGACTCTAAAATCTACCAGGAAACGGATTTATTGGACGTTGTACAGGTTAGATTTGCGTTTGCCGCGTTTTGTTTCTGAACTATCTTACCTAATGTCTGACCATCTCTAGGCTCTAGGTTCTTTCGAAAAAGTAGAATGCTTGCACCTTTTATTTATCCAAGCTCAGTGTTGTGGGAGCTGACAATCATTTTTAATTTCACCATTTTGCACTCAATTTCACTTTTTTGCACTGGTGAAATTACATTGATTTGGGATTAATAATATACATGAAAATATTACTCGATTCTGACTGGCTGAGAACAGTGCAGTTTTCCCTTAACACAGTGCAAATACAGTACAGAAAAGAGGTAATTGAATGCAAAAAAAGGTAATAAAGCACGCATTCTGATTGGTCAATGAACATGTATATTATTAATAGGAAAAGCGGCTCGTGCAATTTCAGCTTTTTGAAAAACTCACTCGTGCAAGTTAATTCCAAATTGAACTCGAAACCGTATGATTACCTGTACTAATCGACAAGTTCTCAGCCCATCAGAATGCAGAAATTGTTGCTTGTATTAAGGGAGCAATCGTCTCTATAACAAAATTCTCGATTGTGATTGGTTCTCCGCGGGCCTATTTGTCACGTAATCGGTACGCGATCACGTGGTATGTGCGTGGATCACGTGGTGTTAAATTATAGGTGTCCAATTTGAACTTTTTGTAATTGGTTGTACCTGTAATTGGATACCCACATGATTCGCACTTCAATTACGCGCGCTTTAATGGCTTCCTTCGCACTGTTTCCTATAGTTTTCAAAACTTGTGAAAAGCTCTACATAAGTTTTCGCTCAAAAGAGGTTTTTAAAGGCATTTTTTAATTCCGAAAACCCGGTTATAGATACGATTAATTAGTAATTGGACCTCCCGTACAATTCCGGGAGTAATTGTGCTCGTAATTTCAAATCAGCCTCGTGCTTCACGCTCGTCTGATTTTGAAATTACTCGCGTGATTACTCGATCCCTGAATTACTATTACTAATGATAATCACGGAAGTGGTTGATTAGACATTACAAGATTATAGAAAAACCCTCTGACAAACTGATCTCATGTTATCTTCTTACGTCCAGGCCAGTTTGATAGCCAGATTAATCATAAAAGTTACAATTTCCTCGATTGTGATTGGTTTAATAAACTCATATTTTCCACTAATTCACTTGCCAAGTTGTTTTCAGACAGTTTGTTATCGGACAGTTAATTAGACAGTCACATTCAAAGTTGTAGCTTATATCAACCAATCACATTCAAAGTTGTAGTTTAAATCAACCAATGTCAATTTTAGAGCGACATGAAACAATTTACGCCTCCTTTTTCAGTATTTTAATGCAAATTTTCCCTTTCTTTCATAACTTGACCATTCTTCTTTTCTCGGAAATTGTTATTTTTATGATTAATTGATAATAAGACATCGTGTGGTCCAATTCGTCTGTGATAATACTCGTGATAAACAAATCGGACTCCCGCTGCGCGGTCGTCCGATTTTGTTATCACTTGTATGATTACAGACCGAATTGGACTCCACTCAGTCGTATTACCATTACATATCAAATATAAACAAACATGGCCGTGTCTTGACTGCTTAACGTGCAGTAAAATGGGTTGTTGCTTATAACCACTTTTTTCACTTGATGCTACAATCATGGTATCAAAAAAACTGCCAAATCATTGGTGAACACGTTGTTATCATTTTCGTGAAATATTAGGTTACCATAGCAACAGTATTACCTGCTAAAACCACCCTTAATTACATCTTTATGGGCTTAAACTTCAAAAACGGCGCGGTCAAATTTTTTATATTATCACATTTTGTTAAGCATGATAAGATGCAACTTTTGGCATAGTTTAAAAAAATATGTTTATAGGGTTCCGAGCCACCTTAAATTTTCAAAACTTTAAGGTGGCTGTGAACCCTATGTACAGATTTTTTTAGAACTTCAACAAAAAGCAGCCCTCAAAGTGTCCGCGGCCGCATACGAGAATGTCAGTTTACGGGAGTGAGTAAACACAGAGTTTTTATGGGAGTTCAAAAGGCGTTTTGTGAAGGTAGCATTTAACTTACAAGAGTGTCCATAAGAGAGCTCCTACTTGATCAAAAATAAGACACAAACAGCAGTGATAAAATTACGATGGCCCTAGAACAAAAGTATTTACGTTAGAGCTCCTACTGTAATAAATAAAATCGGGGGACAAAAGAAATCAATTAGGAATATTTGCAAAAAAATTGCAGTTCACGTTGTTGCATTTGATTTCGGTGTTCATCTCTACAAGGGGTCAACCAGAGAGCGTAGCGTTGTGTGATGACCCCTAAGAGACGACATTAGCCCCTCCCACCCCTCCCTTCAAAGAAGCCAACTACGTCAGCCTCGATCTCAAACAGGTAATGGCGTGCGTTCCCCTTCTTCTCAAGTTTCGACATAGAGTGTTTCAGCGGGTCGAGACGACGTGAACGTGAACATTTGCTCACAAACATGCTGTAAAGGTGAGTCCAGGAGTAATATAGCGTTATATTTATACACTGTATCGATAAACAGGGTTCAGGTTTTTCTTAAAAGGTATTCAGGTGCAGTTTGCGAGAGCGGTGTGTGTTGGTATTCACCCACTCGAAAAAAGGAAAATCGATACCCCAAAAAATCGATCGTGAATGGTTTCAGTAGCAGAGTGCATTATTTCCACTGGCATATAAGTTTTAAGTGAATGAAGAATTCAAAGAAGCTTATTCGAGCTGCTTGTTTCTTCCACTTGTCTGCGCTATCGACTGTCTATAAATTATCTGCTTATCAAAATTAGGGAACGGTTGTCCAAGCTTTGTACGTGACTCCTACTACTTGTACCAGTTCATTCGGCTAACGTCACTGCAATCTTGTATCATTCTGAAGATTACTGTTGCAGTCTCAGTCAAATTGAAAGAATTTATCTGAGGTACATGTATTAGGAATCTGCAGATTTCATCTAGGTTTCGACACTATATTTTGTCCATCTTATAAACCAAAATTTTGACTTTCATATTTTTTACCTTTCTTTAGATTTGTTGCTCGTTAGTAAGCTTTTGTAGGACTTTTCCACCATCAGTTCTTTCTCTCTTCATAGGGAATAGAGCCGTAATATTCTTAGTAAGCTTATATTTGTAATTTATTGCTCTAAATAGTTCAGATTTTAAATCCCAGCAGTAACTTTAAATTTGTCTCGAATGCATGTATCAAATTGTAAAAACTTCTTCGCTGTAGAGGAGAACAACCACATGTTTTGGAATGATATCTGTCTTACACTTTGGAAACGACAATATGTTCATGGTTTTAACCACCTTGTAACAAAATGGATCTCAGACCAGTGGCAAAGTGGATTTTATAATATATTTGCTTTAATTTATTATGATCCATGCTTTTAATTAAATGGTCAGGTGCTTTGCATGTGGCTATGGAAACATATTAATGACTTTACATGATGTTTTTTTTTTAAATTTTGAAGAAAGAAATGGAAATAGCTACTTAATGTTTACATTACTTGATGTAGAGACTTCAGTGAAAGCTTGAAGGTCCTTCAGAGTCACCCATATATTTGTTTTTTTTTTGTGGAAAATTTAAGTAAAGTTTTTAACTGAATTTTTCATCACAGGTCAGTCCAAGTAGATTTTTCTGATAACAGTGAGAGGACAGACCTTTAATGATTTTATTATTTTTATTAGTCTGTGAGTGCTTCATGTTTCCTGTTTACCAGATATGCTAGGTTAGAAACTTCTGCTCTCCAGTCTTGGAATGATTTGCCTTGCACTTCTGCAAAATCAGCATAAACAAATTAAATCAATGATATCAATCATTGATTCACTAAATTGTAAACAGGTTCAATCATATCCAGCAAGGTCACAACAGTTTATAATGGAAATC
Source organism: Micromussa lordhowensis (assembly GCA_964020085.1). NCBI lineage: Eukaryota > Metazoa > Cnidaria > Anthozoa > Scleractinia > Lobophylliidae > Micromussa > Micromussa lordhowensis. Next base: position 24,677,733 of record OZ026595.1, read on the forward strand.
TGCTGTGTAGGTGTGAAATAAAGATAATACATACAGTATTTGTTCAAGAGGTGGCATTGTATACCTTTTAATTTTACCACCAGAAGTACATGCATCTTTTCAGCATCTTGTGCCATAGCCTGAAGCAACATAAAGGATTTTTTAGGTCCGACTGATTGACTCTATCCTTTGTTTACGTGATGGAGAATTGAATTTTTTTAGGAAAATGTTATGTAATTTCAAACTACAGAAGTCCTGTAAGAGATGAAATTATTGTTAGTATCATTTATATTTCAAATTAGTTAATGATTATGTAAAAGTTGAGACGAGGACCCAGGGGGGTACCCGCAGTATACATAACAGGGGTCCAATGGAGCTTCATATTGTGAACCCAAAAAAAGGCATGAGCCTGAACTTTTACACCCAAAATATACCTTGCATCAAAATTTCCTACCTAAATACTTGTAATACATGATTTTGCATCAATAAGCTAATGAAATTGCTATGTCCGTTAATGTCTCTTCATCCTCCCTTGTGCTCCACATTTACACACAGGTCCTTATTGTGACACTATATCAGCATACTTCTTTCATCCACTTTGTTTTTGACACATACTTAAATTTCACATCAAATTGGAACTGTAAAAAGTGATGACAGATCTCTTGACCCAACAAAATAGCAAGGGTGTAAATTTTCAACCCCTAAAAACATGTCAGATTCCCTGCCCCCCATCATGTACATGTATACTGCGAGTGGGGAGGGGGACTAGTGCAGGATGATGACTTTTGGTACACCATGCCCAAAGAGCAAGCCCAAAAATTGGTTTTCTTTGCACGCTGTTTTATCAGTGACTTCTGATTTGTTTAATTCTGTACATTTCTGGCCTTGATATATAATTTTGGTACTAGTACTGGTCAGGACTACTTGAATGGACCAATTTTAGAAAGATTGTTTTCTTTCCACTGTTTCCCTCTGTACAATGCCAGTGTATCATTTGCATGATATAAAAAAACCATACTCCACTGTACATGTATGTAGTTACAATTGCAATGCATAGCAGGCATGCTAGTAATAAGTATAACCCAATGACTGACAGTAGCTTAACTCGCATTCTGATTAGTTTTGTACATGTAAGTGTCCTTGATTTTATGGGGTTTTTCATGCATCATTACTGAAAAGTATTAGTACATACATGTACTGTATATATACAGCTGTAATCAATTCTTTCATTACTTTATTCAGCCACTAGGTTTGTAAATAGTCTGCTAGAACAGCTACATTGTAAACAGAGTTTGACTGGTAGTTGGGGGCTTTGGCCCTTGTCAGCTACATGTATCAGTGTGCAATTCTATTGGTTGGTCTATGAAGTGATGACAAGCATCTATCAGCAACCTTTAATCTGTAACATACAGTGCACACCAAATTCTGGTGTAAAATTTGCTCCTACAGTTTGATTCCTATGGTTCATGATTATTTGTTATTGTACATTATTTGCAACTGTTGAGTTATGTTTCTTCTTACAGCAAATATCATGCTTATTAACCGCATGGCCATTGGCTCAGAGCGGTTCACGGATTTGACTGGGTTTATTATTTTTGTTTTGTCGGCGACCATACCCAAACTTCCACTCAGTCAAATCATGATCAGGACTTTGACTCACGTAACCTGTGTGCCAAAAGCTGTTGGGACATTAGTACACGGAAAAATGTTACAGATATTGTTTTCTTTATTGTATGTAAAATATATTCTTTTTGTTTTATCGAAGTGTTGGATTCAAAGAGAATATTAAAATACACTGAAAAGGTATTACATCAGCCATGGAATGTGCCAATGTTGCAGCTTTCACTTTCCTACATGACAAATAAGATTGTGCCTACTTTGCAAGTTTATTTTGCCAGAAGCGATGGTCATTAATTTATTTGCAATTTTGCGAGTATCTCTTGTGGGTTTAGGCAATTAAAGTGAATTCTTTGGCTGTTTGATTGAAGCGCGTTATGAGATTCGAAGGAAAATTAAATACATGTATATGCTGCTCAAGGTAAACGAGAGCTTGCCAGAACTTGCAGCGTTTATGTCAATGCTAGCAGACAAAAACACAACCATTCTAAAATTAGCCGTGGATAGAGTAAACCTCAGATTGTGTGACCCACCTGACTACTTTGCTTGTCCTTTACTCATAGCACAAACAAATTGAATATGACTTTTAAAGAAGAAAGCTGTTCATTAACAGCGTTAATCAATAGTGTGGTACTTGTTTCCTTTTCATGTCATTCATGGGCATGTCCCAAGCAAATTTCCAGATTAAGACCACTCTGTCATCATAGATTTCACAAAGGCTAAGAGCAATGGTGCAATAATACAGTTTGTGTTGATCAAGTGATGTGGTGTCTACAGTAATCAGTGAATCATCAGGGACTGCTTTGGAATGTGCACTGCATTGCGACTGGAGTGCTAAGAAAACAGTTAAATTTTAAAAGCATGGTTATAAGATCTAAAACATTTTCTTGTCTTACTTTGCAAGGTTCCTTAGTAGTGGTTTTCAATGGAAAATTTCCATACACAACCTTAAATGAACACTTGCTCAAACAATAAAAATGAGATGCTGATGGCTGATCATAAGTTCAGTTTTTTGACTTGAGTAATTAATACAGACTTCTTTGGCGCTGAACCATTCATCTCATTTCACATATAATGCTTGAAGCCTCCAAGCCTTCGATCAGTTCTTGAAAAAAATAGACAAAGGATTGTCTTATTTAAAAATGGGTGGAGGTGTCGTGGACACGAGCTGTCAAAGGGCTTCTGAACTGCTGTATGAAATCGTTGCAGTCTCTCTTTTTGCTTGTCCCTGCGCTACTTGTGGCTCCAGTTTGGCTGCTTGTATCTGCTCATTCCTTTGGGGTATTTTTTATGTGTCCTTTCCAACAGACGTTTGAACAAAAAAGACTGCTCACAGTCTAAGCATTCACAGGCTAACCAAGAGGAAACTCTTGATGGCTATCACCAAAAAATTTGAGCAGGTTTAGTCACTAAAAAAACATGATAGATTCAGGTAAAACAAGAGTGAATATTTGAAATCTTGTCAGTTTTTGTCATTCTCATTTGGTTATTATGCAAATGAACTGCTTGTATGCGTCAGACTTTCCTTTCAAAAACTTTTACAAACTCACTTAATATGCAGAAACAATAGGAAAAAAATGTTTGGGAAACGAGTAATGACACATACTCGTTGTCGGTAAGAGTACTGACTATGATAAACCACATTTCGATTTGTTTTTTTTACCACAATGTCAACGTCAAAGAAAATGTTTTTCTTCAGAGCGCAAGCTGAAAAAGGCATTGTGTGACACATTGACGCAAGCAGCGTGGTCTGGACTTTATTGTTCCAATGTCTCAATGTTATGTTATAAAACAAATAGTAAACGCCATAGCGTGTACTATTGAGTTATGGATGCACTTGGGAGGCTTGCTAAGTACTCAAGAAACTAGAGTCGCACTCGGCTATCACCTCGTTCGACTCTTATGCTTCTTTCGTGCTTAGCAACCTCCTGCGTGCATCCATACATTGTATCGATTTCATTGTGGACGTATCATGTTCTGGACATGCATGCAAAGTTAAGTTTGTTTACTTTCTGCTGTTTAAACGGGTAACTGAACATGTTATTATGTTGAAATAAATATTTGACAAACAAGACTGACATTTTCTGAAAGCACACATCAATATTCTTTTTTGTCACAAAATTGGGAGAACAAAACGTGGGCTTCCTAATAAAATCACATGCAAAATTGAGCGGAACTGTGAAGGGATAATATTTTATTTAGCATAACAACACAAGGATGATTTGTCATCGTATGCATACTGACAGAACTTGTCCCTACAGAAATAATTAGATGAGAAAGATTTATTTCCTTTGACATTTAAATCAGCCGTTTTTAGCAGTCGAATTTTGCCAACTACAGTTTGCAGTATTGTTCAGATACATGTACAGTGTAGTTGTTTTGCTTTTGAAACATTTCATTGGCACCTGTTTGTGACAAAGTCTCAACCGTTTTTACAATGACCTCTCAGGGTATCGATAATTTTCCAAGGCAGTCTGAAAGAAAAACAGAGTCCTAAAAGTCTTTTCAGGAACATCACTCGATTTTTTCTTTGTGATCTGTTGGCCCGAGAGATTTGATGTGAGGAAAACATGGGACCATTGAACAAAATTAAAACCAGCTCAGCTCATTGAGATGATAAATTGGTTTGCTGTGTTTAGTGTTACCTGTCAAGCGTGACACAAGGTGATTTCCTTCCTGTAACAAAATATGTTAAGCATTTCACAAAAATTGTTGTTTTATTATTGGAACTGGTTTAAGTACAATGAAATTGACTGACAGTGTGTAGTAAAGAGAGTCACTTGATTGTGCTTTCAAGGGTTGCTAGTAATTCTGCTGTTATTGGACCTAGCCAATATCAACGCTTGGCCTGTGAAAAAAAATTCTGGCTAGTAACATCTAAGTTGTCACTAGCCACTAGGCTAGTAAGTTGAAAAGTTAGTGTCAAGCCCTGAAATTGGGTGGTTCCAAAATATGTCCATACCTACCAGTATACCATGGGTGGCATCTTGGAATTCCAATGGAGTTGGGGGGGGGGGGTCGATAGGCTCCATAGACCCTGTGTTCTTTGCCTTGTAACTTTGTCTATATGATACCTCGACCCATGAAAGACCCTAGAGGAGAGAGGCAGCAAAGTGTCTTGTCCAAGAACAAAAAATGCAGCAGCCAGGTTGTGAACCTGGACCCCTTGATCTGGAGTTCAGGACATTAATGAGGACAACCATACAGACTGTATGCACCACAACCTTATACCATAACACACCACGAAATAGTATGAAATACCATACCATACCATGCCATGTCATGCCATACCATACCATTCCATGCCATACCATACCATACCATACCATGCCATACCATGTCATGCCATACCATACCATTCCATGCCATACCATACCATGCCATACCATGTCATGCCATACCATACTGTACCATGCCATACCATGCTATGCCATAACATATCATACAATTCCATGCCATACCATGCTGTACCATAAATGTACCATTCCATGCTGCACCGTGCCATACAATGCCATGCTATGCTGTTCTATATATGCTGTTTTATATATATATATATATATATAAATACATCATAAAATAATATGGGAAATAATTATACATACATATAAGAAAAAATAGGCAAACATTAAAATTAAGTGGAGACAAACCATAGATAAATCAAACTATGTACAAAAGTTACATACAGTATATAGGAGATCTATAGGAAATAACTAGAAAAAATATATATAGGAAATAAATATATAGGAAATAAATAGGCAACATTAAAACTAAGTGGAGTCAAGCCATAGTTAAGTCAAACTATGTACAAAAGTTACAATCACACTTCATCCTGGTAGTCAAGTTGACTTCGTCCAGCATTGATTTAAAAATATTAAGAGATGGAGCTCTCCTCATATAGTCAGGTAGATTATTCCATAATCTTGTAGTGACGTACTGATATGACCTTTGCAAGAATCTGCTAAAATAGATAGGCTGTTCAAGCTTGCAGAAGCCTCTGAGGTCATATTTATTAGTACGAAATAAAAACATCTCCCTAATATCATTCGGCCCCATATTATATAACCATTCCTTACCCCGCACGCAATCCTATATCATGTCATTCCATGCCGATCCCCATTCCATGCCATGCTATACCATACCGTGCTATGCCCATGCCATTCCATATCCAACTTCATTCATCAGAATCATCATGCTTAGCTACTATATTTTATTGATGTTTTCATTTCACTTGAAGGTAATTTTGTAAGACCCAGAAACAAGTCAAGGTATTGTAACACAGCTCTTGAGCACCAATCTCTGTTTATTTTTCAGGTGTGTAGACCGAGTGTATTCTATCTATGGAAAAACTTACCCAGCCATCAACAAGCAATTTCACCAATCACAGTCAAGGTCATCAACTGCATAAGGCTAACTCTGCCGCGATCTCAGGCCATCAGAGTAAGAAGAGCTCGGGGAAAACACACTACTACCAGTGTGCTAACTGTGAAAAGGCGTTTCTGTACAAATCAAAACTGCTTCTTCACGAGATAACCCACAGTGGAGAAAGGCCTTTCAAGTGTGCTAGTTGTGAGAAGACGTACAAAAGGGAGTCGGAGCTTGTGGTTCATCAGCGGGTTCACACGGGAGAGCGACCGTTTCGTTGCAGAAAGTGCGAGAAGGCGTTCAAGACAAAGTCAGAGCTTGTGGTCCATGATAGGTTTCATACTGGTGAAAGGCCTTACAAGTGTCTCCATTGTGAAAAATCCTTTAGAACAGCGTCCGAGCTTGGTTTACACAACAAGATCACTTCAGGTGAAAGGTCTTTCAGATGTTCCAAGTGCGACAGGGGTTTCTTTCGGCAGGCCGATCTCACCATTCACGTACGAAATCACTGCGGAGAGAAGCCCTACAAATGCAGCCATTGTGAAAGAAGCTTCAGGACTGAATCTGAACAAGAAAAACACGAGAAGAGTCACAGCTCCGTCAAGCTTGTGAAATGCACCGTTTGTGACAAGTCGTTTAAAACGAAAGACCACCTTGAAGCCCACGCCAAAACTCACGTCGTGGAGAAGCGTTTCGACTGTTCGACATGTTCGCTGTCCTTCAGCACATCAACCGAGCTCTCTGCTCACAATGACACTCACGCTGGTAAAAGGCTTTACAAGTGTTCTCAATGTGATAAGTCATTTGCTTTCAAGTCCAAACTCTTTCAGCACTGGGTGATTCACACCGGGGAAAGACCGTTTAAATGTGTCCAGTGCAACAAGTCTTATGGAAGAAAATCAGAACTCGTAGTGCATCAAAGAATACATACGGGTGAAAAACCTTTCAAGTGTACAAGCTGTGAAAAATGCTTCAAAACAACGTCAGAACTGGTTGTGCACTGCAGAACTCACACTGGTGAAAAGCCGTATAAGTGCACCTACTGTGAGAAGCAATTCAAGACTGCATCTGAGCTTGGTGTCCATAGAAGAAGCCACATCGGCGACAAGCCATTTTCCTGCTCTCGATGTGAAATGTCCTTCAAGCGAATGGCTGATCTTAACACTCACAAAAGATTTCATTTGATCGATTTACCATTCACTTGCCAACTTTGTGTTATGGCTTTTGGAACCGCCTCAGAACTTGCCATCCACGAACAGTTGCACAGTTCCATTCCGCAAAACAGCTTGAATCAGAATGCAGGGGTGCCTGCCGGTTCAGACTTTGGACAAGCCCCTCAAACTAGCGGACAGCCTTCTACGCAAGGGCTAATTTCCGATCAAATGTTGAGTTTTGGCCAAGGACTCAAGATGGCGCAGCTATCTGTAGCTGACGACAAGTTGGATTCTTCCGAAGACCGTAAACATGCCCGAGCCAATGGAAAAATGCACAATGACGAGCCAGATCTTGACATGAACAAGCTCATGAAAATTGTTAACAAACCCTTCAAATGCAGCCAGTGCGGCAAAGCTTTTGTCTCCACCACCGAGCTGGCAGGGCACGTTAGAATTCACACCGGTCAAAGACCATTCAAGTGCAGTCAATGCGACAATTGCTACAGGACGCAGTCAACACTTTCCGTACACATGAAGAGCCATGAGAAGGACAAGCGCTACAAATGTACCTACTGTGAGGTCACGTGTCCAACGCTTTCCAAACTCTACGATCATTACATGCTTCATCAATCGGAAAAGCCTCAATCAAACAATCACTGCGCTCAAGAACGAGTGGTCTGCATAGACGATGACGATAATTTACCATTTAGATGTTGGGTATGCCAAAAACGTTTCAACGACCAGTTGGCTCTAGATGATCATATTAGTTTACATCGAGACAGGAGTAGTACCCTTGAATCTTGTGTTAAGAAGTTGAAAAGCTCCATCGCAGAAAAATAACGTGGAATCCCAAACCACATTATGGAACAGTGGGAAAATGTTCATGTGCAAGATTGTGTTCTCTTGGTAGACACGAGACTGCAGACCTGACAACTGAATCCTTTGTTCAGAATGAGACAAAAGCAGGTTTGTTTAGTTCTTGCAAAAATTCTAGGTAATGAATTGCTTTGAACTACGTCTAGACTGCGAGCAGTCTCTTTATAATTATTCCACGAGCGCGCGTTGGATATGAGATGGTAGATAGCTAACGAGGCGCGTAGCACCGAGTTCGCCATAATGATCTCATATCCAACAAGCTCGAGTGGAATAGTTGCTTTATTAAAAACAACCCCCCAAAAAATAGAAAACTAGAATAAAATAAAAACAAAACGCCCCTCCTCCTCGAAATTACGCGTAGGCTTACCCATAGTTAGTATGCGCTTACCATATTTGTAAGAGAGGGGTACAATGCCTTATATACCATGATGGCTAAGCGAATGAAAATTCTTGAATTGCATTATCCAATGATCCAGTTTGCAATAATAGGGAGCTTAAGCAAAGGCGTTTTTGAGCGACGTACGGCAACCGGAAGTGGGCGTTTCTCATTTTTGGGCAGTGGATGCGCTCTAATTTCCAAGTAGATCGTCTCCATAAGAGTAAAGACACTAAGTTATACAAATGTAGTAGCGCCAACGCGAGTAAACAGAGAAAACGTCTCATTTCCGGATGCCGTAGGTCGCTCAAAAGCTCCCTAATTTTATTATCCGTTGTATTTCTTGAGAGTGTAGCGACGTCGGTTCATTAAATTGCGCGAACGTTACTCGCGCGTGGTGGATCTGAGCCGGGAATCGGTGGAGAGACTGCTCGTAAATTAAATTATGTCAGTGAAATTCAATTCTTGTGAAATAACAAAATACTGTAGATATTTTTTTATATGGTAGTGAATTCTTGTGGATGTACAAATCGGTAACAGTATGATTGCTTGATTTACAATTATGTTATTATTATTATCTTTTTGAATTCACTGGAAACAACAGCAAGTTACTGCTGCTGAAGATTGGACCTGTTAATCCTTTCATTCACTTTCTTCGCAAAGAGTTTTTTGTGATAAAGACAGATCATAAATCGACAAAACATACATTATGGATAGCAAAAAAGAAGGACGTCGACTTTTACGGTGTAAAAATTTCGAAGAGTCTTTTGTCTTCAAGCAAAGTCAATGTAAGAAAATTAACAAAAATTGAATAACGATTTCCAGCAATTTGGAAAATTTATATGCTTTATCTCAATTCTGTTTCGAATGCAAGAAGCTTCGCTGCAATATTTCCGAAGCGCGGCAGTTACACTAAGTACTACGGTAGTTTATTTTCTATGAAAAATGTTTCTTTAAGTTTTGTGTGGCTCTTTCTACCTACATATAATAGTGTTGCAGCGGAAAACGTTTTGATAAATTGTATTGCTAGTATTACATTTTTTATAACAAGAAAGAAGCGTGCTTCTACTAGAAATTAGATGTGAGATCACAGTACTTACTAATTATCACAATTTTATATACATATATCAGCTCCGTTTCCACCAAAACCCACATCCTGATTTAAACATGTTTAGAAACTGCTTACTTATCTGTTGGAACTTGCTTCGGTACTGGCTCGAAAGTTCCCAAAGTTCAAAATTACAGAAAGTCCTGCAGTTCATAGACGGATTCAGCTAACGTGTTTACATCGATTCAGACCACGTGATGATTCTTTTGGGAGGTTGTAGTCGTGCAATTTACGACACGCAACTTATTGCATAGGAGCATGTACTAACAGAACAGTTGTGACCTCTTTTATGAATCATCACATGATTTGAATTTGGTGACATCAAGGATGTAAACACGTTAGCCGAACCAGTCTATTTTGCGTGACAACTTTACACGAAAGAATTGCTGTGTTGCTTTCATAGCCACACGGTGGAGATTCACAGACTGAAGCTTGAACTTGTTTAACTAAGCTGGTTTAACTAGACATGTCAATGTGTACTTGGTGTAAACGGGGTATAAGCATTGCGGGTGATCACGAGAGTCACGACAGTCAAGAATGCTACATGAATGTTGCAAAATCTTCTTGATTGTCCAATTCTCCAAACAATGCAAAAACATAGTTTATTATATTTTCTTAGGCATATTTTAATACACGCATATTCTGCATGATTTTCTCATTTTAGTACTTAGATTTTGTACGATTTTCGTATTTTTTGTAATTTCAATTGGCCACGTTTATCACAGTGGTATGTTTGCTGTTTGTTACATTGTTTTTAAAGACGTAGTTAGATCTTGCTTATTGAATAGAATGACTTGTCGAAGAATCAAGATATTGATTAAATATCGTGTTGCATTACAAAGTAATGATATTGACCTATTTAGTCTGGTTTACAGTGGTGGTGTTGGTTGATGTACGATCAGTGTATGCATTCAGTCACGTGTCCAGTTGAATGTGCTCGCAGCGTCCAAAAAGTCGAAATTTGATCGCGTTACCCTCAGAGTCGGTCATGAATTTTGAGATGCCGTGATATGTAATGGTAATAGGACTGAGTGGAGTCCAATTCGGTCTGTAATCGTACGAGTGAGAACAAAATCGGACGACCGCCCAGCGAGAGTCCGATTTGTTAATCACGAGTATAATTACAGACTGAATTGGACGACACGAAGTCTTATTACCAATTAATCATAAAAATTACAATTTCCGAGAAAAGAAGAATAGCCAAGTTATGGAAGACAGGGAAAATTTGCATTAAAATACCTACCAATACCTACAAAGGAGATGTAAACATTCTAAACAGGCCTATTCGCACCTACTACCGGCAATTAGGCGGCAATTACGCTTAGAAACGCCACCACTGCAGCCTGGATAGTGACACCTGGTAATTAGTCTTTGTCAATCGATAAGCTACGCTGGACGTTTCTCCAATATTTATTACTCTGCTTGATAATAAAACGATATGTTACGAAAGGTTTACGTCTTTTTTGACTTTGTCAGTATAATTTATTATTAAAGGGAGCAAGTTTCAAAAGAAATTGTGGCGTTGCGTCGGTGGGGAGTACTACAAGATAATTTGGTTTTATCAACTGAGTTGATAATGTGAATTGGCCACCGTAAAGAGATTCGAAAGCTTATTTGTTATTAGTTTACTTATGGGTAAGCTACGTAGTAGTGAATTCAGTACCCGGCAGATGTTTGGGTATACCAGCCTATCGGCAATGACACCCTGGAAAAGTCAGCTTCTGACATCAGATAGCCGCAGTAACTTCAGGACAGTTGTGTGATATTACAAATTGACGTCAGTTTTTCATGGGTCTGTCCTGTTATTGATCATAAATTTCGTCATCACATTGTCAAAGTAGCTGTGGATCCACGAGGCGATAGCCCAGTGGATCCGCAGACTACTTTGACAATGTGATGGCGAAATTCATTGTCATTAACACGACAGACTCATTAAAAACTGACATCAATTTGTTTTTTACGATGACAAATGGTCGAATTGCCCGCTCCCGCTCGCTGACGCGTCGCACGAATTTCAAATTCATGTGTCTGTCCGCATATTGACGATAAAAATTAGCCAATGAGCGCGCTAGAATTTCTACAGTTATCGTAAAAATATATATTGACTCCGCGCAACTCGCCCTACTTTTTGTGCCCTTGCCGCGGATTACGTTTGCAGTGTATATTTCTCTACATATACCGTACACATTTTCCAAGTATTCTGCAATGGGTGCAGATCATTGCGTGCCAATTTTTGATTTCGAGACTGGGGGCGAGTGAGCTTTCATTGACATATCAATTTGGGAAAGCTGTGGAAAACCCTCGCCCCGTTCTGTGCTGTCTCCTGGTGTTGGTGTTCCTACAACACTTCTCGTTCTTCCGAGGTTCAACTCGTGTTTTTCGATTTAACAAGTGAAAAACGTTTTCTACTTCACAAACAAAACACCTAATTTTATGCTATTTTTATTTCAAAGTCCATTCTGGTACATTCCATTTTCTACTGATTTTAAAGAGGGCGGTCCGTTCATCGAACCGCGACCTCTGCGTTAAAATTTGGTCAGTTTGAGGGAATGGCCGTTTTTATACTTAAGACGCATTATCCGTGTGGACGAGCTTTGGCAAACTTTGGTAGTTCGTCTAGTTATGCGTTTCTAGTTTAAAGACGGGCACAACACGCATGATCCGTCTAGACAATCCATCTCTCTTAGTGCGTCGTTCAAGACGCGTTTCGAAGGATAGTTCGTCTAGACGTATAATGCGTCTTGTGCCCGTTTTTATACTAGAGACGCGTTACCAGACGAACTACAAATATTTGCCCAAGCCCGTCCAGACGGATAATGCGTCTTCAGTATAAAAACGACGAGGACGCATTATCCTTCTGGACGGATAATGCGTCCTCTAGTATAACGGCCAATGACAACGGTTTTCGAATTGTAAATCTCAGTTGTTTAGCAAATTGAACCCTTGCGTGCGCAGCAGGCTTGATTTCGGGTCGGGCCGCGCTCCTCTACGGGAGGAGACTGGTTATCAGCAAGCGTTTCCTTTCATGGCGTCTTTCATGTTCGCCGCTTTCATTAAAACACCACTTATAAAAAACTAAAACATTTCAATCTGACCTACTCCACGTAAAGCGTATTTCAGTAAAGAACACTCACCGTTGCAAAACAAGGTTCAATAATTTTCCTATTCCTTTGCTCAGCTTCTCCCCCTCTCCTTCTCCCTCAGCAAATTAAAGTCCGTGATTTCAGCCATATCCTAGCCTCACTAACACCTACGCCATCAGTGTAGAAAACATATTTTAAATTTCCCCACTCATGGTAATTAGTTTTGTTTGCTGTAGTTACGGATCTAGGAATTATGTATTTCTGAACCATATATTTACGGACCACCATGCTCCTCTGCCCTTTTGCGCATTCTCAGATCCACCATTTACATATATCCGGGGTTTTCCGAGAATCATTGTCACTTGTGATGCCTGAAACATGGCGGATCCTGGCGAGAATGTGAACGAGTCTTCACATTTTCACATGAAGTAACCACTATAATATGCCAAGAGAGCATTTTATAATAGTTGTAAATAACAGAGCAAATACGTAGATAATGTCTATTCATCAGCAACAGAAGTCAGTGGTGAACTCCAGCGCGGTTTTTCCGAACGAAAGGTCGCCATCGATTTCGGATTCGTCAGACGAGGAAGATGATGATTTGGACGACGAAAGCGCCGAACACTCAGCGGTAAGGTTGATTTAATGCTGTTTAGTATTTTTTATAAAATCTTTTAATTTAGGTTTATTTCGTACAACAGTCTAAAAGGACATTTTCCCTATTTGAACGGCAGAAAAAATGTTCTTGGCATGTTAATTATTCTAACTCCATGATTAATATTAAAGCTATGAAAGCTAACCCTTCGACTTTATGATGGAAAATGTTTGTTCTGTAGGAAAGAGTGGCGCTGTCGAATGATTATTTGAAATAAAAATGATCCATTTCCTTTGGAAATGGTCGTATGATCCATAATAAAATTGATCTACGCAACAGTTTCGGGAAAAGGCGAGCGGTTAGCTATAAAAGCGGTTGTGTTCTTTGCCGCAATGCTCGAGACCAAGTTTGTTCAGTGTATTTACCGTGTTTTGACGGGTACATTGTTCGCTTCTTATCGAGTTTTAAAAGGGAAATTTTTTAATGCCATCGCGGGGGAAAACGGGAAGAGAACATGTATTTTGAGTACATTTCACTTTAAATAACTTAAGCTACGAGTAGTCACAGAGTTCGATGCCTTTCTGCTGGAATCAAGAGTACAGGAGGGCACCGACTAATGAGAAAATCTGAAAGTTTTTTTAAGACTGATCTTTAATGCTTTAAAAGTGCGACCAAAGAGTCCCTCAGAAAGTGTCGCGAAGAACAAGGTTGATTTCGTTTCTATTCCAATGTTTGCATGGTTTGTGATCGCTGCCGATCACGGCAGTCCGTTCCGAAGCCTTAAACACGTGCCGGAGGAGTGGTCTAAACGAGAATTGTAGAACTTAAATCGCCATTCGATTGAAGTAATCTGTTATTCTTTGTACTAGCCGTTTCCTTTTACAATAATTTTGTCATAAATCTGACGAAAATGCAAATTGTTTATTCTTATTCCCAGTTATTTCCAGTAACAGTCAAGGATTTAATGACTCACTGAGCGTATTTAACGTATGTATTGTGTTCTGCAACCTCATGTCTTGGTGAGCGCTGTCACAAAACAAGCAAACGTGTACATTCGTATCTAGAGAAAGTATTAAATTGATACATCAAAATTATGTTCTATTGTGATTTCAGCTACAAATGTACGTAATGAAGTTTGTGGCATGGCATGTCCTACAAGTATCTTTAGTATTCTATTGTTTTTGCCCCAAGGGGATAACTTGAATTACATAATCATGTTACAACATTGTTGTTTTTGTTTGCATGTATTTGCTCTGATTGTTTTTCAAGTATTTCTTTTTGGAACTTCTTGATTTTCAGTCCTGTGAAATCAAGAAAAAATGTCCTTTTTTATTTGCGTAGGACTGTAAATGATATAGTTAGCCTCTTTGTAACTTCATTAAAAAATATAAAAAACATGTCTGAATTATTGGTAAACCAATCATACTTTTGGCCTTAAGAAAATATCTTTTAATGACAACAGTTTATGCTGTGATTCTACAGTATGTTGTTGTCTCCTTGTTTTTGTTTTATTCTGCATCCTCTGGTTCAAATCTCTACTGAGAACATGAGTAGTATGATTTTGTTTATTTGTCAAATTATGTAATTTTGCATCTTCATGTGGACTCTAAAAATGGGACATCATAGTTATATGATGAACTCGGATGGATTCGCTCTGACAAAGAGCTAATGCTCAAAACAAATCTCTTTACGGTGGCCAATTCACATTATCAACTTAGTTGATAAAACCAAATTATCTTGTAATACTTCCCACCGACGCAGCACCACAGTTTCTTTAGAAACTTACCACCTTCATCATAGTAATAGGTCATTTACCAGTTAAATTTACATATGAGGCTTCACCAGGCTAAATACACTGAATTAATGTATATAAATGGTGGACCGCTAGGGTAAGCCTTGGTGTGAGAGTATGAAAGCAAGGTTGATCTGGATCCTCTGGCAACTATATTTTGTTATGTTTTTCAGAAAAACAGCTTTAGTCTTTTACGGAAGAAAGCTAAATTGTAAACTTCTGGTTTTCTTGTCTTGTTGTATCTTTACCATTGAGTTGAGTAGGTCTACAGGCTACTGAGGGAAATTTATTGATAACCCCCTTATTCACAATGCTTTAATTTAAGCCGAAATAAAAAAGTCATGAGTGAATGTACTATTTCCCTTCTGATTCTTGATTTCTGATTAGAGATGTTGCAGGAGCATACATACTTGCTGGATAAAAGCTCTTGATAAATGGCCATTATTTATTAAGTCTGAAATCAATACTGATGAATATCATGGCTTTGTTGCCCCCGTAGGGTTTTGGCCCAGATGACCAAAACCCGAGGAGACACCCTAGAAACCTCCACGTATAGTGTGGAAAAATCTCGATTTTGAGAACATGGCTCACAAAGGATTGCCAAAAAGTACACAAAGGATTGCCGGAAGTTTGCTGGGGGACGAGTAAACATGTGAAGGATTCTGGGAGTGTAGTGTTTGCCACAAGGTTCTGAAGTGCATATAGCTTTGTAGATAAGTTTAAGTTTATTTGTTGAAAATTCACATCCAGGTCCATTACATCTAGAGTCAAAATCGTGGAAACTCGCACTGCTCATCAAGGTCTGTGAGGAAACTTGCATTGCTCATTGAGGTCTTTGATCGAAGGATGTGGCCCTATTTGGATTTGTCAGACACAAAACAAACCTAACTAGGTGCGAAAGACTCGCACAACAATCCTTAAGTATATTCAGTAATCAAGAAAAGGACAAAGAACTGGTTTAGTGCTCACGGACAGTGATATTGGCATATTTGCAGTGTTCTAGAAGTCCAGAGGTCGCTTTGAAAAGTCCTGTTTTGTGTGCCGTGTCACTTGTTGGCGTAAAAAAGCTTATGTCACGTTTTGAATTGTTTTTCAGACGACCTCAGTTGAAACCCCTAGCTTACAGTAATAATGCTAAAACATAAAGGCTATTTCATGAATTCAGCTTTAAGTATTCCTCGGACTTTTTCTCATTAAAGTTGTGCCTTGGATAGTTTTTCTAGAAATAGCATCGTGTTTGTTTTTGCCACATTTATCAAAGTCCTGTTTTGCGTCAGCATCAAAAAAGCTCATGTCACGTTTTGAATTGTTGTTCATACGGTAATACCTCAGTTGAAACCTAAGCTTAATAATGCTGAAACAAAAAAGCTGTTTCATGAATTCAGCTTTGAGCACTCCTCAAACTTTTTCTTGTACCTTGGATAGTTTTCTAGAATAGCATAGTGTTTCCTTTGCTTACAGTAGCTCAAGGGGAGATGTATAAGAAACAACTCCAGCAGTCAGTTGACAGGACATTTTATGAAGTCTGTACTAAACACCTCTCATAATTTTTATTCCTGTACAGTTGACAGTGTTTTAGAAGTTGCATCATGTTTGTTTTTGCCACATTTATCAAATTTGACTGTAAGAAGTGAATTCACAGCACTTCTTTTTCACATATGCTCAAGATCTGTTAAAAAAACCTGTCAGCTTGCACTTTCCAGATTTTATTCAAAATAATCAAGCCTGTCAGATAACAAAAAAAAGTTTGGAAACATAAAAAGTAATTCCTTGTACAAAGTTTCACCTCAGGAGATATTCTACACTCCATAATATAAAAAAGCGGGGGAAGCTTTAGTGAGAACTATTACTAGCATTAAGAAATTTTAGGATAGCATAATTTAGACATTCTTCCAGGAAGTTTATTTTTAACAAGAAACTTAAGTGTTGTGTGTTAACTGGCCTAATTATGGAAAAATGGTCTATTGTTTCTTTTCTTTTTGAACATGTGTTTGAATCTAAAATCTGCAGAATTTGCACTGGTAAATTAATGAGTAGATGAATAAATGAAGAGACTTCTTTACTTTAAAAGGTCTTTTAAAGTAAAGGACTATAGAAACAATTTTCAGTAGGGCTATCACAAGAAAACAGGACGCTCCTCCTGTAACAATGCTACAGTGTACATGTACATGTAGGTGCCAAATTTCTTTGCTTTACAGTCAGCTTACCTCAGATTGAGCGGTTTTTTTCTGTAATTTCTGAAATTTGATTAAATTTGATTAAATAATAGAGGGTTGAATCCTGCCTGTGAAATATATGATGAAAATGAACCACTTTCTACTGTAGGCTTATAGACCTATTGTTTAGATCAAAATGTATGTATAAATTACTAAAAATTCCTTGTGTCACCTTCAGATGGAGTACATTCTTAGAGCGAAAAGGACTGAACTCACATCGAAGCTGATGCTGTCAGGTTCAGATGGTCTGAGCAATGACTTGCGGAAAATGGACCCAGAAACTCAGGCTCGCTTAGAGACTCTTTTAGAAGCTGCAGGTATGCTGATATTTTATTAGGCAAGCTTCTCTCTACAAACTATTATGTTTTTTTCTGTATTGCAAGTTATTTAGAAATTCTACATTGAGCAGTACTGGTCTTAACAGTATATCACCATGACACAATTTATTTTTTCTACAAGGCGTTGGTAAGCTGGCAGATGGGAAAGCATTCACCGATCCAGAAGTTCTTCGCCGGTTGACATCATCTGTTAGCTGTGCACTGGATGAAGCTGCTGCTGCTTTGACAAGGATGAGAACTCAAAATAACGGCATGCCATCATCAGCTGGTCAAACTACTGCAGATTCAGGTTTGTTGGAGAGTTCCATGCCATCACTTAGCGCTAAGTCTGTCAGATGAAGATACAGTGTATATGTATGTCATGGTCTGATTGCTTTAGACTTGTTCAATATACATGTAAGTTCATAGCAATGTAATTTTTTTGTTTCCTCTGTACCAGATTATAATAATGAATAAGAGACCAAAGAAACAAAACCTTGCACTATTTGGAAGGATATGAAACAAGTATATAACATAAGCTACAGAAATCACCTCAGTTTGGCTTGCCAAAGTGCCACAAATCATAATTTGTCAGTAGTCAATCGGAATGAGAATCATTAATTTTCTGTCCTATGATATGGATCAAGGTAGTCAGACTACTTTGATCCAGTATTATAGGGTGGAAAATTAACTACAGTGTTTGGTGGCTAGTTTCAGTTAGTTTCCTTGAATTCTTAGTTGCCATGGACAACATTGAGTGGCCTCCAGTTTCTCCTACTCTGACTAAACAAATACTGTATTTACTTGAACAAGTTTCACAAACTAGGGTTTTAACAATGAAGGCTTAGCTTGAGCTTATTCTTTGATGTTTCAATCCAGGGGCTCGAAGTCTTGCAGAAGCTTGCCTGGAAGGTGATGTCAGTGCCGTACGGAAGCTGCTTGAAGAAGGCTGGAGTGTACATGAACCAACTGATGAAGGCGAAAGTTTACTCTCTCTAGCTTGCTCAGCAGGTACTGGATTTGATTGAATCATTTGCAGAGTTATCAGATGTCAATCAGTAATGTGCTTTGACTTAATTATTTGTAGTTTGTAGAGGCATCCTTAAAAAGTTAGTATGTGTGAGTTTTATATGGCAAGTTCACTTGCTATATATTTTAGAAATGCAATAGAAAGTTGACAGTTAACGGTGTTTGTATCAGGTTACACAAAGAAGAAGGAGCAATTTTTTATACCTTTTATTGAAATAATGTATTAAAGCCAAAAATGCAATGTTACATGTTATAACTGTTATAGTAGAGTGTGAAGGAAAGCTACCACACTACTACAGTTGACCCCGCTATTTTGAACTCCCACGGGAAACAAAAATAGATCGAAATTGTCAATAGTAATGACTAAAGGGCAAATCCAAGGGAAATGGTTTTAAGTTAGGAATAATGGGGAATTC
>OZ026595.1:24701652-24706652 GCA_964020085.1 Micromussa lordhowensis
GAAGCTTTGCAGAAGCATGAAAAGAAGACAACTTAAAGAGCCACATCCACAGTGAATGAAAAATTTATTTGCTTTTTAAGGGGAAAATGTTTTAGCTTTATTGAGCAGCAGAAGCTTAACTTTGTTATGAACTTTTTGCATTTAAGAGTGACTGTATTTATTTAACTTTTTTACAAGTGTTTGACTGTTTTAATTTAATTTAGGGGGTTCGATCATATTACCCAAACCCCCCTAGATCCGCCCTAGAAATTGGCCAGTTAACCTCATAGGGTAGCAATAAATGTTCACGGATTTGGAAATTGTTTTCTTTGAATTGCATCATGTCATTCCTTGATTATTGCAGGGCTCGACTTTGAGGAAAAAACCTTGGGGCCAACTGGCCCATACGTTTTCAGATTTAGTCACCAACAAAAGTATTTCAATCAGTGAAAAGCATGGAAAGTTAATCGCCAGTGAAAAAAAATGTGGTCGCAACGTCAAGCTCTGTATTGGATATGATGATTTCTGATCATGCCTTCTTGTCCCTTGGTTATTTTATAGGTTAACATGCCAGCTGACAGTTTTGAGTCGCCTTTGACATTGGCAGCTTGTGGGGGCCATGTCGAGCTTGCTGACTTACTCATCAAAAGAGGTGCATTCCTGGAAGAAGTTAATGATGAAGGGTAAGTAGATGATAAACCATAGGCGTTATATTGAAGTGATGTTGCAATGTTTTGAAGCTTGAAGGTTTTATCAAGACATGAGTTTGAGTACATTGCACCTGTTTTTTAGGTACACACCTCTCATGGAAGCCTCCAGGGAAGGACATCTGGATATGGTTGCTTTGCTCCTTGAACATGGTAAAAGAGAATCTGTTTCAATTTGACAAGTGTGTTGCATATATGTGGTTTTGTTATATTGGGGGTTCTCTGTTATGCTTTAGGAGCTGACATTCATGCACAAACAGAGGAGACTCAGGAGACAGCTTTGAGCTTGGCTTGTTGTGGAGGTTTTCAAGATGTAGCTGCATTTCTTCTTCAAGCAGGTATCATACATGTAGACAGTTTTCCTGTTCTGACTGGACAATGTTGTTAAACAGAATTCTCTGTTATGAAATTGTCACTTATTTTCTATTTATTTTCGTTTGTCATAGGTGCCTCTATTGAACAAGGTTCATCAACTCCTCTTATGGAAGCCGCACAGGAGGGCCATGTTGACCTGGTTAAATTCCTACTGGAGCAAGGTGTTATGTTTTTCATTCTCATGTAATTTGTACTGAAAACCATTGCTTGTTTGTTTGAGTAGTTTGTTGGTTGACGGACTGATGTATGGACTGTTTCATTTAGATTCAGACAATCAGCTGACACAGACAAACATGCATGTAATAATCCATTGATCTTAAGGCTGAGAGTAAAGCTTGTCCTAGTGTTTCATATGCAATATAATTTACCCTGTGCAGTGTACAACAAGCTTTAAACTTTCTCAATTATGAAACATTGTGAGAATTGTTTGAGCATTGGTGCTTTTGTTTTAACTCTACATCTGTAAAATTTGAAGTTTTTCTCATATTCAGCTCTGTCCAAAATGTGCTAGAATCTAGTAAGTCATTGCAGTAGGTTATTTGTTATCTTCTCCACAGTGGAGCTAACTGATCCTGGCTAATAACAAATCCCTCTCTGGCCTTGAACTGCTTACTACAGTACCTCTCTTGTCCTAGTCATAGTAATTTTTCTTGGGGAATTCTGTCCAATGGGGAAAGTGGGGAAAGGTGCAATGAGGTTAACCCCATGTAGAGCACCAACCCGTGAGACAAAGCTAGACGACAACCCCTGGAACTATGTGCGCTGTACTGTTTGAAACTACACAATATTTTGACAGTGCTGATATTGACTATTTATCGCAGGGGCTAATGTTAATGCAACGACTGCTACTGGTGATACGCCGCTGTCATTTGCTTGTGAGAATGGTCACACGGATGTTGCTGATGTTCTGCTGTCAGCTGGGGCTGAATTGGTGAGGAGATTTTGTTCAATGTATTATTTTTTGTGTGTATTATTGCTTTTGTACATGGGACAAAATTTAATTTCGGCAAGGTCCTTCACGGATGCAGGTCTCAGGGCTTTTACCACACTTGGTAAATTTGCAGGTCTCTCATTGAGGTGAGGCCATTTTACTTGTGTTGCTCTTCACCTTCAGTCTTTGTAAAAGCCTTTTGCTCCCATCCCTACCCTTCTTTCTAAGTAAGTACACATATGGGTAGGTTTTTAATTTTCCACTGATACATTCAGTGTGATGGTGCCTGGCGGTTGTTGCAGAAAGGATTGTCATGGTTAGCCTCTGTGCTTGCTTGCAGTAGCTCCCACTGATCTTTCACTGACTTCAGAACAAGGTTTTGCAGTTGGTGAAGTCACCATGGGAACAGCTTAATTATTTTTTTATTGGCTGCTCAATTTAATTTGATAATACTAGTTGACCTTAAAAGTAGTAAACAGATAATTCACTCTGAATCCATCAAGGTTGAAATTATTTTGAATCAGTGGAAACAGATCTCTGAACCAATGTAAGCCTGAATCAAGAAATGACAATGCAATAACTGTCCATTTAGCTGCCAAAATCTTAGCTGAGTAATTGAATTACTTGAAAGTCAAACTTTATCAGCCTGGTGTTTGTTTACATTTAGTATCTATGCAATTGCAATTGTACACTCTTCTGTCTTGGAAGACTTTATGGAGAAAAAGTATCATTCTTTCAAATTTGTGTCGAACACACTCTGGTCATCCTCAGGACTGTCATTCTGATTCACCTGTGGCCTTGATCTTCACACCCATAACAAACTTGCTACTTTATGGGTGAATTGTGTCAACTACAGGCAAGTTCAGCTGTAACAACTAGGGTCAATCAAACATACTCAGCCGTAACAGGTGTTACAGGTTACAGTCCTTAATGAGAGCCCTGATCCTTGATTCCTGCTACTACATACTACATGTACTATTAACTGGGCACCCTGCAGTTTTTTTATTTATCTGTGCTTTAGTTGGTAATGTCAGCCATGAAAATGAGTACTCTTCCTTTGCAACAGGAGCACGAGTCTGA
This sequence comes from Micromussa lordhowensis, assembly GCA_964020085.1. NCBI lineage: Eukaryota > Metazoa > Cnidaria > Anthozoa > Scleractinia > Lobophylliidae > Micromussa > Micromussa lordhowensis. Next base: position 24,704,725 of record OZ026595.1, read on the forward strand.
AGCTGGCCGCACACCCCTTATGAAAGCTGCAAGAGCTGGGCACCTCTGTACAGTACAGTTTCTTATCAGCAGAGGTATACATGTACCTGCAGCTTATCATTAGTTTAGTAAAGTCAAATCTGGTATTCGTAAAATGGAATTGTTTGGTTATAGTTATTTGTATCAGCATTTCTTCTTACATGTGAATGCAGGTTTGAAGCTAAGAAAACAAAGAAAACACTAAGTTGGCTCACAAACAAGCCTAACCAGCCTTTTTGCTTGTTGCACCTTCAGAGTTACTCAAATCTTTGTTTTATGGCAAAGTTTCAGTCAGTTATAAGCTCTCTTTCAACCAGTGAAATAAGCAATCAGCTGGCACTCTACTACATCTTTGTGATTAAAACTTCTGAGGCAAGTGATGATTAAGAAATTTGTACTTCTGACTTTGTAGGAGCTGATGTTAGCCGTCAAACCACTGTCAATGATCACACTGTGCTTTCTCTTGCTTGTGCTGGTGGGCATTTGGCTGTTGTAGAGTTACTGTTAGCACATGGCGCTGATCCCTTGCATAAGCTTAAGGTGAGAACTGACCAAGGATTTCTATTTCTGATTCCCACTTACAAAGAAAATTAAATCTTATTGAATTCTGCTTCTGTTCACGTTGTCATGTTGTTTTATGAGGTTTCATGATATGTCATGCATGTACATGATATACATATGCAGCATTCATTTGATCGAGGGGTATTTTTTTTCACAGGATAATTCCAACATCTTGATAGAAGCAGCAAAGGGAGGCCATGCTGCAGTAGTTTGCTTTCTCTTGGAGAATCCAATTGTCTCCAACCCTCCTGAACTACCACTTCATTCACTGCCTGCTACCCTTCCAACTCCTACTGTTCCACCACCACGGGTACCCCCTGTTCATGCAACGCAACCCCCAGTCATGGAACATCTGGATATGACAAATATGTCAGCTGAAGCCGTGATAGAAAACCAACAACTGATGCTGAACCAGCTGTCAAACACTCCCTTGTCACTACAGTCCCCTCTAATGTTGAACACCCCTGCCAACTTTCTCATGCCTGAAATGCCAACCACATCTTGTTCAACCTCCTCTACCATGCCTTCTGTCAGCCAATCCATGTCTGATATTTCAAGCAATATGACATCAACAGCCGTGCAGACTGATAACAAGGTTGTGATTTGTGAGAAGCTCCAGCTAATTCAAGGCAAGCTAGCCAAGGCATTGAAGAATGCTAACCTCTCGCTGGAGAACATCCCCCCTGAGCTTCTTCAGAGCGTTAATGAGGAGGTGTCAGCACTGAATATTGATGGCGAGGAAATTGCAGTGCCTCCATCACCTTTCTTTATGCCTGTTGGTACTGGTGGAGTGATTGGAGATCAGGATGGTATTGAGGGTTTGATGGTCGCAGAACCTGCACAAACTCTTCATGACACTATTGGAGATATGCTGTCTGAAGGTATGCTTTTAGTCACCACAGTTTAAAAAGAAAGAACAGTTTGTAAGAGACTATTTGCATAGAGTCTTTCATAAGTTAGTCCCAAAAGTGAGAAATATCTTTACAACCCAGACAGGTGACAGTAACATAGTCAAAGCTGATTTCTGAACAAATTATTCCCAATCCCATTAACAGAAAAATTAATAATAAAAAAATAATAACCTTTATTTACCCTTGGTAGTGTTTATAGCACAAAGGCTAGTGGGGCTGAGCAAACAACTGAAACAAATAATAGGAATAAGAAACTGTAAAACATGGAAATTACATAGTTAAGGGTAAGCAACAGACACTCTTCATTTAGGTGATAGTGGCTTAAGTGCAATCAAGTGTAACAAAGTACATGTATTACATTCAGCTGAAACATTTGACAAACTAATAACAATTAATTTATACTAAAGTTGTATGGTGATGTGGATTGCTTTGAAAAAT
>OZ026595.1:24716652-24721652 GCA_964020085.1 Micromussa lordhowensis
TCTTTTCCACGTCAGATATTTAACACATCAGATATTTAACTTTCAAGGACATCTTCCTTGTATTTTAGAGAAAACGAGGGATTCATTTTACATACCTTAGAGGAAAACTAAACTATCAAGTTACAAAGTTGGATTGTCACGTTCGCTGCTTCAATGTATTATTAAATTTAAAAATTATGAACGGAAACAACATAAAACACCAGTGTAGACAGTAATTGTAAGTTATTTTTGAACCTTGAATTGAAATCCTGTACACACATGAAGCAATCACACTGCTGAAATTAAGTCTTATCAAGGTTTCTATCCGTTCATGATCTGCAAGGGGAATATGCAAACCGGGAGTGAACCGGGCAGGGGTTCTGGGACCTGTGTGACTACCGTGCCAGAGCTATCAATTGCATTCTGCACTATCCGAGTTTGTCTCACTAGTTTTTTGTTTTTGTTTTTCTTGCAGTGAATACTAGTGTTTTGCCGCCACCACTGAGTACATCTGCAGTTATTGACAGCAACACTGTTAGTGGCGTCAGGACAAGGAAGTCATCGACTGGTTCCCTGGACACACTCACAAGTATTGCGATCACTGCCGCTGTTACAACAACATCAACTGGAAAGTATGAACACAGTCTTAATGTCCAATATTTTTGGAGAGTAGATGGTACATGTGATCTTGTATGACGGTTGCCTAGCTTGACATCTTGTCTTAGTACAAAAAGCACTTAGGTGGGGTTGAGGATGTACATGTATATGAAACAACAATTTTAATATTTTCGTATATAATATTTACTGTTAACGAATGCTTAATGTTAAATGCAGTGTTAAAGCTTCATAGGAGTGTCCACAATTATTTGACTAAGCACTTCTTTATAGGTTTTCTTCTTTTATGGATGTGTGCAAACTTAGGGACGTAAACCCGAACGCATGATTTTGACAAGGAGAGCCTTGCTTTCTATTTGTCCCAGGTCTACTGATGTGATCAGTGTTATGAAAACTGCTGAGATCACCAAAGTGGTGGCCAGTACCATCATGACTCAGACTACTCCCCATAGTGCTCTTTCGCCCATCACCGTGGCCACTGCAGCAGCCCAGTGTCTCGCTGTCACTCTCACCACAACAACAGCTACTACTAAAATGTCCACCTTACCGAGTCCTAAGAAGGGTAAAAAACACGAGGATGGTTGGAAGGAGGTTGTAAGAAGGTACAGTATGTTTTAAGAATTGTCAGACAGAACCCTAAATTCCTAAGGGGGATTAACAATAAATTTCTTGTCAAGTAGAAAGCTAACTTCGAAAATTTTCAGCCGGCCTCAGTTGAAGATCGCTATCTTGAACTCCCTGCTATCTTGACCTGCACAGTAGGTGTATAAATTTTGGACACGCTATAAGGCTTGTGTCAAAAATCAGCGAGAAGAATTATTTGGGACTGGAAATGTTTCATATCTGAAAACACCTACTTGTGCTACAGTTTTTAATCTACTTTTAACTGAAATGTGTTTTGGTCTCTTTGTATATTCTTCCTCTAAATACACTTGGCTTACATTTTTGTTTTGTCGTTTGACGTTGTTTGGTTTCCCTTTTGAAACTATTCTATTTGTAAAGGTGACCTTTATTGTGATTATTGGTTTTACGTTGTAGGTCCAAGAAAATGTCCGTTTCGTCTTCGGTCATCAGTCGTGTGATTGGTCGAGGAGGGTGCAATATCAACGCTATCCGTGAAACAACCGGAGCCCACATTGATATCGATACTAATCGGCAAAAAACAACCGGCAGCTGCATAGTTACGATCAAGTAAGATTTCTTTACTTTTGTTCTCTCCACCTGGCGCTCTTTCTCGTCTGATTTCATTGCTCTGTTAATCTATTAGAGTGCTTTTGCGTATCACGTAAACAGAGAGTAGGGAATGTCCGGTTGTGTCATTACTTTGTTGGCTTGCGTGGTACATGACTGTTCACACCGTTTTGTAATTTGCGTTTTCTAGGGGACCTGCTGATGCAACGCGACAAGCACATCAGCTCATCTCAGCCCTCGTCAAGGACCCTGAGTGTGATATTAATGACGTTCTTCCCCGGAAAAAGCACCTTCACTCTCCAATCAGCCGTTCATCGGTCGCAACAACAATCACCACTTCAGTCACCTCCACTGTCTCTCACCACAGAACCCTCTCAGAACCTAAACCCATCACCACATCATCTAAAGTACCTTCCACAACACAGTCCACCGAGACACGAACCACAACGAAAACCACCACAGCTGTTGGCCCCCAAAGCTTGTCCAGCTCTTGGCCACCTACTAATAGTGCCCCCGTGGCGCAGGTTACCACATCCGTCAGCTGCACCACTGCTAAGAGTACCATCACATCATCAACTCATATGCCGAGCACTGCACGTTGGGCAACTACAACGCAAACTGCATCTAACACCAGCAAGAAGGCGCCACTAGCCGCTGCGCAAGTTGCAACAGCAAGTTCGCATTCCAGTGCTGCTCTTGTAGCTTCAGCGTCAGTCAGGAAGACTTCTGCTGGAGCCGCAAGTGTCAGTGGTTCGTCTAGTTCCAGTGTGGTCAAACCTCCAACTCCTGCCAAGCGACAATTGTTTCCTGAAACACCAGCTGAGGTATCAAGGAAAAATTCAGCAAGCAAAACGGCCAGGGTAGTCAAGGGTTCTCCGTCGTATTCATCTGTTGCAATGGGAGTGACTGGTGCCAGTGGAGGTGGTGCACTAGATGGCGTTCTACCAATAACTTCATCGTCACCCTCAGTAACAAGCTCTGTGACTACATCCTTGGGTTCTTCAAATCTTCCTGCTGCCATTAGCAATATCCTGTCACATGTTGGCCAGACGCTGAGTCCCAGTGTATGGAATGATATAGCACATCCCAGCATCAGACCAGGCGTCGGGTCTGTCTCGGAACTAGACCATCCCTCGTCGGCATCCCCGGCAGATCCTATCACACAGCCCTTGTATATCACAACTCCAGGGGCCCTGTTTACCCCTCTCCCTCACGAGTCTGTGTCATCCTCTCCACCCAACACCTCTGGTTCCCCGGTGCCGACTACAACACCTTCAACGTCGACATCACCTAACTCGTCACCCATAGGAGCATCGCTTGCCCCCGGTAGTAGCACTCTGGTCGAGTCTGGTGATAAACCATCCCTGAGGCCAATAGGAACTGAAAGGGCATCGAGGAGAGTGTGCGCAAGTCCACTTCCTTCAGTGCCTGGAATATCACCGTTAATAGGAACAGGTATTTAAGACTTCGATTGAGAAATACTCTGAAACACTCTTTACCTACTAAAACCTAGAAAGAAGTGCCCATACTTTAGGTTAGAGTGCCTTAAACACGTTTAAAGCGCGTGAGTGTTTGAATAGTGACGCTAAATGGTAATTGCTAGGGATTCAGTATTAGTAAACCCCGCTATAAATCACCATAAACTGATTGGATGTAGACAAACACATTAATGTCCAATTTGCTTATGTTATTGTCTGATCAAAAATTTACTTGATTATGAAGTCCTCGACAAATATATCGAAGAAGAGAATTACAAATTTTAAAAGTTTGAACAAAGTTGTTTTTTTCTTTCGATCCAGAGGGAACCCAAGTAGCTGGGGTTTGGAGCTACTCTTATGCCCCAGATCCCACGCTGTCAGCAGGATGGTCGGCCGCACCCTCAGTTTCAACAGCGCCGTCGCCCCCTCTTATCAGCGGTAGTAACTCGTTACCAGGCTCAGATGAGGAACAGTTTTTTGTGAACCCAGGGGATACGTTACAGACATTCTTGGAACGGCTGTCGCTCTCGAGCCATCTTGGCCTCTTTCAGGTAAAGATATGTATGCAACGCTGTACAAAGCTTTCTACTGTGACTCGTCCAAATGAAGTGCTCTGGACTGTGAAGTTTCCTCATTCTGTTGTTAATATGCTGATTTAGCAAGAGAACGGGAACGTCACTTGACAACGGCGCGCGCAGAACAAATACCCAAATATGGTCAAATTAGAACAGAATCCAGGCTATTCCGCGTGCCCTCCAGTCGTCATCTGACGTTCACGTCCTGTTGCTAAATCAGCCTATTATCTTCTTGTCGTCACTTGTTCTTATTGCTGACGTCAATTCAAATTGCGCGCGCAGACCTGTGATTTTGTAATGTTTGCTCTGTTACAACATGTGAATCCATGTTGGCGTTGATAGATTTAATATGAACGATATCGTCAACCGTCTTTGGAAAAACTGCATGCAGTTTACAGCTGCACTGGAGGATCTGGGTAAAACATCGTAGTTCAGTTCCCTAACCCCTTCCTGCTACAAAAGACATTTGGATTTTATATATTTGTGTTGTATCGTGTTACGTTGCGTTGCTTCGCTTTGCTTTGCATTGTTTTGTTTTATTTTATTTTAATACTTTTTTTTTACTTTTATTTAGAAAAACGAAATAGACCTGGATGCTCTTCTGTTGATGTCGGAAAAAGACTATGCAGATATCGGCCTGCCGAAGGTGAGAGAGCTTAGGATCTTCTTATACGCTTTTACATATATATTTGCACTGCGTGAACTCAGGTGTCGCTGAAATATTGGTCGCACCGGAAGATGTTGGCTCGACTCGAGTCCGATCTACGTATGTTACTTCCCGTGCCTTCAAGAGGGGAGTGCGCGCTTCTTTCCCGAACAATAGCTGGTAATCGAGGTATAGAAGATACAGACCATCTTATCTGTTATTTCAATTTTACTCGTCAAGCAAGCATTATGTAATGAGTTCTCTCTTTCAACATGACATTTTTTGTTTCCCTTTCAACTTTAGGGACCTCGGGTGAAACTGTTGAACAGCACTCGACAGCTTTACACCAGCGACACCCCAGAGTTCAGCACGGTCCCACCTGGTGCCTCCCCCGGTTCAAGACCCGTCGGTCGAAATACTGGGTGGAGTCCTCAGGGGGGGATAATCGCGACCTCAACGACAGCAACGACTGTGGCTGCCGGGGTTCCGTTCGGGGCGAAAAGGGCACCGGGTCGG
>OZ026595.1:24726652-24729152 GCA_964020085.1 Micromussa lordhowensis
CCCCTTTCTGTATTGGTCGCTTCGATATGTCAACGTTTAGAACGCTTCATCGCTAACTACATTGGAACGATTCAGTTCATTTTTCTCCTGGCTATACTCCCTTCCGCTTGCTAACTCGTACACAGAAAAAATGTTTTTCTCCTCTAATTGCTTAGCATTGGAAATGTTCATAGCAGGGAGATTTTTGTACAATCATCCGAACAAACTATAAAGATTTCGAAGGACAACGTGTAAACCATACTTGGAAGTCCGCGGAGAAGCCATCTTGTTTACATGCGGTATTCTTTACAAATAAATACGCGGGCTCAGGTAAATTTATGGCGCGAGACGTCGCGAGACGTGACGTTATGACCGCGGCTGGCGTTTCATTCATCTCGCTTTTTGTGAAGCTGTCATTGAAATTAATTTTGAGGCAGGTACGATGATCAAAAAAACTTGAAATTCTGTGTATTTGATAACAGATCTTTTACGTGATTCACAGGAAACAATCCGCCCACAGCTTACAAGTATCAACTGGCGCTTTGTTGGTCTTTTGCTTGAGATAAATTCGCCATATGCATTCGCCATACGCAGTGTTTTGCAGTGTTCTAAGTCGGTTTGAGATGTGTTTTGCAGTATTCTAAGTCAGTTTGTGCTGTGTTTTGCAGTATTCTAAGCCAGTTTGTGTTGCATAAACGTGGGATTTATCGGAGATTAAAGAGTTTGGACGTCAAAAGAGGACTTCAAAGGTTTCCATTCAATGGTAGGTGGACTAAATTAAGACTACATTTAGGCCTTAATACTGGTTAGCCTAAATATAAGTCAGGTATTCAAATTCAAAAGAGAAGGTCAAACAATATAAACAGAAAACCTCTCCAAAAAGTTGCAAAACTGAAATCAAAATTCCTGCTAACCCTAGGTTAGCTTAATCAGGCTTTGAACAACCCGGTCCAGGCAAAGAAAATCCAGGGCGTGGTTGTTCAAAACCCCGATTAGCGCTAATCAGAGATTAAATTGTTAAACTGCAGATTAAAATTTTATTCGGTATTAGATCGCGTTGCTCGAAGCCCGATTAGTGCTTATCTCCCTCTAATCGGCAGGTGAAATTTAATCCACCTCCAGAGGAAGATTAACTCACTAATCGGCCGATTAATGTTGCAACAAAATGGCCGACTTTTTGTTGCAACTTCCTCCTGTACAACAAAGACGGCCATGAAATTATGGGTTTAATGCTAATTTACTCAATTACACTGATGAAGAGCTTCGGGCTCGCTACAGGTTTGGTAAGGGAGTCCATTCAATATATAACAAACCTTATTGAGACCGATTTATGGTGAAAAACAAGCCTCAGTCATGCATTGAGGCCAATCAATCAAGTGCTGGTAGCACTGTGTTTTTATGCGAGTGGTAACTTCCTCCAAGTCATCGGCGATACTGTTGGTGTAGACAAGTCCACCGTTTCACGAGCAGTCTGTGATGTCTCCCAACTGCTATCCGCCAAGCAGAGCATGTTCATAAAGTGGCCAACAACTGCAACTGTCATCAACGAAAACAAGAACGGTTTTTACCGAACGAGACAGTTCCTGGGAATAATTGGTTGCATCGATGGGACGCAGATTCGCATTATTGCTCCTAGCAAGAATGAAAAGTGACTTTTTCAACTGAAAAGGCTTTCATTCCATCAGTGTGCAAGGGGTCTGTGACCACAAAGGTAAGTTTCTTGTGGCGTGACTCAATTATATTTATAACATAACTAAAGCAAAGTGTGCATTCTGATTGGCTAATTCAGCATCTACCATTTGCCCATGGGTGTATGCTGCTGATGTACTCAATAACTAAAGCAAAGCGCACGCTTTGCGATATAGCTCAATTTTGACCACTGTGATGATGCGTATCTTTGTCGATAAGAGTACAGAGCACACTAAACCACATTCGATTTGTTTTTACCACAATATCAAAATGGACTTGAAAGTGCACATGCTGTATTATGCAAATGAGCTGCTTGTACGCGTCAGACTTTCCTTTCAAAAACTTTTACAAACTCGCTTAATATGCAGAAAAAATACAAAAACTTGTTTGGGAAACGAGTAATGACGCCTACTTGTTGGTAAGAGTACAGACTACAATAAACCACATTTCGGTTTGTTTTTTACCACAATATCAACGGCAAAGAAAATGATTTTCTTCAGAGCGCGAGCTGAAAAAGACATTGTGTGACACATTGACGCGAGTAGCGTGGTATGAACTCTAAAAGACATCTGTTGTTCCAATGTCTCAATGTTATGTTATAGAATAAATGCCATAGCGTGTACTATTGAGTTATTGGATGCACTTGGCAGGTTTGCTAAGCACTCGAGAAGCTAGAGTCGCACTCGGCTATGGCCTTGTGCGACTCTTACGCTTCTTTCATGCTTAGCAACCTCCTGTGTACATCCATAACTCAATAGTACACGCTATGGCATTTACCATGTGTTAAATGTGACAATATATAGAATAAGATATAATATATAGAATAAGATAA
>OZ026595.1:24731652-24769152 GCA_964020085.1 Micromussa lordhowensis
AAACCACCGATTAGCTAACAAGGTGTTAATCGGGGTTTTGAACAACCGGGCCCAGACGTCTCCCAACCCGATATAAAAGGAGCCTCAAGGTGGCTGACACAAAAGGTTACCATTTAGGACCTGCTAAAAACACCCTTAATTTTAACTTTAATTGCTAATAACTCAAAAATAAGTTCAATGATTCTGAACGGTCCTCTGTGAGCTATTTAACAATTAGACTAGTAATTTCAATATGAAAGTGAGTGCTGGCGAAGGGGTGTAAAGTTGTGGTGATTTAATGGCACATCAGTGAGTAGGTTCTAGTCGGGCGAGTTGTAAAAATTAGTACGCAAGGATTGTTTTTTTAAAATTGGTCATGGCAGGCTGGGGGGGGGGGGGGTTGAATTTTTGTAATAATGTAATAGAACCAAAGCCTTGTTGAGGTGATAAGAAAAAAGAAAGAAATAAAAGGGCTGAGAAAAAGGGGATTGAAAATTCACCCATTTCACCTCCCCTGGATCCGCGCCTGCATTGGGTATTAAATTTAAGAAAAAACGTTTCTTTTCTCTGGGACTAATGGGTGGGCAGAGTGGTTGGAAATAATGTTGGTAATAGGAAAATAAGGGAGCTTTTTGCAAAAGGTTCTTGTATTTTTTTTATTACCTTGATGAAAAAAAAAAACTATCCCTTGAAATATACATAAGCATATATAAAACTGTTGTTAATTTCTTTGTAGAAGTTGTTTCTTCTCAATGGCATTTACAAGTGTAACTATAACCAATTTTGTAATTTGGAGAATGAATTATATCAACTTCAACTGTAACTTGAACTATAACTGTAATTGTAACTATTAACTGTAAATGTAATTTATAACTATAACTGTAACTTAGAACATCTTTAACTTTAGATTTCTTTAACTTGAACAATGAATCCTTTGTAAAATCGATAGTAAAGCAGGATTGGAATTTTCCTACTTAAATGAAAATATAATTAACCAATACCAATAGTAATTTTTGTTTAGATATGAACTTCAGAATGAAACATAAATTTAGCTAGGTGAATAAAACAATGGAAATAAAAATTAATTTACTAAGACTATTATGTAAAAATAGTTTTTCAGATTCAAAGAAACTGCTCCAGTGTTACTTAGTTTTCATATTTAATTTATATGAAGTAACTTGTTGTCCGCCAGATTAAAGGTAATGTTCAAATCATTCATCTCGAGAAGAATGTCAGTTAAGGCATCTTCTGTGAGGGCAGCATCCACTTTTTTCCCACATGCATCAAGCAGTTTTGCTAGTTGCTGGTGAAAAACAGACAGGTAAAACTTGTTGTTGGTGGTGGTTTCTTTGACAAAAAGTTTCACAAACCAGTGTTTGCTGTCTGGAGTGATTCGCTGTTTGAGTTTGCATGAGCCGCACTTTAGTTATTTGCCGGTTGGTTCTGTGGCTTTTCCGCAGGCACTACAGGTATAGTAACATGAAACTGTTTTAGTGCCAATGATGGATATGGTGGCATCCTTGGTGGTCATTTCCATCACTGTGGGTTCTGCTTCGGCAAGTGGTTCTGTGAAGGCATCGGTTTCTTGAAAACTGAAGCCTTCTTTGGCTGTATTGGCATAGACTTCGCCGGAAAAATTGTTTTTTTTCACTCTCAGATTCTTAAATATGTATGTTTTGTCAATGTCAACGCAGTCAGCCCACTCCTGCCAGAAGACAGCTGTAATTGAGCCTGTAGGATCTACAAGTGTGGCTGATGATTTGTTCAAACTGCCTGATTGCACTTTCACCATTTTTGATCCAGAGATAGATTTGACAGTTGCTTTTAAATTCACTAACTGTTGAGGACTGGTCTTCTTTAAGGTATCAATTGTCACCATGTGTGTTTCAAGGGATGTAATTCGTTGGAATGGTAGTGGGTCTGCAGATGGTGTGATAGCTGTGTTGTTCTTTATTACAATGTTGTTGAACTTGTCATTGTATTCAAACTTCTTAATTTTTATTGGTGATTTGTTGTTCATTGCATTTCGAAGGGGTCCAATCTTCTCTGGTGAAAAGCAAATTGCCTTTACCATTTTGCTTTGTGTCTGTAACTGACAGGTTATGTATCTTGACAATCCAGAGTTTACTAGTTGTGTGACTCCATGTACATAACAGGAAAGTTCTCCACCTAGGATTAACAAAAGGAATAGTTCGATGACAGAACCATTTTATGAAGTTTGACTTTCTGCAAAAATGCAAATCTAAGGCTTAGATGTTTAGACACATTTGTAGGTGTGGGAAGGCAATATGTAAAAAATTATATTTTCAAACTGGCATGGAGTTTACTGTCCTGTGGGCTTTGCATTTTTTTTGAAAGTATGACACCATCTTTACAGTAGAATAATATGAAAGTATCCATCAAGGCTGAACAAAGGGTAACTTGAGGATCACAAATATTATCTGAATTTACTAAAACCTGCCGGCGCTCTCCGTAATTTATCCCGTAAATGTCACAATCAAGCTTATGTTCTTCGGAAAGCATGAATTGTTCGTCATCAACGGACAAAAAAAATGATTCAACGATCGAATAAGCCGGCCTAAACGGCACAGATTTTGAATTATTTGCCTCGACGGGCAAAGAACTTGTGTGAAAGGTCAACGAGTCGTTTGATTTCAGAGTGAAACAATCATCCGATTTCACAGATGCATTATTCGCTTCAAAGAGCGATCGACATGTTTTCAATTCTTTTGCCTCAACGGACATACTGAGTGACAAAGAGCACGACTCAACGGTCGAATTATCCGCCACAAACTGCACAGATTTTGAATTATTGGCCTCCACGGGCGAAGAACTCGCGTGAAAGTACAAAGAGTCCTTCGATTTCACACTTGAGTGATTCGCTTCAGCGAACGATGCGCACTTTGAATCGCTTACTGCAAGCTTACTATTATTTCCCACATTCTTCCGAAACCACCAAGCTGACCTTGATGAATATTTTCACAAGCAAATGAAGACATCTAGCGAATCAAAACACTGAGAAATACTTACCTACTTGTTTTATAGCAAAGATCGATCTTCCAGCTCCTCTGTGCGTATTAGATTCCTCTGTGCGTAAGATTCCTCTGTGGGTAAAACACAATTCATCATTAATACGTTCTTGACTTTGATGAATGTTTTCACAAGGAAATGAAGACATCTAGCGAATCAAAACATTGAGAAATACTTACCTACTTGTTTTATAGGAAAGATCGATCGAAAACGCCTCCAGCTCCTCTGTCCAAAACGCCTCGAGCTCCTCTCTGCGTAAGATTTATCTGTGCGTAAGACACAATTCATCATTAATACGTTCTTGACTTTGGTGAATGTTTTCACAAGCAAATGAAGATATCTAGCGAATCAAAACATTGAGAAATACTTACCTACTTGTTTTATAGCAAAGATCGATCGAAAACGCCTCCAGCTCCTCTGTGCAAAACGCCTCGAGCTCCTCTGTGCGTTTAAAGATTCCTCTGTGCGTAAGATTTATCTGTGCGTAAGACATAATTCATCATTAATACGTCCTTGACCTGGATGAATATTTTCACAAGAAAATGAAGACATCTAGCGAATCAAAACATTGAGTAATACTTACCTACTTATTTTATAGCAAAGATCGATAGTGAAAATGCCTGGAGCTCCTCTGTGCGTAAGATTCCTCTGTGCGTAAGAACGTGGTTCTCATTTCTCAAGTGCAGAATGAGGTGTGCCCGGATAATATGTCAGCCACGTGATTTGCGCATGATTGTCATTTCAACTATCCCGGATAATGCTCTACTGCGCAGGCTTCGAGTCTGACATCCAACAAAATTTTGGATTTTTTCCCCTATCGACCAGAATAGTATGCTGCCTCGCTAACGCTCGCCAGCAATTAGGAGCTCGAGATTTTTATGAGGTGATAGTTGGCCTTCAGCTATTGCCTCATAGAAATCGAGAGCGAATAATCTAATTGTTTTAGTAGAATTCTAACTGAAATTTCCTTCAAATAACGATTCCAATTATTTCTGGTCATAGTATTAAACTGAATTAATTGTCAATTTGACATTTGCAGTTGTGTATGCGCGCTTATCAGTTTCTATCAAAACGTTCGGGCTTTTTTTAATTCAAGAAACTGTAAATCCTCTCCTTTTAGTCTTCTCGAAAATTTTGTTTATTCATTGTTTCTAAAATGTTCTTTCAAAACTTCAGCAAAACGAGAAAATGTTACACTTTTGTCGACTACAACAAGCCACTGAACACTAATGGCTGATAGTGTGCAATGGCTCAGCCAATCAGATTACAGCATTTGCATTAGTATACTAGTAGAATTCTACTAATAAGCAATTAGATTATGAGCTCAAGATTTCTATCGCACTATCACGCATAGAAATCGTCCTCTTCACAGACACTTTGATAATGCCAAGAAGCGGCCGTCATTTGTTAACAAGGGCACACTGCTACGCTACTCACTATCTATCACAGAATAGATAGTAATTGGCGTAGCCAATCAGGGAACGGCATCCATGATAGAACGCTAGTAGATTTATACTTATACTGACACAGCAGCAAAATGACTGCGTGCGAGAAGGAATGGGCACCATAGTATTTCCAAAGAAACAAACCGCGTCAAAATGGCGGCAATTTAAAATTCCCGGCAAATGTCTTGTTTTCGTGGAGGTTGAGGTCGTCACAAACCAGCTTAAGGTTATTACGTTGAAGACAGTTTCTGCATTAGTGTTTCTTTCACATATCTCTTATAACAAAAAAGTGGTTGTGGTAACAGTGTTGAATTTTCTGTTTGAAGTCGGGCATGAAGTTTTTGTTTATCGTAGCGTTACTACTCACTTTCGCATTTTCTGAAGGGAAATTGCCTGTCGCGAAAATTTGTTGTTTGAGGGGAAAAACACGGGACAAGTATGTTTGCCAGGGACGAATGATCACTCTCAACGCAGAAATGGCCAGGGTTGCGAACGTCGAGCGTGGCAATTTCGTCTGCAAACATCACTGGCATATATTGAGGACCACAAACAATATTTGCTCCTGCCCTTTGCCTTGCCACTCCAGAGCGATGAGCCCAACTCCTATACCAGCAAGGCTATTTCAAGTATTCGACGAAGTGGGGAAAAGTATGCCTTCGTATCGATCCGGAACGTGGTGGTGCACCAGTTGCCGGCGAAACGCGGACAAGAAATTTTCCTCCATGGCTAAATATAAAAAGCCAAGCAAGAGGAAGAAGATAAGTACAGTCATTGCAATACTAAAGGCCTTCCAGGTCTGTCAAAATTAGGTTAAAAATAGTAAATACTTGGTATTCTCTGCTGTTGCTAAGTAGAACAGAGAAATTAAACTAGCAAAATCCATTTATATTTTTTCTATGAGACCAAAAATAGGGTTGATTGAGACAAAATGGGGCTTATTAGGAACTTGCTTTTTCAGAGAGCAGATGGTAACCCGTTTCACAGGCCAAAATGTATCACCAGTCCCCCAGGCCTTGAACAGGGCAAGGTTGGTGGGGAGATACTTAAACTGCCATATGGTTATAAAAGTTTATATTACTATGTGAATGCTATTCACTAATTATACATAAAACTGGGACTGTTTTTTTTTTTTTAACAAAATTATAGACCAGACTAGAAACTCCACCCACTTGTGCTTCACCAGCCACAACAATTGTGTTCACTTTTTTTCTGGCAGTCCTATCATTAACTCAAACCAATTTAAAAAACTTACTCTCAATGGCGTCAGCTTGTTTTGTAGAGTTGGCGATCGCTTTTGGTTTTTACTAGTCAAAAAAGGTGGAGGTTTTTGGGCTGCGGGAGAGAGGTGAAATGACAAACTAAAATGGACTGGTTTTTATAGATTTAATAGCGTGGGTATTAAAAAAAAAACCAATGAATGACGCTTTGGAAGAGGTTTGACAAAAAAAATCGATACTCGGGACGATCTTTTGGTGGGTTGTGTTTACAAATTACATAGGATCTTAAATACCTCGCAACTCGAAATAGTGTTAAAAAATTCATTCATTAAGTCAAAAAGTTCTGTTTCCAGCATAAAAACTGACTCCGCAGACGCTTCGCTTGAAGCGCTGTCCTTTAATAGTGGGAAATGTGCTTGTGTTGCCAACATCTCGCTTGGTTCAATGTCCTCTAGCTGTGGGAAATGTGCTTGTGTCTCCAACATCTCGCTTGGTTCAGTTACCTCCAACAGCGGAAAGTGCGCTTGTGCCGCCAACATCTCGCTTGGTTCATTGTCCTCTAGCTGCGGGAAATGTGCTTCTGTCGCCAACGACTGGCTTGGTTCAATGTCCTCTAGCAGCAGGAAATATGATCGATGCTCGTCAGGAAAAGCGCCTCCGCAGATGGCTCGCTTGATGCGCTGTCCTCTAGTACGCCTTGATCAATGCTCTGTGTCAACAGGAAAAGTGCCTCTGGAGACGGCTCGCTTGATGCGCTATCCTCTAGTACAAAAGGTTGCGTGGCAGGCGGCTCGCCTTGATCCATGCTCCACAGGAAAAGTGTCTCCGCAGACGGCTCGCTTTCTGTAACGACCTCTGACAGGAAATATGCTTCCATGCCTAACGGCTTACTTTCTTCTATGCTTTGTTCAATGTACTCTAGAGGCAAATATGTTTCCGTCGCAAACGACCCACCTTGATCAATGTTTTGTGGCATCCGCAAAAGTGTCTCCATAGGCAGCTCGTTGTGTTAGTGTCCTCTAGTGGGAAAAATTGCGTTGCAGGCGGTTCCCCTTGATTGATGATCTTTTGCAGGGTAGGGCATTTTTGCAGGTGTTTTCGTAGGTAGTCTTTGCACTTGAAGCTCTTGTTTGGGCAAATGGGACACGGGTAGGTTGTTGGCAAGACCAACGTCTGGTTGTGTTGAGTTTGGAGGTGTCGCTGATAGTGTTCTGGTTGGGATAAGGTCTTTGTGCAAAATTGACATTCTATTTTTTGTTGGTTTTGGTCACTGTGTCTTTCTCGCAGATGACGGGTCAAAGAGTGTGTTCAGCTAAAGGTTTTCTGACAGTGCTGACAAGTCACCATGGCAGAGATAAAATAAAAAAAACAGTAATGGGGTAAAAAAAGTGACGAGTGTGGTAAAACGTGTTTTTGAGCTGACGCCAGCTATGGCCTAATTTTTTTTTTTAAACTCACAGCACGAGCTAATGCATGCGCGAAAACGTGTGGTAAAAGTTAACAGCTGACGCCAGCTATGACCTAATTTACTCAACTTTTAAAAGAAACAAAAACGAGCTAATGCGCGCGCTCACAAAAACACTAAAATATATTTGTAACAAAGACCGTACAACCTTATTAAACCATGTTACTATTGGTATAAGTAAAAAAAAAAAAGACAAACGGGATTGTTAAACCATATTACTATTAAACTCTGAGCCAATTGAATATTGGAGGGTAGGTGCCTTAAAGGTAGCAACAGAGGAGGGCAGCAATCTCCTCAGCAATGAGGAGGTCACCATGGCAACCGAGCCACAGCCCACCTCCATGCACCTGTCAACACAACACTGAACCGGAAATACCAGTGTGTGGAATTGATACTTACCCAAAAAATGTGGGAGGGAGGGGGGAAAAGCAAGCAAGCAAGCTAGCCGAGCAACTCCAGCAAAAGCACATGGCAATGCCCCTGCAGACCTCCCTGGACCCCTCCACCAGATCCTGGGGAAATGGCAGCATTGGCTAGATTTTAACTTTGCCTAAATTTCATTTAGCCTCATTTAAACTCTGAGCCAATTGAATATTGGAGGGTAGGTGCCTTAAAGGTAGCAACAGAGGAGGGCAGCAATCTCCTCAGCAATAAGGAGGTCACCATGGCAACCGAGCCACAGCCCACCTCCCAAGGTATCCTCCAAGCAAGCAGGTGCTTGGAGAGAGGAGGGACTGTGGCCAAGGGGCCATGGGACCTACCATTCCAAGAAATACCCCAAGCACCAGAACCCTGCAACCCAAACAAGGTGTTGCACAGCAGACAAACAAGCATTACAGAAAACTTACCGACTCTCAGGGTCAGTGCGACAGAAGAGACGTGACTTGCGCAAGAGCCTCCGCAGGGGTCCTGATGTATAGCTTGTAGGCATCGCTATTCCAACGACCCACAGCTTGAATAAGGTGGTCAGGAACACCCATCCGTGCTGCAACAGTTGCCGCACCAATCCTAAAGCTGTGACTGGAGAAGGATCCTTCGATGCCCGCAGCAGCAAAAATATCTTTAAGCCAATGAGTGAACAGAGTCCGAGAAAGCGGCTGACCACTGGAAAGCAAAAACAAGGGACCAGGGGACTGGCCACGCAGTGGTAGGTAGTTCATGATAGCAGATAAGGCACAAAGTGGAGGACGACCTAGGCCAATGTAGAGGCAGCAACCCTTTCGAAAAGGGTCTGTCTTGGAGGCCTTAATTGTCAATTGTAAACACGATGGTGAGGTGTGAGAATCAACTGCGATATCATCGACTGTCAAATGAATGTCCGGGTTAAAGGCTGACAAGGAGGGAACGGTGAATTCAGCGGAACGCAGAAACCCAAAATATGCAAGGGTGGACGCAGCCCAAAACATGGCATGATCCTGGATTGCGAATGAGAGCGAGTTGTGGATTATCAGCATGTGATGGCCGGTGATGGGTAGGCGAGAGGGGCCCGGAGATCCTTGAGTCCTCCTGATACCACGTAGAACATGTTGCAACTGTAGGCAGTTAACCAATGGGTCTGGGAACCCAAGGTCTATGTGCAGAGAACAGACTGCTGATAGGTAATAGAAGCTGAACTAAGTGAACCAGAGAGGTGACTTGCAAACAAGCAAAGGGTCCACTCGCTCGCTGGGCAAGGAGAGCCATTGGGATGAAGCCGTCCTGACTGAGTGCAGAAGTTGAGAAAACGGAGTTGAGAAGATTTGTATGTGCGTTGCGTGGATGGAGCTAATCCTTGAGACATGAGAGCGAGACAATCCTTTTCTAAGCTTGAAATGTTAATGTTTCCCAAAGATGAGGAGGAATAACTGTAGGCTGATGGTCGGCCTGTGGGGACAGGTGGCGAAAGGCCTGCGAATGAAAACGAGATATGGCATCAGGAATTTTGTTAGCAGATCCGGCAATGTGCTGGGCTGAAAATATGAAATTATGGTGGGCAGCTACCATCAAAAGCAAACGCAGGAGATGCATTACATCGGGGGCCCTGGAAGTGCGAGAATTTAGAATGAACACCACAGATTCATTATCACAGTGAAAAAGAAGCACTTGTTTGAACCAGGACGAGCCCCAGACATGAGCTGCAACGACTATAGGGAAGAGCTCTTTGTACTCGATTGAAGCAGACTGAAGTGCTGATGGCCACTTTCCATATAACCAGTGCTTGCGAAATACAGCACCAAACCCGAAGGAACCAGAGGCATCGCTGGCCATTTCCAAATCAATAGGAGGAGATAGGCCCGGGTAAACCCAAAAGCAAACTCCATTCCAGGAATCCAAGTACTGAAGCCACCAACGGAGATCTTTCTTAAATTCAGCACTGAGCCGAATGGGATGATCATCTCTTCGAAAATTATGAAGCAAGTTGATCATGCGACGAATGAATGCACGGCCGGGCCAAACCACCTTGACAGCGTGGTGTAAATGGCCAATAAGAGATTGGAGTTGTCGTTTGGACAACCAGCGATAGGAAGACCAGCGGTGCAGGAGATTGAGGAGGGACGTCAGTTTGTCATTCGGCAAGCGGGCAAGCTGGTTGACAGAATCAAGCTCAATGCCCAAGGTGACCATGCAAGGCCACAAGCAAACTAGAGACCGCCAAAGGCAGATTGGACGAATCCGTAAGCGAAGTCGATGGCAGAGACGACACCAGAGACTGTAGCTGATTTGCCTGCACTGATGCGAAAAGTGGACGGACCGCACCCACGATGGAAGCCGTTAGGGTTTCCACAGATAAAGCAGGGGATGATGAAGAATCATGGGGGACGGTTGCTTGACTTCCAGAAGGGAACGTCGAGGCCGGGAGCGCAGAACTGACAGGAACATCTGCGGATGAGTTCGCCGATTCAGCCATCTCGAAGTAAGAGTTCAAACTATTGCGAGTTGTTCATTTTGGCGGCATAAATGAGCCTAAAAGCGAGGAAAAAACAATGCCAGTACTGCCGTTACGAGTGATATAGCAAAACACGATGCAAGGATAAAGGTTTGGTGCTTCTTTTATGCCAAAAGCAAGCAAGCAAGCTAGCCGAGCAACTCCAGCAACGCAACTCCAGCAAAAGCACATGGCAATGCCCCTGCAGACCTCCCTGGACCGCCCACCAGATCCTGGGGAAATGGCAGCATTGGCTAGATTTTAACTTTGCCTAAATTTCATTTAGCCTCATTTAGTATAAGTAAAAAAAGAAAGAAACAATAAAACGAGTTAGTGTGCACTTGCCCAAAAGCAAAAGACATTGAATCGTTTATTATTTTATCAAAGCCCAAAAACACACCACCTTAAACCATACTATCATCATTAGAGCTATAGGGGTATGTAACAAGCCCCAATATCTACGGCCTCCGTGTCAATGACATGTGTTTTCTGTGTTCCAAGTGTTGGCATGAAGATTTTTAATGACTGTTATACCAGAAAAATCTTTGCTTACAGGGACTTGTGATGATGCAAGTGACACTTTGAATATAAGGCGCCATAGGATTCTTGACCAATTATCTAAAAAAAAAACAGGCGGGATTGTTAACTATTGTTTGGCTTGTTTATTCTTATTTTTCTTGGACAATTCTACATCTGCCCACTGAAAGAATTGACAGTCTCTGTCTCTGTCTCTTTGTGATGATGTACACTGTGCCTATTCTAAAACACATACCAAAGTAAAGAGGTTGCCCTTTTTTTCTTATCTGCTCATGGAAGTAGAGTTATACACGAAAATGATATTGACTTTCATGGGGAAAGTTGGTAAAACTGTCAATCAAAATCATTTAAAAAAAACTGTCAATCACCTGTTACCTATACTCCACCAAGGGTATAAAAAGGTTGAGACGTATTTGAGCTTGTCTTTTCTGTTAACAATGACAGAGCATGTTTCTGAAAACGAAGTGAAATTGGAAAAGAAAATACGGAAAAGGAAAACTCCCTCTCCAAAAAAGGCATGTCAAAAACACCAACAATCCAATCCAACCCCAAAAAGAATTAAAAGGAAATGAGCGTTGGAGCAGGCACTTAAAGATGTGAAGTCAAAGAAGGTGATACCCTTGATGATTTATCCTGTACACGCTATCATACTCTAAAAGTCATTCATCGATAGCCAAAATTCAAAAAGATGGTGATCGAGATGGTGAAAGACTGGTTAGGGAGGCATGTATGGCAGAATGCCGACATGAGCAAAAAGAACAGTCACCTAGGCCACGAATACGAGGTGGAGCAGTTGGATCCGGCAGGAATCTTTCTTTATCAAGTGGCCAACCCATCTTTCACCGTGTTAGTTGCTCTGATTTCTGGCTTGTTCAAAACCAAGTAGCAAGTTTGTAATAATCCATTTTTTTTTTGATCATACAAACAAAAAGATTTTATGGAGCTCACTTTAAATCTTTTTTAAAAAAAGGCATAAAACGTTACAATAGTGTGAAGTTATGACTTGATTGGTAGCATTTAATTGAATGAAAATTAGTAAAAAAGCTTATTTAGTAGTGATATGGTTTTTTGTCTGGTGCAAATAAAATAAAATAAAATAGCTTACTTAATCAACTACTTCAAAAGATCTTTTGTTGTTCCACCCTTAATGAGAAATCTGCTCAGCTTGGCTCCATTGGTCTTCTCTATACGCTGCAAACCAAAAAAAAAAAAAATTCTTTGTGCCCTTCCCATAAACTGGGTAAACTTCACAGGGGAGACCATTTTGGTCAGAATGGCTGCCATACTGATGGGTGGGTGGTCAAATCCCTCAAGCACTGAGCCGATTATCGCAACTAGCTTTACCCTGTTGGCATAAACAACATGAAATTTATACTGAATGATAGACATGTTTGTTTAACCAGTGCTAGTATTAATAATTATTGATGCTTAAATATTACTGAGTTGCTCGTTCGTAAACATGGCATAATTACTATTCTGTTGTTCAAAGTAAAGGGGTGACAGGATGTCAGAGGGTGGATCTCATACAACTTTGTTGGTGTTCCTGCAAATGGTGCTGGCCATAGGCTGGGGGAGGCAGCCTTCCATTGTTCTCACGCTGAACACATTTGATTTTTTCTCTGAAGGATCATCCTTCGTGTCGGCCAATAGAGCTGTCCTTCTGGTTGTTCTTGGTAATTGGAAGTTTTACTTTGTTTAGTGGGTGTTTTAGGGTCTATAGGAGTTACAATTTCCTTAGTGGTCACCTCTTTGCCGTACTTGGTGTATTCCTGAGACACAAATTACTTTGTGTCAGCCAATAGAGCTTCAAGACCTATCAAACCAAAGCCTTCTGTTCTTGAAGGTATAGTAGAAATAAAACCATGACTGTCACTCAAGGTGTCAACAGCATTACTAGAAAGTGAATATGCTAGGTCTAATTTGTTTCGTTTCCCTGTACTGAGGTGTCCTTTTTTTTTTTTTAATATTTTCACTGCGAAAATGTCTTCATCATCACAAGTAACACACCTTTACACCCGCAACATGATGTCTTTCGAGGTCTGGTTGCATAGGCTTTCAAAAGCCAGAGATCCTCCTCTCTATCATTTTAGTTAAAAGAGGGTATAAACCAGCGCTTTGTCTGGTAGGTTTTTTTTTACTCCTTTGTTGGAAAGGGACAGGATCATCGAAGGTACACAAATAGTACCAGCTAATCTGATTGACTATTATCTCAATAAGGGCCCTCATTTTGTGTGGCGTGGGTGCTGGTAGGCCTTATTCCTCCCATATTTTCTTCTGGAGTCACCCCACAGAGAATAATTCTTCCACAAAAAGTATATAAAATTTTTTTTTTACTAGTAACTGTAAAAAAAAAGAAAAGTACAAAATTTAAAAGATAAAGAGAGTGAAAAATTAGAGAGGCGACAGAACAAACGTCCCTCTCCTAACCATCCTGTTCACTATAATCTCTACTGGTTAAATGTCTAACGCAAATGTAGACACACCGTCTTGGAGGACTTTTCTCTTGGGATAAAAGTGGCTAAAGCCAGTCCGATGCTGGGCGTAGGTCAAGACCTTGCTGTCCACCACGCGAAAGCCTCTGCTCTCACCGGATCGACTTTGCTGCGTCTGCAACACGTTCAGGTACACCTCCTTCTGGGGGTCGTTGAGTCTCTTGCTGATGCCCTTGCAGCTGGCTTTGTTGCTCTCCGCGCCCCAGCAGCAGTAGGTCTTACTGTTGAGCCCCACAAAACCGTCTCCTTTCCATTCCACTTTGAACAGGCCCGGCTTGCGCTTGTCATAGGCGGCGTGCTCTGGCGTTTCATGGCGGGGAAACCACTGATGCTGGACGGCGGCAAACTCGGCCCTCTTGTCGGACTTCACCAGCTCTTCCAATGAGTCGCCCGCCAGAGACATTTAGGCGGAATCGGTATCCATTTCCAGGTACTGAAGGTCTCGCCTATCAAGAAAGGCGTTGATGCAATGGTAATAGAATTCCAGCATGCGTAGCTTGGCATGGGTGAAGACGAAGAATCATTCTAAAAAAAAAACTGTCAATCACCTGTCACCTAGACTCCACCGAGGGTATAAAAAGGTCGAGACGTATTTGAGCTTGTCTTTTCTTTTAACAATGACAGAGCACGTTTCTGAAAACGAAGTGAGAGTGGAAAAGAAACCACGGAAAAGGAAAACTCCCTCTCCAAAAAGGCATGTCAAAAAAGCCTACAATCCAATCCAACCCCAAAAAGAATAAAAAGGAAAGGAGAGACGGAGCAGGCACTTAAAGATGTGAAGTCAAAGAAGGTGATACACTTGATGATTTATCCTGTACACGCTATCATACTCTGAAAGTCATTCATTGATAGCCACAATTCAAAAAGATGGTGATCGAGACAGTGAAAGACTGGTTAGGGAGGCAGGTATGGCGGAATGCCGACATGAGCGAAAAGAACAGTCACCTAGGCCACGGGTATGAGGTGGAGCAGTTGGATCCGGCAGGAATCTTTCTTTATCAAGTGGCCAACCCACCTTTCACCGTGTTTCATTTCATTGCTGACATGGTGATCATGCGTAGTGCGCTACCGTGGGAGCGTTATAGACGCCATAGACAGTGGATATTCACGGAGCAAAGACAACATGTCCCCACCTTCAAACAATTGTTAGTTGCTCTGATTTGTAGCTTGTTCAAAACCAAGTAGCAAGTTTGTAATAATCCATTTTTTTTGGGATCATACAAAAAAAAAGATTTTATGGAGCTCACTTTAAATCTTTTTTAAAAAAAGGGGAATTAAATGTTACGATAGCGTGAAGTTATGACTTGATTGGTAGCATTAAATTGAATGAAAATTAGTAAAAAAGCTTATTTAGTAGTGATATGGTTTTTTGTCTGGTGCAAATAAAATAAAATAAAATAGCTTACTTAATCAACTACTTCAAAAGATCTTTTGTTGTTCCACCCTTTATGGGAAATCTGTTCAGCTTGGCGCCATTGGTCTTCTCTATACGCTGCAAACCAAAAAAAATTATTTGTGCCCTTCCCATAAACTGGGTAAACTTCACAGGGGAGACCATTTTGGTCAGAATGGCTGCCATACTGATGGGTGGGTGGTCAAATCCCTCGAGCACTGAGCCGATTATCGCAGCTAGCTTTACCCTGTTGGCATAAACAACATGAAATTTATACTGAATGATAGACATTTTTGGTTTAACCAGTGCTAGTATTAATAATTATTGATGCTTAAATATTACTGAGTTGCTCGTTCGTAAACATGGCATAATTACTATTCTGTTGTTCAAAGTAAAGGGGTGACAGGATGTCAGAGGGTGGATCTGATACAACTTTGTTGGTGTTCCTGCAAATGGTGCTGGCCATAGGCTGGGGGAGGCAGCCTTCCATTGTTCTCACGCTGAACACGTTTGATTTTTTCTCTGAAGGATCATCCTTTGTGTCGGCCAATAGAGCTGTCCTTCTGGTTGTTCTTGGTAATTGGAAGTTTTACTTTGTTTAGTGGGTGTTTTAGGGTCTATAGGAGTTACAATTTCCTTAGTGGTCGCCTCTTTGCCGTACTTGGTGTATTCCTGAGACACAAATTACTTTGTGTCAGCCAATAGAGCTTCAAGACCTATCAAACCAAAGCCTTCTGTTCTTGAAGGTATAGTAGAAATAAAACCATGACTGTCACTCAAGGTGTCAACAGCATTACTAGAAAGTGAATATGCTAGGTCTTATTTGTTTCGTTTCCCTGTACTGAGGTGTCCTTTTTTTTTAATAGTTTCACTGCGAAAATGTCTTCATC
Organism: Micromussa lordhowensis; assembly: GCA_964020085.1. Lineage (NCBI taxonomy): Eukaryota > Metazoa > Cnidaria > Anthozoa > Scleractinia > Lobophylliidae > Micromussa > Micromussa lordhowensis. The sequence continues at coordinate 24,747,006 of OZ026595.1, forward strand.
ATCACAAGTAACACACCTGTACACCTGCAACATGATGTCTTTCGGGGTCTGGTTGCATAGGCTTTCAAAAGCCAGAGATCCTCCTCTCTATCATTTTAGTTAAAAGAGGGTATAAACCAGCACTTTGTCTGGTAGGTTTTTTTTTACTCCTTTGTTGGAAAGGGACAGGATCATCGAAGGTACACAAATAGTACCAGCTAATCTGATTGACTATTATCTCAATAAGGGCCCTCATTTTGTGTGGCGTGGGTGCTGGTAGGCCTTATTCCTCCCATATTTTCTTCTGGAGTCACCCCACAGAGAATAATTTTTCCACAAAAAGTATATAAAATTGTTTTTTTACTAGTAACTGTAGAAAAAGATAAGTACAAAATTTAAAAGATAAAGAGAGTGAAAAATTAGAGAGGAGACAGAACAAAAGTCCCTCTCCTAACCTAACCATCCTGTTCACTATAATCTCTACTGGTTAAATGTCTAACGCAAAGGTAGACACACCGTCTGGGAGGACTTTTCTCTTGGGATAAAAGTGGCTAAAGCCAGTCCGATGCTGGGCGTAGGTCAAGACCTTGTTGTCCACCACGCGAAAGCCTCTGCTCTCGCCGGATCGACTTTGCTGTGTCTGCAACACGTTCAGGTACACCTCCTTCTGGGGGTCGTTGAGTCTCTTGCTGATGCCCTTGCAGCTGGCTTTGTTGCTCTCCACGCCCCAGCAGCAGTAGGTCTTACTGTTGAGCCCCACAAAACCGTCTCTTTTCCATTCCACTTTGAACAGGCCCGGCTTGCGCTTGTCATAGGCGGCGTGCTCCGGCGTTTCATAGCGGGGAAACCACTGATGCTGGACGGCGGCAAACTCAGCCCTCTTGTCGGGCTTCACCAGCTCTTCCAATGAGTCGCCCGCCAGAGACATTTTGGCGGAATCGGTATCCATTTCATTTCCAGGTACTGAAAGTCTCGCCTCTGGTCTCGCGCACGATGTTGGTGCACAATTGCGTAACAAAAACGGTCTCACGCTAGATTTCTTATTATTTCTCGTCATTCTTAAATGCAGTGGTCGTAAAACTTCGCAGAATTAAACTTCCGTCTATGTGCACCCGAAAAAGCAAAATTTTCTGTCTGAAAGAGATTTATTAGAAGAACAAGAACAAAATTCCGAAAACACATCAGGCAAAAAGTACCGTTTTCCGCCCATTTCTTGACCAAAACGTAAAGTGCATTATTATAATTCTTAACTTCTTAAGCTAAACAATTCAATTCAAGAAGGTGTCTCGAAAGTGCACCCAAATTTTGCTTTAAAATGGTGGGACTCTTTCATTTGGGATGGTATTTGTTAAAAAAATATGATTAAAAAACCGGCGTGTGACCACATTTTTGAATTCAGAACTTTCTCAGTTTATCGCGCCTTTGCCCCCACATTTCGTGCACTTTTGGCCTTTTTTGCCTTTCGCGCGAGTTTTGCGTTTTGCCAATTGCGCCTCCGCCATCGCGGATTTTTTTTTCCTTTCATGCCCGCGCTATTTTTGCCTTTCATGCCCGCGCTATTTTTGCCTCTTTGTCGTTTTGCACTCTGCGTATAAACAAGGCTCGCAATAGCACGTCAACTCACGTACCTTGAGATGGAGGCTTCTTTCCGTCGATCGAATACTGTGAAGTGCTCTATTGCCCCTGACCTCTTGGATTTAGCACGGGAGAACGGTACAAGTTTTTCGCTTACGCTTGCAAAATCAAAGTATTATGGCATTTTGTAAAGCCTTTAATAGGTTAGAAAGAAAGGATTACTCCTTGAACTGTCAAAATGCATCACAAGCATGTGAAGATTGAACTTTCCACGAAGTTTAAAAGAAGCAAGTTGGCGGAGCACTTGCGGTGGTCTTTGAAAATTCATGGAGGCTCTGGATTAGCACCCACAATTTTTTAAACTGTGTGGTTTCAGTTGAACGTTACCGGACTTGCGTGTTACAAATACATGCTAGAGTACTTATACAAAAGAGAACCCGGTGACGCCAATTCTTAACCTAAACCTTTTAACAAGTTTAATATCCCGAGTCATCGCTATGATAACTTTTGATTCAGTTAAGAAAATAATCATAACTTATTCACTAATGACCAAACATTTGTTTGATACCATTATTAAGAATGGTATTATTTCCTATCACAGTACGTGTGCTAAACATGCTGGAAACTGTAACAGTTGGCCACCTTATAAAGCATTTGCAAGCAGATCGTCTCTTTTAATTGCAGAGAGAGCGATGAAGACATGCTCAAGAAGCGTATATGACTGCAATAATTAATCTGGCGGTCTTTTTCTCATATAAGATATTTGTAACTTAAAATCCCTGTAGTGAGTCTAGAATGTCTAAGTGCTGTTGTTCTGAGATACAAGAGCAGTCTTTGCCATTAATATGCTTAATGGCAAAGTCAGAACAAATAAAGCGGATAGTGGTGGCGTAAACAATTGCTTCTTTTTCTTCATCCAAGGTGTATGCGCGCTGCGCATAATCTTCGGCCAAATAGAAAAAGCCGCGAACCACCTCGGCGCCTGGAGGAAAGGCGTTCTGCCACGCATCAGTGGTGACATTTTGGAGAACTTCAGTTCCATCACTTGTAACCTTTAGAAGGTAGTACTCTCTTTCTGCATCGCCAGATGCAAGAGCCACAGTGGACGCCTTGCAAGCAAGGTCTTTCAGAGATTCCCGTTGCTCATTGACAACTGCTCTGGTTGGCATTTGACGACCGTGACCAGCCTCCCTTTCTAGCTCCCTCTCCTCCCAGTTGCTGACATAAGCTTTTTTTGAGCAGGCATCGTACTCTTCGTATAAACAAGACTCCCAATGGCACGTCAACTCACGTACCTTGAGATGGAGACTTCTTTCCGTCGATTGAATACTGTGAAGTGCTCTATTGTCCCTGACCTCTTGGGAGTGCCTCCGGGGACGAATTTGATCGGTGCGCTCGACATAAAAAAACACACGCCTCTTGAGGCTCACTCTCTCTGACTGGTATCTGGTGGAGGCAGGCTCTTTTAAATTCGCTTCTGCGAATTTGTACAGATCTTCAGCATTTTGGATGACAACCTCTCGTTTAAATTTGAGCCAAAAATATTATTAATTGCACTGATTTCCTATTGTAGAGAGTCGAGATTTGAGCTCAAGGTTTACTGATCCTTGATATGTATGCATGTTGATCATTGATGTAAAACCTTTCACCTATGTCCAGGAACAAACACTGCTACCTGAGCTAGATATTAACTGTAAGTGTAATTACTACCTACCTGTCGTTTTATTACGGCCATGTCAGCCTTGTGCTTAAGGTTGGCCCCTGCACCATCTTGTGGGCCCTTTGCATGGGATGTCTCGAAGAAATTTCTAATGGTGGTGAAGCCAAAGTCGACAGCTGAGTGGCTTACGTCCCCCATACAATGCCTGCTTTCATACTGCGCTGAGCAACCATCGGTAAACTTGTGCATTACCGTGACTGGGCAGTTAATTTCATTAAGGTACCCTGCTACAAGAGATCGGACTTCGTGCACCAAATGGTGGTTGTGTTTGCAGTCGGGAGAGATAACGAACAGGTGTTCTGTCACAACAACGGGATCATCTTCAGTACTTTCTTCTCCGTCAACGCTCAACATGGCATGTCTGTGCAGAATAGTGACGTGAATGAAAGCCTGTGTCTGGGAAAAGTTCAGGGATTGAAGTTGATCCTGATGCTGGCATGAGTAGTTCTCCGAATAGTCGTGTACACAGCAAACATGATCTCTTGGCAGGTTCTCTAGCAAATTTTTCATTTGCTGGTGTTGCCAGTTGGCGCGAAACTGATGTGAAGGAAAGGATTTAAGTAACGACTTCAGGTGGTTAAACATCTCTCCAGGCGAAGTTTCCTTGGTTGCCAGATAGAGCTTTCTTTGGTTGGTGGCATCATTTGTCATGTATTCAAATGCATGCCACTTGACTTTTGACGCATTCTCGTCTAAACATGTTGAGGTTGAGTTTGGACGTGCCGCATTCATCACATGATCTGTGCAGACAGCTCTTGTTATAATTTTGGCTTTCATTAGATTTTGGGCATAAAGTTTCTTCCACAAGGTCTGTTAAGTGTTCGTAGACTGGAAACTGATTGTCACAAGCGTCATGAGAAGTGAGCAGCGTCTTCCTATGGAAATTCATACAGGAAGCAAAAATCTTTCGCATTTCCACGTGAGATCGGCAACAACATGTGTTCCGATCTTGGCTCCTTGGGGCGATGACATAGAATGGCTTACATTTCTCAAAAGTTCTTTGGCCCATTTTGATGCCAGGATTCTTGTCTTTGAATTGAAGGTAAGCCTCTGTTTGAGTTTTCTCCAAAATCTGTTTTGCGTGGGAAACAAAGGTATTACGCACGATCCGTTTTCTTACTATGTCCCCCTTGTTTCCCGTGGGCCTTGAAATTTCAGGACTAGCCCAATAGTTGTAGGCCTTTTTCTTGTGCTCTTCTGGGATGGCGTCGGAGCGGATTTTTCGCTTACTGACTAGCCAACAGGCTTTGTCACTGTGCAGTGTACGTCGTCGATGTTGTAACGCCTGCGTCAATCGTTTTCGGTTTATGTTTAGCCTCTATGCAACCTTCAATCTTAATCGCCCTCTTGTGACTCTTTCTCCGGTTAAAAAGGCTAGCGTTGTATTCATTGTTGACCTAGCATCGTTTGAACGTCCTCTTTTGGTGGCATTGAAAGCTTCTGTAGCATCTTCAGGGGTGGCTTGAGCGATAGCCAAAGTGTCCTCCTGTTCTTGAGATGTGCACAGGCCCAAGTCTTGTAGACGATCTCTCGTTGAGGGGCTTCTCAGAAGTGAGACTACTATAGCCGCTCTCTTAGTAGGAGTACCAGGCAATGCATCTCTCACCTTATCAAGCGCTCTCTTTCTTGCGCTTCTGTTTAGGTACTGCTCTCCATTCTTTTGGGCCTCCCTTCGTGCCTTTCTCACCTGTAAAACTTTTTCTTTGTTATTTTCATAATATTTTTGTGATCGTTTTTTCCAGCCATTTTTTTTCTTCTTTTTTGAGTCATTGAGTCTCTCCACTCCTGTTTTGGGTGGCATACTTAAGCTGTTTACTCACGAGACGAAAAAAGTTGTTTGCGCTCGTAGCTAGACAGGGCAAAAAAAGCAATTTTGCCTTCTTTGCCAATCATGCCTTACGTCATTTTCTTTTGATTGATTATATTAAAACCGATTTTATTAGTTTAAAATAAAATAAAAAATAAACCCATTACATATGATTAAGAAAAAATGCTAGATTAAAACCAGTATAGTTATTTATTCCTGTTATCCCCTAGGCTAGACTAGATTTGCACTAAGCTGCACAACGCGCAACGTACTTTTGCCTTTTTTGCGTTCGTCCATTTCGCGCCCGTCCCTTGGCAAAAAGAAAAGATGCCTTGCCTTTCAGAAGAGATTTGCTCATTTTTTTCCTTTTTTACCTTGTTATAGACAGCTTGTTAAAAGTTACGAAGTTTTTTTCAATGCATGCCAGTGAATGAGCTTAAATGAAAGTGATTAATTGAAACTGGAAGGATTACGGCCGGCGGCGATCGTGAATTACAGATCAATCAAATTTGCCAGGCAAAGGTTAGGAAAATTTTCTAAAAAAAAAGACATCGTGTCACATATTGGTCATATCTTTTCTGTATGTTGTGGCTCTTAAAAGAGATGGCCAGTCACAAATTCATCACCCTCTCTTCCAATTCGTCCAAGTTGTGAAGCATATTTTCAATATGTTCCTCCAGTGAACGAAAATTCGACATTATGACAGACAAATCTTGCACTTGTGATACTACAGCTTCAATTGTCTCTTGCAGCTTAACCTCTGTTTCTTTTAGTTCTTCCAATAAATCGAGGCGCTTGTCATTGATATAGTCCAGGATTGCGCGCTTTCGGTCCATAATGGCCCGTTCTCGAAATGAAAGTTTCGCGCTAGAAATTAACCGATGCAAAACATGCACTGAACTGAGGCTGGTTCAAAATAGGCCATATTTTCAGAGTGGAAAAACGTACTGTGCAACGTTCTGCGCATTCCTAGCCCTGCTTGCGGGCTCAGGTAATAACGCAAGCTGCAATGGGTCTGCAATGGTGGAAGGAACCGCGGACTGATATTTAGGTACGCGAGGACGTTGTTCGGTTGATTTATCTACACCTGGGGGCCGTTTCTCGTAAGCCTGGAAACTTTTCGGGCCCGTAAAACATTGCAAAATCTCGAACCTTGCGAGTACAGAGCTGTTTTATTCACATATTCTAAAGGTGAAGGGAGGCTCTCTTGCTTATACAAAATGTATATTCAGTGGTTTGCTTATAAATAAGCGATATGTGAAGAAGATTTGTGGAAAACTTGTGTCTTCATATCGAAGTTTCTCTCATACCGCGGGGGACATAAAGGGTTCGCAAACCTTCTTAATGTTAATTTTGTCCAAAAGAAGATTGGTTCTCCATGAGAACAATACACCAGCTTTTCATTGGTGACGTGAGAATGTTGTTGCTTAGCGAGAAAATTGCAAAAGCAAGGAAAGTTCGTAGCCATTTTTCTTTACAAGAAAAATTTGCGCCATTTTTTCAAGATTACTTGTGAACACGGTGTATTGACATAATTTTAAGAATTAAGCAAGTAGACGAAGGACATCGCGTAAATTTAACAAGAAAAGCAATGTTCTAAATCCTCATACTCTAAAAATAATTACATGAGTAAATATGGTTCATTGTAAAAAGGACAAGAATGTGACACATGTATAAGGGCAATGACTGAGAGAAATACACCTTCATCAATGTCCTAATCTTAAATTTTATGGTAAATGGTCACAGTTTAGCAACTTAGTATAGTCTACCAAGGCTTGCTCCAGCCATTTCAGTGCTGGCAAGCCCATGAAAAAATGTCTTCTTTCAAGCTCATACTGATCTAAAGTTATATTTGCTGAACGAAAGTGCTACAAAGAGAAGAGGAAGAGCTAAGTGTTTGATGGGCTGCGACCATTTACATTACAATTTAGGAATAGGACATCAATGAACACACAGTTCATGGTCACCTTGTCAGTTGGACGTCGAACCAACGTCTAAACAACAGCAACAAAAAAAAAAACAGCAAAGGGGTGAAAATATTGGTAACCTTTTAATTCCTGTATTGGGCTGTTACAAGAAAATTACAAATAATCGCAATTCCAACTTCTAAGAATTGCACAAAAAGCTAATATCACCAGCCTTAGGGTTTCTCCACAACAAGTCGCCTTTTATACTACAAGTGCTTTCTCCCGCGAAATATAATGAAAGCTGTAAAATAGATGTGCAACATCTAGGGTGTTTACTTGTGTTTGTTTACATATTTACACAAGTGGGCGTTCAGTGCATTTGTACACCTCTTCCATTCCTCTTCTTGTTCCTTCATAGAAGCGGCAGGATAGTACATGAAAAATGTTTCACGTAAAAATAACTTTGCAGCAGTATTTAGAGGTCGTTTGCCGTGCCCGCCGTTAACGCTGCAGTCCACCAGCTCTTCTCTGTTGTAAAGCAAAGAGAGTAAGCGAACACAGAAGTTATATTTGGGCCTTGTTCTGTAAAGCTCCTTGATCACTGACTCTGCAGGGAACGACCGTGGCTTATGGTGCGGTTTACCAGTTTGGGGGGCATCTTGGGGGGTAGCTTGACAGTCAGTTTGGGGAGCAGTTTCATGGGCAGGTTGGGGGGAAGCTTGGTGGGGAGCTAGATTGGCAGCTTGGAAGGTATCTTGGGGGGCAGCGTGGGGAACAGCTCGAGGGAAAGCTATTGGAACAGCTTGTGAGGGGTAACTTGAGGGAGAAGGAGGCATGCTGGGGTAAGGAGTATCACTGAACTGGTCTTGTTCAACAAACAATGTTGGCTGACTGAGCGGTATCTGAGATGGTTAGAGAGGTTGGTTTACCAATGAAGGGATGGTCGTATTCCCTAAAGCAGTTTTTGTAGTTCCTCCAGTAGACTGCATGGGCGGATTGAAAGAAAGGAAGTCAGGAATCGGCAGTGGACTGAAAAACGGGTAAGTACTTGGTGGGGCACAACTTCCGTTTGACAGTTTGGCCAAGCTATCCAGAATGCTAGACTGATTGGCCAAGACTCGTGCAAGCTGCTCCTTGATGGCTGAGACATCTCCTTTTACCTTTTCTACTTGAAATCTAAGAGACGCTGGAGGGCTTTCTGTCTCTACGCGGCAGGCTGCCTGCACAGCGGGTAGCGAGGTATCTGCTGATTTGAAGAATTTATCTTAGCGACAATAAGCACAATTTATGCTACACAAGATCACAAAATCACTGTGAGGTCTAATCCATACCATGATTGTTTGATAAAGTAACCTCGACCTCGGTTCTTGGTTGATTTTTGTCGATGGCTTCTACGGTCTCTTGCTCTTCTTCAGTGGACAGGTTCGTTTAGGTATCTAAAGATAACGCAGTTGAAAGATTACTCTTAGTAGTTATTCGAAGGTTTCACCTTCCCAAACCGACACTAGAATGAGAACCTTAAAATAACCAATAAGAATCGCAAGGGATAGATTATGTAAGCAGCAATAAGAACAACGTATGTAACACAAGATCTCAAATTCACTGTGAGGTCTAATCCGTACCATCATTTTTTGGTAAAGTAGCCTCATCGGCCTCTTGTGTGCGTTGCTTTTTTTTGATGGCCTCTATGGCCTCCTGCTCCCTTTTGGACAGGTTCGTTTGGGTATCTAAAGATAAGCAGTTGAAACATATCTCTTAGTAGCTATTCGACGGTTTCACCTTTCCACACCGACAGAAGAATGATAACCTTACTGCGCCTTCAGTAACATGCGGGCTGTAAAATTCAAAGCTCAACCGACAAATTTGTTTTCCCTACCGTCAATGAAATGTTCGGCAGTTCTCCCAAGCTTCCGACTACTGCCGAGCGCACATGACGTATGGGTTATTGACCAAGTGTGAGGTCAAGATGGCTGGATATTGGCCGAGTTCTTTTTTTGCGTGTTTATGGACCGAGACGGAGTCAAGGTCCATAAACACGCAAAAAAAAGAACGAGGCCAATATCAAGCCATCTTGACCGAACAAGCTTGGTCAATAAAGGATTTATTACATGGCTTTTGGGGAAATTTTTCTTGCGGGACAAGGCGGTAGTCCCGAGCGAGCAAGATGGCTCCATCTTGCCCGCTCGGGTAGCCAATCACAGCGCAGGATTTGATTCATCTTGCCCGCTCGCGGAGCTAGCCGTATAATAAGGCATGTTATTGAAAGGCGGAGAAAAATAACATAAGAATCGCAAGGGGATAGATTATCAAAGCAGCAATAAAAAAAAACGTACGCTACACAAGATCAGAAAATCACTGTGAGGTCTTATCGGTACCAACACTGTTTTGTAGAGTAGCCTCATCTGCCAGGGTCCTCAGTTCATTTTTATTGATGGCTTCTATAGCCTCCTGCTCCCTTTTGGACAGGCCCATTTGGGTATCTAAAGGGAAATCAGTTTTGAAAGATATCTCTTAATAGCTGTTCGAAGGTTTCACGTTTCCACACCGACCGAAGAATGAGAATAACCAATAGGAATAACGATGGGACAGAATATTAAGTCAGGTGACTCACTTTGTAGATAAAGAGAGGAGAGGATATGTTAGTTTAATTGCATGGGACATAAGCCCAATAGCTACAGGAAAAAGTTTAATAGAAATACTATTGGCACTTGAAATAGGTCTGACTTCCCTTATGTAATAGTACAATGGCTTCCTGATGTTCTTAACTCTAGTTATTTTTGGAGGTCAATACCCCTGTCTATTGTAATTTATTATTTTTTTTATCCTTTTTTTGTTGTTGTAAAATTTATATGGGGTAACTGAAGTCTAGTGTTGTCGTTGCTGTCACGAAATCGCCTGTTGGTTGCAATAATTTCAGGGCTGATAAACTGAATTTCTGGCCGTTTTCTAAAATTCGCTCAAATCGCCTCAACGATCTAAACAATTTAACAGTGACATTTTGTCCTATCTTACAAACATACAAATCCTTATAATTCCGATGTTACGCCAAGGTTCAGCATAACGCTCCCTCGGCACTCGCACAGCGCTGAACTATGCTAATTGGGTAATGAATTTTTACTCTGGCAATTAGAGCTTCGAGATTTGATTCCAATAGGAAAAACCAACTTGTAGATCCAAAACTCTAGCGATGTACTCCCTCGTATCATCACCTGGCCAATGTACCTTCACGTAACTTCCTTTTGAGAGGTTTTTGTAACCGTCTACAACTAAGGTGGTTTTGCCTACACCAACTTCGTTGGTCTCAATAAAGTAGAATAAAGCATAACTCCATTGCTTATATCTTCTCCTGTCTGTCATTCTGTATTGGTAAAGAAGGCAAATTAAAAATAATGCATTAAACTTTATGTTTTTAAAGTGACCTCCTACCTAGACGCTCTGTGGGCTCGTCAGGGAAGATTGCCCAAAGAGCCTCTGCATAGCAGGCTAGTTTAAAGAGCTATGTTAGTGAGTGAGTTCTGCGTTTGTCAGCAAGCCTTTTTGTAATTTCATTTTATGCCATGACAAAAGCATGTGACTATACAGGCTTCTCAGTCTAGGACAGTGTGATACCGGTGGTGAATAAAGGTTACCTCATATAACTTCCCGGATTTGTATCGTCCAATCAAATATCGTTTTAGAAATTGACTTCGCACACAATAGGTGTGTCCAAGATATTTTGCCAAGTTTCAATCTATTACGAACAACAGAACTCATGTTTTTTGGACCTTTATTTCAGAGAATTTACGGCCGCCATTAATTTTCCTTGTTCCAAGTCTGGGTTGAGAATTGGAGAAAATGACGTCATTTTCTCAAAAATACCGCACGGGTTGAAATTATAATAACAATTAATGTAGAAAATTGCGCGAATTTATGAGCCAAAGCTTTTGTTATTCTTATGCGAACTGCTATACTACTTGTTATTATAATTTCAACCCGTGTGGTATTTTTGAGAAAATGACGTCATTTTCTCCAATTCTCAACCCAGACTTGGAACAAGGAAAATTAATGGCGGCCGTAAATTCTCGGAAATAAAGGTCCAAAAAACATGAGTTATACTTTTCGTAGTAAATTGAAATTTGGCAAGATATTTTAGAAAGACCTGTTGTGTACGAAAGTGTAAAAAAATGGGTATCGAGAATTTGATCGTAGTAGCACTTTAAAACCTTTGTATTGGTCTTTTCTAGTACCGGAGGGGTTAGGGAAAGTATTATGTTGAAATCCCCAAAATAACCATAGTCCGTACGGCTAGGCTGTAGTACGGCGGCAGATAGTGAAGATCACTTCCGGTGACGTCATGACGCACGTACCAGCACAAAGGGAGGCAGTGGAAAGAGAGCCTGGCAACGAGGTTGGGCTTTCCCGCCTGGTTTCACGTTCCCCTCACTACGTGAGTTTTAGCCTTCTGTTTACTTCTCTTTTTTGTTTTGTTTTTGTTTTTGTTTTTTTTGTTTTTGTTTTTTTTGTTAATAAGTTCTTTTTATTTACTCTACTTACAATACTAATACTTACACTACTTTCAGTACAATACGATAATTTACGTTACTTACAATACTAATACTTACACTACTTACAATTCAATACGATAATTCACGCTACTTACAATATTAATACTTACACTGCTTATAATATAATACGATAATTCACGCTGCTCACAATACTAATACTTACACTACTTACAATACAATACGATAATTCACACTACTTACAATATTAATACTTAAACTGCTTATAATACAATACGATAATTCACGCTACTTACAATACCAATACTTACACTACTTATAATACAATACGATAATTCACGCTACTTACAATACTAATACTTACACTACTTACAATGAGGGGGGGGGGGGGTGGTGCTATAACACACGAGATAATTAAAAAAAAAAAAAAACTAAAAATATCTCAAAGTGACAAAATCGTTATTGAAACTGAAACTAAAACTATCTCTGCTGAATCCCAGCTGGTAACATTTTCTAGAAAGGTCAGGAGGGGGAGAAATACATGTAAATGAAAGTAGCTAGACCGAATCATCAAGAAAGAGCTGATTGATGTGGAGCGGTTCAATTTCTTTGTATAATTTTAAATAAGAGCAAAAGCTCTCCAGAGTTGGCTTTCTTTCCTTGCTTCTGCAGATCCAAATGTAAAATCTAGCGAGTAGAGAAATATAATCAACTATTCTGTTGTTTCTCGACGAATCAGGTCTCAAGCCTAGCGCAGTTAGTTTACTCAGGCCGCAGTTTTGAGGTAATATGTTATGCTGGTGAAGAAAAGAGGAGAGATGATCCCAAAAGACTTGCGTTTTGTTGCAGTACCAGAAGAGGTGAAGGATTTTTTCAGGGTCCTTGCCGCAGAAGGTGCACTTGTTGTCGTTTCTAAAACCCATTTTAACTAGCACGGTGTTAGTAGCTAGGACTCTGTGTAGGAGGCGAAAATGAAATTCAATTAATTTCGTACTGTTAGTGCACTTTAGAGCTAATCGATAGGCATTGTTCCAGTTTATATCATGATATTCTTGGATTAAGTTGCTCCATTTCTTTTGGCTAGGAATTGGAGAGGTACTTTTATATTGTAGAAATTTTTGGTACGCCAGTTTTTTGGGTTTTTTAGATTTCAATATGTCAGTTACAGAAGTTGCTTGCTCTTCAACATTACCTGTTGAATGTTGAGCCTGATTTCTCCAAAGCGCCTTAAGAGTGGATATAATTCCGCAAAAGGCTAAAGGGCAGACAGTGATATTGTGCATATGTTCAAATTCTTTTCGCGAGAAAAATAAGTTGGGTTTCTCCTTAATAAATTGATTTGCGCAGGAAATTTCTGATTGATACCACTTTTTATAAAAGATAGGTTTGTCCATAATTCTTATAAGTGAATTATGCCATAGGCTTTGTGCAAGAAATGAATCAAGAGAGGTTATCTTGTCTTGGTAGTTTAGCACTGTGCCCTGTTTACTTCTCATTTTAACGCTATTTTCATTGTTTGAACAGCCTAGTTTGAAGATTGTTTCCTTGTTGTTTGTACAGACAATTTGAACGATTTTAGCACTGCGAGATGATCAGTTCAGTCATATTAGTACCAGGCTGAACAGCCTTAGGTAAGAAAGCTTCGTGCGTACTAAGCTGAACTATCAGTAATTGTTTATTACTGTTCAAAATGTATTTTATTATGATCGAAAGTTTTGTATTTTCGGACTTGTCACGTAATCGTTGTACAAACAACCTGTCCACGTTGAAACCAAGCTTTTTTATATCAGCGTTTATATTTTGTTTTATGGTTGGAATTACAGCTGTAGTAGCACCTCGCCGTAGGGTACATCTTAAAGCCCCTAATCACACAAGATCTTGTATGACTAGAGAATAAATGACAACTGAGGAAATTTTTAACCTGGCCGATTAAGTTAAATTTAAGTGTGCAGCATGCAACTATCGAGTTATGGATGCATGCGGGAGGTTGCTAAGCAGGAAAGACGGGTAAGAGTCGCATGAGGCGAGAGCCGAGTGCGACTCTAGCTTCTTGAGTGCTTGGCAAACCTCCCAAGTGCATCCATAACTCGATAGTTGCACTGCTGCACGCTTACCATTTCTTTTATAACATTGAGACTTTTAGCATCTTTCCTATTGATCCTGCTTACAAAAGCCAAAAACACAACAAACCGCGCGAAAATTTTCATTCAAAAACTGACAAAGCGACACATCAACTTTTCTTGGATCGCGGCTAGTTTATAGTTTACGTTTTCTCAATCTCGGACAAACAAACAACTTAAAACTGGTTAGTTAACCTAAACATCAAGCTGACAACCTACAAGAATTGCAGTCGGTGAAAGTGTTTCTGAAAAGTGGTTTAAATCTGGATCAGTTTCTGAAGAATTGAAGACAAAATGTCAGAAATTAGTCCTTCTTTCGAGCGGCTGTTCCGTCAAGAGTTCAATTCACGATTGAGCGATTGAGCAAAACTGAAAGCCGGGAACTGAAATAATTCATCACAGGCTACCAATATTTGAGAAAATTTTCTTTATTAACGCCCAGTAAAACTATTATCTTTAAAGTTTTGGAACAGAAGGATTTCGTCTGTAAGACTTCACTTATAAAAACAGAAATTTGTTAAAACTCTCATGTACAAGATTTGCTCGCCGAAAGCATTTCAATGGCTTTCGACGCCAGAACAGTTTTACAATGAAAACTTTCGCTGAATTTTATTGTCACCAAAGTATGAATCTTGAGAAGAACCGCAGCCAAGAAGAAATGTAAAACAGCGACAGTTTATGACAAATGAATTTTTATTTTCACAATCTGAAGTTAATCTACTATGGTTTCACGATCCTCGAGTTGTGCATTTTGCGCTGCACTTTGTTGGAACGTATCGGCAAAATGAAGGCTTCTCAACTAATATAAGCGCTTATGAGCCCTGTTGCAGTCACGGGATACAGGCTGCTATCTATGGAAATGAAGGTAAATTTAAAATATCAGCAAAACAAAGTCAAGTAAGCGCTCATCTTTGTGTAAAAGTTGACTTGAGTACTTAATAAGTATCTTTTGCTATAAAATCATCCATACGCTCCCGATAAAGTTTGTCCGCCATTTTATCAAGCGTACTTTAAAGTTTACAGCCCTATTCTCCGAGAGGAGATGTAGGAAATAAGTCTGTAAGTCACTTTAATGATGTAAGTATATATGAAATAATTCATATATTTGAACTGCGGTCATAGATGAAGTGAAGAATGATCCTCGCAGTGAATTTTCCAATTTAAGCAACTGGAAAGAAGAAGCCTGAAAAAAATCAGGGCTTCAACGGGATTCGAACCCGTGACCTCCGCGATACCGGTGCGATGCTCTACCAACTGAGCTATGAAGCCACACATTGGGAGCGAGGTCAATTTGTTGAGTTCATATCTTCCCGAAAGGAATGAAATGATGTAAGTATATATGAATGTTATTCCTATTTTCTTCTGGAGTCACCCCACAGACAAGAGTTCTTCCACAAAAAGTATATTAATTTTTTTTTTACTAGTAACTGTAAAAAAAAAAGATAAGTACAAAATTTTTAAAGATAAAGAGAGTGAAAAATTAGAGGCGACAGAACAAAAGTCCCTCTCCTAACCATCCTGTTCACTATAACCTCTACTGGTTAAATGTCTAACGCAAAGGTAGACACACCGTCTGGGAGGACTTTTCTCTTCGATAAAAGTGGCTAAAGCTAGTCCGATGCTGGGCATAGGTCAAGACCTTGTTGTCCACCACGCGAAAGCCTCTGCTCTCACCGGATCGACTTTGCTGCGTCTGCAACATGTTCAGGTACACCTCCTTCTGGGTGTCCTTGAGTCTCTTGCTGATGCCCTTGCAGCTGGCTTTGTTGCTCTCCGTGCCCCAGCAGCAGTAGGTCTTACTGTTGAGCCCCACAAAACCGTCTCCTTTCCATTCCACTTTGAACAGGCCCGGCTTGCGCTTGTCATAGGCGGCGTGCTCTGGCGTTTCATGGCGGGGAAACCACTGATGCTGGACGGCGGCAAACTCGGCCCTCTTGTCGGGCTTCACCAGCTCTTCCAATGAGTCGCCCGCCAGAGACATGTAGGCGGAATCGGTATCCATTTCCAGGTATTGAAAGTCTTGCCTATCCAGAAAGGCATTGATGCAATGGTAATAGAATTCCAGCATGCGTAGCTTGGCATAGGTGAAGACGAAAAAACCGATCGCACTTGATGTTCTTCTTGAACATCTTGAGCTCAAACACCTCGTCGCTCAATTCTTCCAAATCGTGAGAGAAGAAACTGGTGATGGGACGGGCCACTTTACTCTCGTCCTGCTCGTACCTGACCTGTTGGTGGTGGGTCACGTCCATGATGAAGCGACGAAACTCCGCATTGCCCACCAGCTTGGCCGTCTCTCCCAGGATCTTTTGGTTGGGGTCCGCATCGGCGGCACGACGGGACGTGGACACGAAGTCGCGAACGGTTGAAGCCAGGGATGGGAGCGTCACTGGACCACTTGGTGCACGCGACTCACCACCAACCCTTGGTCCAGATAGAATTTCAGCAAGGGCGTGCCCAGTAAGATCTTGTCACCCTTGTAGGAGCCGATCAGGGCTTGTCTGGGCGTGGTCATGATGTCGTGCTACTCGGCGAAGGCCTGCATGTGCTCACCCACCTGTGATCGCTGGATCTCCAGGTTCTTGAAAATAGGCGTCATTTCGCTAAACTTGTCTCGGAGGTGGGGAGGCGTGTTGATGTCCACTTCTACAGCCCAGAAGAAGGTGGCCTCCTGCATGCATCGCAGGAGCTGGGCCTACGTCTGCTTCTTCTCGCAATGACCGGGAAAGTGCTGGTTGAGAAAGCTCTCCATGCCTTATTGCTGGTCCGCCCATTTTTGATGATACCACTGATATTCTCTGATCGAGACCACCGTCAGCTCCGGCAGACTCTCCAGGTATTGCCTCTTCTCCTCCGTTGTCTTCTCCCGTTCCCTTCTCCCGTTCCCACATGAGCTTCAAGAACTCTTTGAACTGGGGCGAGTCTGGATCCACCTCGGCGCTGGCGAACTTCTTAGCTGTCAGCCAACATCAGTGTCCGTGCCAGTAACAGCCGTGAAACTCGTAGGCGGTCTGGCTGGCAGCATCGTATCCGTCCACCGGCAATTGCCTAAGCCCAAGACGTTTCTCTTCCCAGTCGAGTCGGGTGCGAAACTGGGTGAGGCGACGAGCCACCCACGCCAGCGACTCGTCCGCCGTGCGCCAGGACTTGGCCGGTTGCAGCTCGTCTCCACAGGAGGGGGTCCAGGTGGTGAACAGACCCATGGCATGGGCTGACTCAGGGCCCATGAGTGCAGGGCATTGGCGTCATAGCCGACCACTCTTTGCACGGTTCGGGCGGCCTGGCCATACTGGCTCTGGCGGATGTTGGTCTGGCCTTTCTCGGCGTGGCGATGGAAGATGATGGCGGGTCCGCCTACCAAGGTATTGAAGAGCTGGTATAGGTCTGCGGTGTGAAAACTGGAGAGGTGTGAGCCCAAAACTGGCTCATCTTGTCCAAAGCTTCCAGGAACGGCACCATGTCCAGGTTATACCAGACCAAAACGTCCCGGAAGGTTTGCATGCCTTTCTCGGTCCAGGCTCTCTGTCAGACGGCGTAATCCTCTTTGCTCAACTTGCTCTTCCTCAACCAAGAGTTGAAGGCCTCTCACGGGGGTCACTGAGGTTCCTCCAGCTGAGCGAGCGAGCGGACATGTTCGTAGGGAAAGAACCCCTTCTCCCCCTGACACTGGTAGGCTTTGAGGAAGGCGGCATAGCTGGTGCCTGCCGCCACGACGTTGGAGATGACGATGAACTTGAGGGCACCGGTTCTCAGGGCCAGGCAGGTGTGGTGGCTCGTTTTATGGTAAGATCGATGCCTGAGCGATGGACCAGGTGGGGAATCAGGATCAGATCATACTTGCGTGAGTTGAAACCCACCACGACCAGTTCGGCGAGGTGGCAATGCAGGTCAGCCAGCAGTCGTTCGATTTTTTTCAGTAAATGGTTGGTTGCGTGGACAGGAGCCAGCGGCAAAGCGACCTGCCGCGGCTCCGGCCACTGGAGATTGACTTGACGGTAAAACGAGAGATCGTCTTCCTCTTTTAGGTTGTTGTCGATGAAAGCTCGATCCTCTTCGGTTTCTTCCTCCTCCTCCTCCACGCTTTCGTCGTTACTGTCCTCGTCGAAACCGGTACTCTCCTCCTCCTGCTCCCGCTGCTCCTCCTGCTCGCACACGCTGGCTGTCGAAGACGGCGGTTGGTAGGAGACTCCCCAGCTCTCTTCTACTCGCTTTAGGAGGGGTGCAAAACATGACCATTCCAACTCACCGGCTTGCTCGCTGATTCTTTCCAGGTGCTCCACAAAGGCCGTCACGGTCTGGAGCGCTGGCTGTCTACCCTCCTCCTCCACCACGAAACATCGGAGTTCCTCGTAACCCGGCATGTTGCTGGCCATGCTGATGCTCAACAATTGGTGTTCGGCGGTATACTCGAGCTTGTCCCGCTTTTCGGGGAGGTCAGTGTCTTGGGCCGGATAATATACCTCGTTGTCGAAAGTGGCTCGGTACCGAGAATACTTCAGGTCGGGCGGAACGGCGATACCTTCCTCTACGATCTTTTCCCAGATGGTCTGGGAAGGGTGAAACACTCCGCCGGGGTAGACTTGCTTGACTTTGGCTTCGCAGGTTCGTTCGTGTTGCTGGAGACGATGGGCTTTGGGAAACGAGGAATCGCATCGCTGGCAGGTAAAGCATCGACAGTATTTGGTCAGGTGCTTAGTGTAACTGAATTGACCACCGTACAAGTTAAGTCAGAAGGTGGCCTGGCTCTCTCGTTTGGATAGAATGTCCGCCGGGTGGTGAACCAGCTCCACCTTTCCATCTTCCCCCAAAGCATACACCAGCGTTTGCATGCTAAAGAGTTTATCCAGCATGTGCGAATCTCTCAAACGCAAAACTCTCGGGCTGCTCCAGCGTAGCCAAGTAAGTAGAGGCCAATTCTTGGGTCTTTCTTTCCAAATTTTTCAAGCCACAACCCCGGTATCGCGCCAAACATCGAAAATAGCACAAGTGGTCGGCCTACACCTTGCCAGTCTTCCTGTCTTTTTCCAGCGCATCCAGACCTTGATTCTTGACTAGCCACTTGGGCAAGTGGGCCGCGATCTTGCCACGGCCTATAGGTCTGTCCTTCATAGGATACAGGTGGAAGGTCACGTTGGTGAGCAAGGCGATGCGCCACTTGCTTTTGGGCTTCTGTTGTCTGATGTACTCGAGCCAATCTGTCTCCCCCAAGTACTGCAGCGCTCTCTCTAGATCTGCCTCGTCCGGCACCACCAGGGGCTGGTCGAAAATCAAGCCATTTTGCGAAGGGTAGTAATATCGCTTTTCTCCCGTTTTGACGTTGCTCAAAATAAAGCCAAAAGCCAGGTTGATCTTGAAGACCTTTTTTTGGGCACTGAAGATGGCCTGCAGCATGTCGGCAATGTCACTACCCGTCTCCAGTCGCTGAGTATGCACTAGGACACGCTTTCCACACTGTTGGTGTGAGACCAGTGGTCCCTATAGCACTGTCGCCAATCCTCTGGTACACTGGCCGGCAACTCGGGTGGACAGGTTCATGCATCGGTGCGGAAACCCGGCACGGGGCGCCAATGAGCTAGCAGGAGCTGCTGGCGGTGAAGAGGTGATGGCTGCGTGGGTCTTGAGGTGTTCTCTGAAATGACCGCGATAGTGGAAGCTCTTCTGACAAACGGGGCAGCGGTAGCTAGCCGGTGCCTCCTACTCCTCGTCAGCATATTTACTGATGTGATGTTTCCTTAAGTTGTCTCTTTGGTAAAAGCGTCGGTCGCACACTCGACAAGAAAAGCCGTCAGATTGATGATGAACGGTCTGTCGATGCCTCAGCGTTTTCTGGCTAGCGAACATCTTGGCGGAAAGGTCGCACACAGGCCCATGGCTCTTGGGAGGAGGAACAGGAGAGGGCAGCGGCGGCAGCGGTGGCGGCAAGTCAACAAAAGTCTTGTCCGTGGGACAAGCCGCTCTGTGCGTTTTCATGTCTCTCCCTAAGTGGTCTTTCCTGTAAAAGCGTTGGCCGCACACTGGACACGAAAAACCGGCCGATTGGCGATGAATAGATTCTCGGTGCCTCTTCAGACTACCTTGAGTAGAAAAACTCTGGTTGCAAAGATCACAAACATACATGTCTGAGTCTGACTGACTCTGAGGGGTGAGCGGCGCCCTTTTTATTTGAGGCAGCGATGACGTGACCAAGAAAAAGGGGGGGGGGGTGTGCACAGCAGTTTCAATCCCACACACCTTTCATTGACATGCTTTTATTTTTCTATCCCCTGGTACAGTGACCGAGAGATGACTAGAAACAAATCATTGAAATAAAGACAAGATCGATCATAAACCATTGGCATGTAAAAATCCAATGATAATAATAAAATGGCGTTGGCGAGGATTTGGTTGTCTTATTTTGCGTTTATTATAAAAAAGTCTCAAGGTCAAGGTCAGTGTGCGCAGGTGACTCGCACACTGGGCGGGGGTGGTGGTGGGCGACAAGTCAGCGATCTGGCGGGGGTTGGCACCCCCATTTTGGAGGGGCGCAGTTGTAGGTCAGGCAAGCAACAGCGCACATGGAGAGTGGGCAGGGCGCGGGGGGCCGTCCCGGTCCACCCCCCAGGGAAAAAAATGAAAAGGTCAAGCTAGGGTTTTACCAACTTAGGCTTAGTTAGGGTTGACGCAAGAGTGGGCAAGCGTGCTCAGGCTTAGTTAGGCTTAAGGTTCACAGGCGCCTTAGGGTTAAACTTAAGGTTAACAGCCGCTAAAGGACACAGCTAGGGTTCGCAGGATCAGGCGCTTAGCTGAGGAGGGTTGACGCAAGGGTGGGCAGGCGTAGCCTTAGTTAGGCTTAGATAGGGTTCACCCCAGGAATGACTTAGGGGCAAAGGGGCAGGGGCAAAGGGGCAGGGGAGGCTAATTTGGACCTGTCTAGAGTATTTCTGGCATTTTTGAAAAGCATATTGGTTTGTGTTACTGGTTAAATCCTTTCTTTTCACTTCTTACAGTTTCCGCAGTGAGGAATTACAAATTTTTTGTTGTTATTGTGTCCTCGCAGTCCCACAAAGAGATGTTACAATTGCAATATTAGAACCAGCTGCCCCGCTGTGCTGGATACTCTGCAGCATTTCCCGTCAGGTTAGCTCGCTCTATTGACCTCGCTTTTTTTGGGACATTATTAGCCGGTTATTTTACTTTCATGTCTCCCAACCTCCCAACTTTAATTGTCTGACAATTCCCGTGCTGTTTTCACGGGTATTGCTCCGAAGAATGTTGTTTCATTTCTGATTGGTCGCCATTTTTATCTTCACTTGTTACAGCTTCCACACTTAGTACTCATTTTTTGCTTTATGCTCAGCTGTGTTTTTTCTCATAGCTCTAAGTACTAGTTCTTCAGCAATGACCTTGCTGGGGCCAGCTGTCCTCTCAGTTGATAACACCCAGTTTGTGTCGTCAAGTGAGCACACTCTATTGACCCCACTAGAAAATTATTGATGTGGCTTACGTTGCAAGTCCCAGTGCTGTGTATGACTTTTCCCCTGGCATTGCAGCGAAAAGTGTTGCTTCGTTTTATTTCATTTGACTATAGTTTTGTCACTGTCTGTCTAACAGATATGGTGCCTGACATCCCAATCAGGCCAAGAAAAGCTGGATGAAGATAGAACATTTTACCTTCGCACACGAAGTGAAAGTTCTGTAAGTGAGGAATGTATACAATATCGATTCCATAAGCAGCAACCTTGAATTTTTTAAACTTTTTATAAATTCTTTATAAAATTGTAATGTCTGCTTCTCGGCTGTTTGCAGCTTGACGCTATGAGTAAGGTTAAAGAAGCCTATACCATGTGGCATACAAGTTTATTTGTTTACAACCTTTATTGTAAAGCGCCGCTGGATCTTTGAGAAGCGTTGCACTATATAAGTGATGTATCATTATTATTATTTGAAGAGGAGGAGGATGGATTCCTGCCACTATCTGCTGGAAAAATTAAGGCGTTTTGCGCAGACCTTGCCAGTACAGGCTACTCATCACGTGTGTATATCTGTCAAAGCATACCTGAAGCGATTTGCTGGTTTCAGTACCACGTTCAACAAGAAGGCACTGTTCCCACAAGATGTCGTCGTTGACTGATGAGATACTAAACACGTTATTCCACAGTCGCGCTTATGCTGTTGGCATCCTTTCATGCTGGTTGTCAACAGGGGTCGTTGGCAAGGAGAAGGAAACGGGGATGTGGTGTACATGTATGGGTCTCCAGGATTGTAACCATATAAAATCTTGAGTTCGTCGAATAAGATGTGACACTTGGAGCTGGAATTCCACCAAGGTCCTGAGCAATGGGCAACTCACTAACAGATGCTGAAGGGTTAGCCTACCGCAATATAAACAAAGATCAGAATCTGTGATTTTCATCTTGTAGAGTAGCACTCTATGTGGGAGAATATTATGTATGATCTTACACTGAAAAATGCTTAATTTTGTTTCTTTAGTCATTCTAAACGAGAGACTATGAATTTCGTTTATTTTATCTAATTCGTTGACACCTAGTCTGCGAAGG
>OZ026595.1:24784152-24804152 GCA_964020085.1 Micromussa lordhowensis
AGTTTAAATTTGAAAATTTTTTTATAAAATATATAAAGATATATTTTATTGACTACATTATAATGACAACAATTACAATTGATAACTGCGTTTATAATGTTCATCCAGTTTATGATTTATATGCTTCGGATGAAAATGGAAATATCATACATATTATTAATAAAGTACCAACGAAAGGTGCAAAAAATCATAATGGTTATATGCACTGTGGTGTGAGAAAGCATGCTCAACCAAGTTATAAAACGTATCAAGTCCATCAATTTCTTTGGGAATGTTTTAACGGCGTCATACCAGAAGGAAAAGTGATCGATCACATCAATAATAACAGGGAAGATAATTGCTTATGTAATTTACAGCTGGTCACACCACAATAAAACAACAAGAAGACAGCAAAGGATCGAGATTACTCATTTGCTATCAATAATCATGAAAATCGAAAATGCATTAAAGCAACCAACAAAAACACCAATGAAGTTTCATACTATTAAAGCATGTACAGTCAACTCTCGTTATAACGGACACCCTCGGGACCGGCGTTTAGTGTCCGTAATAGCGAGAGTCCGTAATAGCGGGGTACGGAAATAAAAGTGCCATTAAAGGGTGCTGAGTTAATATACACTATACCAGTGGGGTAATTTTATATCTTTAATGTGTTAAATGTGCCAAGTATACGATAAACACCACATTTAACGATACGGTCCTTCAATTGCCGTTCCGAATAAAAACGTAACAACGTGAACTGAAACTGAAATATTAATTTAAAAAAAATTATCAAACTCGGTCTATTTGAAACAGTAACTGTCCCCTGCAGTTCACTGTGCAGACTGTCATCAACTGAAAAGAAACCTGGCCAAACGTCAGGCTGTTTAAGTCAGATATCACATGCTTTTATTTCTTCTTAAAATAGTCATCCAGCGTGCTTTGATGCTTTCTTCGTTTGACAGCAGTTTCACTGACTTTATCACCAAGACTACTAAAATCACTTGCCAGTGAGACTTGCCCATGCTGTACAAGGAAACGCTGTATTTCTTGAACACTGGCAACAACTTCTGCAAAGCTTTTTAGAGTGGAAGTCTGTGGGCAAGCCGCGGATGAACTTTCACTCTCTTCGTTTTCACTCCCACTTTCGCCATCATCTTCAATCACAATTTCTTGACTCTGGTTACTGATTGAGTCCAGAAGCTGCTGTTCGTTGCAAATGCTATAACAGACTGGTAATTCGTCTTCTGATCGGATCAATGTCTCGGTGTTAATACCACAGCTAGGTGCAGCCTGTTCAATCAGATCCTGAAGTTCTGTGTCCAGGTCATTAAAAGGGTCGCCTTCATCGTCTACTTCTGCAACGTCAGCTGATATTCCACCAGCAGCAAAGCACTTGCTTATTGTTGAAGCCTCGACTTTGGACCATGCAGTTGCCATCCAGTTCATGGCTTGCAGAACATCAAGGGTTTTAGCGATGTCACTTGCGCTGTTTTCCTCCGAAGCCAGGGTGATAACATGCCTTAACAGTAACTTCTTGTAGTGTACCTTAAAGTTCTGGATTACGCCTAAGTCTAGGGGTTGAAGTTTTGACGTGCAATTTACAGGAAAAAACACAAGTTTGACATTGGAGTAACGGCCTTTAAGGTCATACGGGTGGCAACCAGCAGAGTCCAGAAAAAGCAATATTGACCTGTTTTTGCTTTTGAAGAAGCTGTTCAATTGACTTAGAATCTTGTGGAGGAGATCTGACGTCATCCATGCCTTGGCTTGATTGAAATATTCGCAAGGCAGATCATTTCTATTGACATTTTTTAGGCACCTTGGATTTGCGTACTTTCCAATGACAATGGGCTTTCTCCTTTCCCCTGTTGCAGAAACCAGCAAGGCGGCAGTTAAGCGTTCCTTTGATTTCTTGCCACCCTTGCATTTTTTGGCTTTCTCTGAAAGGCTCTTGTCGGGTAAGGCGCGAAACAGGAAGCCGGTTTCATCCAGGTTCCAAATGTCTGTCGGGTCATAACCAGAAATAATGGATCCCAGACGCTCTTTCCACGAAGCTACTGTATCTTCTGAGACGTCCGCTGATTCTCCACAAACTTTGTGCTGGGAAAGATTATGTCGCTCTTTAAACCTTGTGAGCCAACCACTTGATGCCTTGAAATCAGAGTAACCAAGATGCTCTGCTGCCTTTTGGGCAAACTCTTGGATCATGGGGCCGTCAACTGGTACATGCTGGTCGTTTTTCTTCTTAAACCATTCCCAAACAGAATCGTTTAGGTCCGAGTACTGGGAAGTACGATTTCGCTTTCTTGCTATAGGCAGCCCTCTTTCATACTCTTCTCTTATTTTTTCTTTATTCTTAAGAATGTTGCTTACTTGGGTTTTTCCACACGCATACTTTTCAGCAAGTTGACGTACGGAGCTATTTCCTCCCTCGTGTTCTTCTACTATTTTGAAACGCTGATCCAAAGACAGCTCATTCCTCGGTTTTTTTGATTTCTTACTGGAATTCCGCTCTGACATGACAAAAGGTACATGAAAATCCTGAAAACTCGTTCAACTGCAGTCAACTCGATGAAATGACCAAAGCACATGGCACATGGCTTGTGAAATAGTTTTCTGAAACCGGAAATTACGTTTCGCAATGCGAACACACGCTGTTAACGCAGTGAAAGTACATTTTGTAACACGCATTCATCATAACTCGCAAGACTTGCAATTCGTGAACAGCACATTATTAATACATCATGGCAGAACAACGTACTAATGAGGAATGCAAGCGATATTTTTCTTGGATGAGAGGTCATCACGCCTACAAAGATGTATTTGAGCCTGAAATTAACAAGCAATTGACACTTCAGCGAGAACCAGAAAATGCAAAAGATAGATTTGCTGTGGCCGTAACAGAAGAAAATGGACGCATTGTAGGACACATTCCTCTGGGGCTGTCGAAAATTGTGTCGTGCTTTCTGAAAAGGGACAACCACAGAGGGTTGTCTATAATCTGCGGGAAGAGGATTAACAGAGGTGGCGGTCTAGGGCTTGAGATTCCAGTCATTTATGAATTGTATGGTGACCAAGCATATCTTGAAAGACTGGACGTGTTGATCAACAGCAGCGAGAGTGCCAGAAAGTCGTTGAGAAAGGAGGACGAGGGCTTAGCGACTGAAGAGCCTAAAAGGAAAAGGCGCAAGCTGAAGTAAAGAAACCAAAAAGTCTACATGACAAAAGTCTGACCGGCCGAACGAGAAAATAAACTTTCCAGACTATTTTGAAGTGTGCGTTGACAAATGAAGAAGAACAGACTGCCATTTTACGTAATGATGTTACATGAGAACTTTTTAGTGTCCGCTTCATCGAGAGTGAAAACAATAAAATTGTTATGTTGGTACCACAAAAGTGTCCGTAATTCCGTAATAGCGAGAGTCCGTAATAGCGGGAGTTGTTTTCAGTCAAACCTCTATAGCTTTCGCCGGGGATCTGAAATTTGTCCGTAATAGCGAGCGTCCGTAATAGCGGGGTGTCCGCAAGGCGAGAGTTGACTGTATGCAGTCAATCAACATTTAGGCATCAATGCTGGTATTGTCAAAATGGTATGTGAGGGTCTCAATAATAATAAATCAGGCATTTCAAAGAAGGATGGACATTCTTATGTATTTCAGTATATCAAACAAGATGACTTGCCAGATAACTACAAAAAATCAGCAAATATAAGACCACGAAGAGTATTAGAAGAGGATAAGAAAAAACATAACGCGGAACGGGTGAAAAAATGGCAAAAGAAAGAATACAAATGCCAAAACTGTGATAAAACTTTCAAAAATGGCTACAAGTATGTTCACAATAAAAAGTGTAAATAGCCAGAAACAATAATATTTTTGGCCATCATTAAAACAGCAAATATACAACTTATATTGTATTATCTTACAATATATGTTACATAAATATCGCTTAAATCATTTTATACACGTTGTAAATCCTTCATTGGAATCCAGCTATTAAACTCATCACCATATCCCTTCCACTTTACTAAAGCTTGTTTCTTCTTATAATTCCTCCGAATGACTTTATCAATACGGAAAACATCCTGCTTGACTTTTAATAATTCGGGTTCATAAAAACTCCCTTGAATATCTTCATCTCTGAGATCCTTTATTTTGTATGTGATTGGATTAGTGTATTGGATCTTATCAACTGTGAACACTTCTTCTGTCCAATTTGGTGTATAACCCTTATCAAAAACATTCCGTTTAAACTTGGATATTCGGACCTTATCACCTATTTTAAATTTTGGTTTCTGCTTTGATGTTTCCATATCACCATATAGATTAAAGTAAACAGTTCCTTCATTCTTCTTATTGGATGCTTCAATGGGTGTCATCTTTATGCTTGAATGTTTGGTATTATTATACTGTTTCAATATTTTGGGTAACATATTGAGATACATTGTATTACCTTGAACTGTGAACTGTTTCCACATTTTGGATTTAATCATTCTATTCCATCTTTCAACCACTGATGACTTCTCTTCATTCTCAGTTGAGTACATATGTATCCCATTTTTCTCTAATTGGTCTTTCACATGTTTGTTGTAATATTCTTTTCCCTTATCAACCCATAAATACTGTGGTTTTCTACCTTCCTTGAATATTGTTTTAAATGCTTCAGCAACAGATTCACCTTTCTTATCCTTCAATGGTACAATCCAACCATATTTGCTGAAGACATCGATAACCATAAGAAGATATCGATAACCTTTATTCCATTTACTGAACTGTTGCATTTCAACTAGATACCTTGCCCATATTTTATCTATATGATTTGTGATTACACGCCGCCGAGTAAAGTTGCGTTTTATGGGTGCATGTAACTCATCTGCTAATTTTTCTTGCCATTTTTCTTCACTTGACGGCTTTTCCGGTTTTTTGACACCCCCATACCTAATTTTGACTTAGCTGCTATGGCATTGCGAGCTATTGCATGTCCCCATTGTCTATCATTCCAAGGAATAGCATCAAGAGCCTTAACCATCTTACGATCTGCATCATTCTTACATTTTACTTGGTTAGTTTTTGGTTTGTTTCCACAAACTGAGTAATCAACATCATGTTGCATGCTGACAGCATCTGTTTTACCTGTTGGCTGTTGATATATCTCAAGTATTTGACCAGTATTGGGATCATACCTCAGTTGCTGTTCGAGAGGGTTACCAGGGCCTGTATATCTATGTCCGGGTATCACAAAACCCTTTTTGGGCGCAACCTTTAAGATGGCCTTGTGTATATCTATTGCACCACCAGTTGGCGATATCTTTTTAGACAGATTTGATGTGAAACTGTCAAGGACTTCATCCAAATATTTGTTTGCAACATTTTTTATCTTCTTCTTTGCATAATCTGATTTGATAGCTTTTGCAACACCCTTTCGAGCAAGGTAAGCGCCAGAATTAGCCAAACCTTTCAAAGCAATCTCACTAAGAGAATGACTATCATGAATATTAAACAAACTGCCCCCATCTTGTGAGGGCTCAATTAGTTTCCCTGTTTAACGAATTTAGTCTTTGTTATCCCACATTCAGCACAAGTGCATTTCATCATAGTTTGACCATTTTTAGCTTTGACACATCGTTCACTCCCTGGAGCACATTCAGTTTGTTTCTTCTGTTTGACACAATATGATTTTACCATTATACATATATGTTAGATATTTCTTTCTAATTTAGAGGATTGTCTTTTAACCTAATTTTTGATTTCAATCCCTCTGTTTTTTAACTTTTCTTCTTCCTCTTTCAGTTTTTCCAATTTTTCTTTATTTTTTTCATGCTTCATTTCTTCTCTGATTTTGTTGAGTTTGAATATGATGCCTCCTAATGTTCCTCTTTTTTTTGGCATAATCCATTGGAGAAACTCTCTTTCTTTTTGGCATTGAATCAATCAATTCTTGGAGCAATTTTTGATCTACTTTTTGTGTTCCGTAATATCTGATTTGATTTTTTTGTAAACATTCTTGTATTGATCCACGATAAGAACCTGGGGGAATTTTGTTTTTCATTCCACAATATGGTTTGGTTGGAGGTAAGATGATTTCTTCTGGTAAAATATTTTTTGGTGCTTTTTTGATTTGTGTTTTTGAGATTTTTATTATCGTTACGCCTCTTTTGTTTTTGTCTCTTTTACCGTCTTTTATTGCGTTTGTGATTTTGTCGATTTGTTTATTTGTTAACATTAGTTTGTCATTTCCTTTCAACTCATTGTAATTTAAACCAATTGTTATTTCTGTTTTGTCATTATGCGCTTCAATGATGGCATCTTGAATTTCTTTTGAAAGATTCAATCCATATGGTTTGTAATTGGTCATATACAAATATATATTTTTGAAATAATGTTTAATGAATCTCTCATTTTTTATTGTGTCATGTATGTTGAATACTTTTAATAAATCAAAATATGAATTTCCTTTATTCATTTCATTCAAAAAGTATAAACAGAAGTATCCACATGTGGTGGTTTTTATATTTTGAATCTGATTATTTTGGTGAAGTAAAGTTAAATTCTTTCTTTTCGCATGATTCACCAGTTCTTGAAACGGAGGCATACCAAAGCTGTCAAAATAATTGATAATGTTGTCTTTCACATAAGTTGTTACCCAATGGCTTCCATTCATATATGATGGTTCAAGATTGTAAATGAATAATGCCTGTTTGTGGTTATGTGGAACTTTTTGATCTCTTGACAAAACATCATTGATTGGGATATTTAGATATCTACACCATTTTATTAGATCATGATTGCTCATCGGGATGTCTTCATAGAATTTCGGTTTTACAGTGATGCCCCTATAAGTGGGATTGAATTGAACGGGCTGTTTGGTCCTAATAGTAGACCTTTTCCCTTCTTTTTTTTTTTTACCCATACCGACTTTGTTGTCCCAGGTTCCAATTACAGGTGGCGGTCTATATAAACCCATTCTCGGAGCCCCCTTTCTTTCCATAGGAATCCCAATACTGGCGAGTAAAGTACCAAGAAAACCACCCGATTGCGTTTTTGTTGGTTTTATAACATGTGAACCTGATTGAAGGGCTTCCAATATATCTTTCTTTTGTTTTGTGGATAGAAGATGCTTGTTTGCGATGAGTTTGTTAATTTTGTTTTGTGGAATTAGGAAGCCTCCTCTCTGTACCCCTTTTCCAGATATCTTTTTGACAACTTGGCTTGCTCCTTCACTAGCCAACCCTGCTAAAGCTGATAATCCCAAGGTTTTTCGCAATGGTTGGTCTGAATGTACGTCCGAGGGCTAGAATAGAAGTCAATAAATTGCCTCCGACTTGTTTTTTGATATTGTTCTTAATATCCATACCTTTATTCAACTTCCGATTCTTCTCCAATTTCTTCTTCGTCATCGCTGAGACAAAAAGAGTGTCATTCCCACGAAGAGAGTCATTCTTGAGCCTTATGACAATGGTTTCTCTTTTATGGTAAGCAGCACTCTGATTTGATGACAGTTTTACATTTATTTCAAAAAGTTGAGTCATTTGTTGTATATAATATATGTTATATAATTTTTCGATTATATAATATATATGAAATAAGGTCAATACTTTTTATACTATGACCAATTCATTTCCAATTGGTTTGATGACGACTTCCTCTTTATACAAGACGATAGTGTGGACCTGAAAAGCAGGTGTACTATTCGCACTTATCTTGTACCTGAAGATCAACTGTTTTGGATCTCATGTGATTTTCTCTGCTTGGTACGACAAATCAAAATGTAAGACAATAAATGGAGTTGTAATTTGACAGGTTGAGCTGTGTTCCGGTGTTGAAATCATTCTTTCTCATTTCAAATTTCATCAAATCATTGAAGATCCTGACTTTTGATTCTGTATCGTATTCAGTTTCTGGGTAAAATACTCCATTACCATATTCCAATCTACATGTTGTGAGATGGCTAGCCTTATCAGCCACATTAAGCTTGAAAGTGTTGAATATGAACGGATTCACATCCGGATTATCCGTTTTGGCTCGTTGTAGGTATACAAATACGGATTCGACATTATCAATACTAGCTGAGATCTGAAAGTAGCCACTGCTTTGTCTTTCTCCAGAAACCTGATACAATTCTCTTTTATACGTCGAATATTTTTCGGTTAAAAAGGATTTGGTAAACTCTCCAGACAAACTGTCTGTTGGTATCATTTTGAGAACCCACAAATAGAATCTGTTAATTACCACTCTACCATCTGCCACCACAGCTAACTTGTGTATTAATTCTCTGTCATTTTGTAAATTTATTTCAAACTGTAGTTGCATTGGTACTAACAATTTATCCTCCAGTACTTCAAAGAGACCATAACGATTGAGAGGTATGATTACATTAACATCACTGTCTGCTGCTGTCAATCTTCGTCTTGTCTTGTACCCTAGTTCATCACCATTAATATCAGTAATGACAGTGGAGTTAATCGAGTCTAGATACCAAAAACTATTCTTGGCTACTGAGCGACTGAAATCATCACTATATTGGAGGAGGTTTTTAACAAAAACGACTTTATGAAGATTACTAGTATCGTATACGATCTTACCAGCACTCTTTATCGTCATTTTATTGATTAATGAATGGGCTCCATTGATAACTGTTGCTCTATTATCATCGTGGATGGCAGCAGCGTAACCACCTGTTCCATCGAATTTATTCAATTTGAATTGTACCTCAAATTAAGCATTGTACCAATCTTATATTGCAGACCTGTCATTGACCGTAAATTTATACCCATTTTTTGTTGGTGTTGACCATTTGCTGGAGCTATAATAACATTATCCAGTTGAAATCTAAGAAACTCATATCTTTGTACATATTTAGCTGATCTGAACATTATACAGTTATGTTACATAATTTTTACTCAACGCCTTCTTCTCAAACCTGATCCTGATATCAATCTGCTTATGATCGCATCAGTACTCTCTTCTTGCTGTCTCCGTTCAATTTGTGGGGTGAGTACTTTTTGTCTTGTATTCCCTATTCTCATATTTCCAAGCTTTTTCATTATCAAGTCTCCTGACTTCTCAGCTATCTTTTTCCTGCCCTCTCACCTGCATGTGAAATACCTGATTTCAGCGCCTTCTTACCCAATGGTTTGGCAAGCTTATTTACGCCAACTGACAAGTTTTCTCATTGGTTTGAAAATATTATCAACAATAATCCCCGACCCTTTATGCTTGTATACAAATTTACCAAAATCTGGGTGATAAATCCTCTTGAATTCATATGGTATCATTAAAATATAATATGTTATATTATTCCATCCTTTTCAGTAGTAATGAAAAAGATGTGTCCGCTCCATCCAGATCAATCAATCTCCTTTTTCCGTCAGTAATATACACTCTGATGCTACTTATATTATTACTATTGATGGGATTAAATGTGACTCTACGTGGTTCCATGGTAAAAGAGTAACTGGGTCGAAGTACACTAGTTGAGAAGGAATAAAGGATGTCTGAATCTTTACCATCCACAAGTGAATCATTAATCAAGTCACAGTGAATATTGAGTATGTCAGTGTCTTGACTGAGATTGGGCACTCTCGGTCCTACATTACTTTGGCTTTTTAATATTTCCTTACTGAACCCGATCAATTCATTAAAATTGCTTGATGTTAAATCAAGTTGGTAATTCTGGGCTAATGTTATCGTAACCCTGAATGTTGTATTATCGAATTCAAGAGTGATAGGATACTCATTATTTTCAGCACCATCTTTGACAATCTTCGTTATGTACCTAATATGTGTATTGAAGTCTGTATAATTCCAAACTCCTGCTGGGAAAGTGATTTCCTTGAACGTTGAACCGTTGTCAGAACTGTACTTGATCAATTGATTCTTATACGAGGAATTTACATTGAACCATGTGAATGACATATTGATAATTCGATTCAGTCCCACTGTGTATTGGTAATTATTGTCCAATATGATGGGGATATCGAATTTAGTTGTAAAATCCTGACGAGTGTTGTTTCCTTGACCTTCGACACTGTATGATGATAATACTATCTCGCGATCCATCTATATAATACGTTTACATGAATTTTACTTTGAAGTACTGATTATACAATTTATTATATTGCGGTCTATTGATTGTTGACATTCTCAATAATGTGTCCAATATATTGACTCCCATATTTCTCATTGTAATTGATGTATTTCCTGTAAGATCTTCACCAATAATTGATTCTAATTTCTTGAGAAGCTGATTCACATCATTGAAAAACATGACATTTCCACCTCTCTGTTTTCTTCCTCGGTTTTTGATTCCGGAACCTTTCTGCTCATTCTTTAATTCATTTATTATTAATTTATTGAAATTAATGTAATCTGCCAGTATGGCTCTATCATTGTCTATCTTTTTATTTCTTAATTGCCTTGTGGCTTCATTTATTTCCCCTTTATTGTATTTTTTGTGACATTTGCTTTGGAACCTTTTAATCTGTTCCTCTCTTGTTCCGCTTTTTTTCTTGTCATTTGAAAATAAATAAATTTATTTTTTCTTGCCATTTCCGGATCATTGTACACTTCTTCAAGATCTTGATATTTTGATAGACTTAATTCATTCAACCTTTCCATCGCCAGATCTTCATCAAGTATTTCATAATCAACTTCTTCATCGTAATCATATTCAGGTGCTGGCTCCTCCGGAATGTCCTCCAACATTGGTTCATATGGTGGAGATTCTGGTGCTAGTTGTTTCTCTTGCTGGGGTGGTACATAATCACCAAACAGATCATCAAGACCCATGTCTTCAACTTCATCCTCAATATCAACAGCGTAATTCGGAACTCCCCCTTTCCTTAGTGGTCTTTTTCTCCTTTGAGGTATCGTTAAATTCAAATTACTGTCAATTAATTCATCTAATTTACTTGTCACTGGTTTGAATACCTTCGAAAATGACTCTTGGCTTGTCTGCTGACCGATTTTATGTTGTGTGATTAAATCATGGACATATTGATTTTATTCCCTGATTCAGTTTTTCTCCGTGCAAGTTCTTTCCATTTAAGTAAATTCATTTATTGTTATATTATTATGTTACATAAAAAACACAAATCATATACAAAAAACAACATTGAACACCATGTTGAACACCATGTTGAACATGGTGTTATATTAATATACCAATATAATATAATGAGAATACCAAATTATGATGCTGAAGACGATAGTGTCTCAAACTTCAAACAACTATATGGTTTCATGCCTCATCAATGTTTCCGGATGTTGATTTGCGGTCCAAGTGGTTCAGGGAAAATGAATACATTGATACATATGATCTACAATATGCTGTATTTTGATAAAGTTTATCTCTACGCAAAAAACTTAGAGCAGCGCAAGTACCAGAGTCTTATGGAGAACTTCCAGCCGATAAGTGATGAAGTTGGTTATGATGTTCTTGAAGCAAGAAATGATGAAGTTATTCCTGTGGAAGACCTTGAATCTGACTCACAAAAAATTGTTATATTCGATGATTATGTTTGTGATAAAAACCAAAAACCGCTGGTCGACTATTTTATCAGAGGGAGACACAAGAATTGTAGTGTGATTTATCTGAGTCAAAGCTACTATAAGACGTCAAAAGACATAAGATTGAACTGTTCACATTTCTCCATTTACGATTTCCCAAGTGCTAATGAAAAGAGTTTAATTTGTCGTGAAAACAGTATTCCAAAAGAATCATGAGAAAGCAACCAAAGAGCCATCTAGCTTCATATACATCGATAAGCCACGAAAATTCACAACCAAGAATTTCAATGAAAAAATATAACCTTATTGTATAATGAGTTATTCAAATGGACTGTTACCAACATCATCATCAACTATAAGTCAACAACGTGGGTTGACTGGCCTCCCTGGTGTTGGATTCAAGTTAACAGATAATGGTAATTATGATATTGACGGAAAACGATTGACTAATGTTGGAGAACCAACTGGAGATGGTGACGCTACAACAAAAGCTTATTTTGAATCTGAAAACTCTAAAAAAAGCTGATAAAACTTATGTTGATTTAGAAATTTCTAAAGTAAAAGTTCATTCATCTCCAAATTATCATTTACAACAAAGTTTCACTTTTTATAAAAATTATGGTGATGAAGCAGAATTAACTAAATCAAACATTTCAATCACCAACCATACAAATCATTTGGATTTATTAGAAATATCTCGACAAGGTGTTCATGATGGTTTTGCTTATTCTAATGTGAAATTGACAAACAATATTAATCTAGGTACTTATTCCATTCTTTTTGAAATTTTTGGTTATAATTGTTCCAATATCGTTACTGATGGCCAAAATGATCGTCTTTTATTTTATAATGTTGAAGGTGATCCAATAATTAATGATTTCAATCATGATTGGTTTTCAAATTATGCTAAAGCGTATATAATTTTCAACAATTCTAAAAGAGATGTTGACATCACTCTTCAATTTCGTTATTATGGTTCCAGCAACTCAAATTTCAAGTTTCTCTTTTTCAGCAGATGTGTTAAAGGAGTACAAAAGACTGGTTTTGATCATACTGTTTTTAATGTTCATGACGTCCAAGATAATCATAAGATTCTCTATTTTGAGAATTTGAATCTCAACGGTAATCTTATTGATGGTTTAGGTGATCCTAAACATCTTGATAGTGCCACTAATAAAAAATATGTGGACGCAGAAAATGCCAAGCAAGACATTGCTATTGCTGATAAAGCCAGCAAGGTGTATGTGGATGGGAAAATAGAAAAGGTAAGTGTAGATACAACACCATTATTACCAAGAGATGGTAGTAGAAGTATGAATGGCGATTTAGACATGGATGAAAATCATATTCTCTCTGTGAAAAATTTAAATGATTACAGGGTTGATGATGCTTATGAAGTCAGAGTTAGGGATTTGGGAAGCGCTGTCAACAAAGAATATCTGAATGAAACATTTCTCAAAGTGGACAAAGATGGTAATTATTTTGATCTAAAACAAAATACTATCAAAAACTGTGAACCTTACTATGATGGACTTTTTGATAATAACAGTCTGGTCAGTAAAGCTTTTGTAGATGCTGAAATTAGTAAATTACCCAAATCAGATACTGATGTCTTAAAATTAGATAGAAGTAAAGCTATGACTGGTGCTCTTGACATGGGTGGATTCGGTATAAGCCTTTTGTGGAAGATGACTCAAGTCAAGCTGCTCAAAATGCTCAATTAAATGATGTAATCAATTTTGGTTATTTTCACACTGAGAGAGGAGAACTAAAACGTTTAATAAATAAAGTATCTTATGATGCTTTGAATAGAAAAAATCCTGATCCTATGCAGGATAATATTGATATGGACAATCATAGTATCATTAATCGCAAAGACCCATTGAATGATCAAGATGCTGCAACAAAAAAATATGTAAACACTGCAGCTTCTGATTATTTTAGAAAAGATGGTACATCTTTAATGTTAGGAAATATAAAAATGGAAGACCATCGAGTTATACATCTTGGTGATCCACAGAATGAACAAGATGCTGTAAATAAAAAATTCGTTGAAGATAAAATAAAATAATCTGAATCAAGTTCTATGTCTTCCTAAGCAAGTATAAACTATATCGCAACAAAATTGCTACCATTAATAAGATATACCGAGACTGCTTCTATAATGACATACTAACCAAATCAGACAATACGAAAAAGATGTGGGACAATATTAATTTATTGATAAATAAGAAGCGGCCAAGTTCTCATATAGAAAAACTACTAGTGGATAACAAACAATACGAACAACCTTTAACTATCTCCAACTGTCTTAACAATTTTTTCTGCAATGTCCCTTCCAAATTAGCATCTCAACTCCCTAGATCTAATAAGAGCGCAACCTCTTATCTTTCTCAGAGACAAAAACAATTTCGTTTCTCACAAGTCTCTGAAATAGAGATATTTTTACTACTAGAAAGCCTTGATATAAGAAAGTCATTTGGGTGTGACAAGATTCATCCAATTTTATTAAAAGCTGCAGTATTTGAAATATACCGCCCTTTAACATATATTTTTAATCTTTCCATCAACCAAGGCATCTTTCCTGATAGTATGAAATTTGCAAAGATTGTTCCTATTTTTAAGCAAGGCTCTCGTTTCATATGTAATAACTATCGACCTATCTCAGTTCTATCTTCTGTAAGTAAAATATTTGAGAAATGCATTTTTAATCAGCTTATGTTCTTTTTTACGACAAACAAATTGATTTCCCCATTACAATATGGCTTTAGACCAGGTCTCACAACCTCTGATTGTCTAATCGATCTTATTGAAGAAATAACCTCTACTCTCGATCAAGGTCATTATGTGGTTTCCTTATTCCTGGACTTAAGCAAAGCTTTTGATACAGTAAACCATCAAATATTATTAAATAAACTTAAGTTCTATGGTCTACAACAAAGCGAAAACAATTGGTTTCAATCTTACTTAAGTAACAGGAAACAACAGGTGTATGTAAATGGTGTTGCTTCTGATTCATGTCTCATCTCTACTGGCGTGCCTCAAGGCTCGATTCTAGGACCTTTGCTGTTTATAATTTTTATTAATGACCTTCCAAGGAGTTCTACTTTTTTTTCTACTAGATTATACGCAGATGATACATCTTTAACAGCTTCTGGAAGTGATCTTGATAGTTTATTGCGTGAAATCAACAAACACCTGCCAGTTATTTACGAATGGTTATGTAGTAATAAGTTGACCTTAAATTTGTCAAAAACAAAGTATGTTATCTTTATGCCTCGTCAAAAGGAATGTTACAATCTGTATACACCACTAACTGTAGCGAACGTCTATTTAGAGAAATCCTATTGTGTAAAATATCTCGGTGTGTATATTGATTGTAACCTTACTTGGCATGACCACATTGACTACATATGTGGCAAAATCAGCAAAAATGTTAATATAATGATTAAGTTGAAGCGTTATGTATCAAAAGCAACACTTGTTAGTCTGTATTACTCCCTTATATATCCTTACCTTACTTACGCATGTATACTATGGGGAAATAATTATAATGCTCCACTGTCTCAAATTGTAAAATTACAAAACAAAGCAGTTCGTGTTATAAATGATGTCCCCTTAATGGAACCAATAACTCCACACTATTTATCCTTACACCTCCTGACATTGTGAAACTGAATACATGTATGCTCTTTTATGATTATTTCCATCATGAAAAGTTTCCTAATATACCTGTTTCACTAGTATCTGAGCTGCATAATTACAATACCCGCAGTGCATCATCCAATCAAATCTTTATACCCCCGTTCCGTACCAATCTTAGGAGATTTTGTCCCAGCATTATTGGATGTTTCTTTTGGAATGATATACCACAATTCATCAGGGACAAACCATCGAAAAAAATATTTAAAAAAGCACTTTTGGGCTGGTACCTTGCTCAATACTAATGAAACATTATCTTCTTCATAGTTTACTGAAATATTTTCCTTTACCTTTTTCTTTTTTAAATAAATTATGAAGTCTTGTTGTACGTAACTTTAAGGGGTACAACATTAGTTAATCTAGATGTGCCCCTCTCCTCTCCCTCCATTATTACATGTGAAATAATTTAAGTGTTGTAAATTTGCACTATATGTTTTCTTTCCTTATAAAAATTACTTATGTACCATCTAGGGATTGGAGGAACAAATAAATACAAATACAATAATACAAATATTTAGTCGATCAAGAAAATGTCTTCGAAATAGTGATGGATGATGATTTGTTCAAGGAGGATGATGATGACATTCACAAAGTTGGTGTTCAGAATAAAGATTTTCATTTGGTTAAAAAAAGACTTATGAATTTAAGATTGATTATGATTCAGATATTGGTTACTACAGCACCAGACTATCAATTGATTTAATTTATTTAGATGCTGGCAACTATACGATGGTATTTGAAATGTATGTTGATGATGGAATCACCATTGATCAAATTGAGGGTACTAGTGGTACTCTACCGGGCTTGCTTACTTGCTTAAGCCTCTTGATTCCCTGGGGAACATAGGGCCGCAACAACACTCCTCCAACGCACTCGATTCCGTGAGGTCCTCCTCAGCTGCGCTCATGTCGTTCCGATGGCCTTCACCTCTGCGTCAGTACTCCTGCGCCAAGTCTGTTTCGGTCTTCCTACTTTTCGCTTTCCTTGTGGATTCCAGTCAAGGGCTTGCTTGGTGACGTTTGAGGGGGACTTCCTGAGTGTGTGGCTGATCCACCCCCGTTTCCTTTTACTGATCTCCACTTCAATAGGGCTCTGACCAGTCTTGTCTCAGAGGTCAGTGTTGGAAATGACGTCTGGCCATCTGATGTTGATGATGTTTCTGAGGCATCTGTTGATGAAGGTCTGCAGCTTGTGGATGTTTGACTTGATAGTTCTCCATGTTTCGGAACCATACAGTAGGACACACTTGACGTTGGTGTTGAAGATTCTGATCTTATTGTGCAGGGAGAGGGCTGAAGAGATCCAAATGGGGCGGAGGGTATTGAATGCATGTCTGGCCTTGTTGATCCGGCTCTTAACATCTTCATCTGTTCCTCCATCTTTGCTGACGACGCTGCCCAAGTAGACAAACTTCTCCACCTCGTTCAGGTCTTCGTCGTGGAGTGTGATGGGGTCTTGTTTCTTGTTGTTTATTCGCATCACCTCCGTCTTCTTGGTGTTGATATTGAGGCCCGTCTTCTCAGCTTCTTTGGCGAGGCGGGACAGCTTCTCCTGTGCATCCTGATGTCTGTGTGAGAGGAGGCTGATGTCATCAGCGAAGTCCAGGTCCTCCAGCTGTTTGGTGAAAGTCCACTGGATGCCGGTCTTCTTGTTCGTTGTTGTCTGCTTCATAATCCAGTCGACTACCAAAAGGAAGATGGTTGGCAAGAGTAAGCAACCTTGACGAACACCGGTGTGTACCTGGAAAGTGTCCGTCAACTTCCCTTCGTGTATGACTTGGCAGCTGGAGTTGTCGTACAGTTGCTGCATGATGGAAATGAACTTGGGGGGAAGCCATAGTGTTGCATGAGCCTCCAGATGACGTCTCGATCCACACTGTCGAATGCCTTTTGGAAGTCAACGAATACCGAGTACAGTGGGGACTGCCATTCCAGCGACTGCTCGACGATAATTCGCAGGGTGGCGATGTGGTCTGTGCAGGATCTGTCTTGACGAAAACCTGCCTGCTCCTCTCATAGAGGTTTGTCCAGGGCCTTCTTGAGTCTCTCCAGGATGATTCTTGTCAGAATCTTACTTGGGACGGAGAGCAGCATGATCCCCCGCCAGTTGTTACATGATGACAGGTCCCCTTTCTTCGGCAGTTTCACCAGGTACCCTTTCTTCCATTCCTCTGGGATCTGCTCGCTC
The DNA here is from genome assembly GCA_964020085.1 of Micromussa lordhowensis. Taxonomy (NCBI): domain Eukaryota; kingdom Metazoa; phylum Cnidaria; class Anthozoa; order Scleractinia; family Lobophylliidae; genus Micromussa; species Micromussa lordhowensis. Next base: position 24,801,531 of record OZ026595.1, read on the forward strand.
TCCCAGATCTTCATCAGGAGTGGGTGGATCATCTCTGTTGAGGTCTGGACGTCTGCCTTTAGTGCTTCTGGTGGAATGCCGTCTGGGCCTGCTGCCTTGCCTGATTTCAAGGACTTGATGGCTTTGCTGACCTCGACCTTGGTTGATGGGTTGGTGTTCACCTCTAGCTGGTTTCCTGTGGGTGGAATGTCAGGTGGGACTTGGGGTGGGGGTCTGTTGAGAATCTCTTGGAAGTGTTCTGCCCATCTTGCTCTCTCTTTGGCCTCATCAGTGATGGTTTCTCCGTTCTTGTCTTTCACTGGTCTTGAGGGGGCCTTGTTCTTCCCTGACAGTGTTCTTGTGATCTCATACAGCCTCTTCATGTCTCTTCTGCCAGCTGCTGTTTCTGCTTCTTCTGTGAGGTCATGTATGAAGCTCCTCTTGTCCGCTCTGGTACTTTTCTTGACCTGTCGGTTCAACTCCCAATATTGGGCCTGTAGATCTTGCTTCTGTTGCAGGTCTTGGGTCTGGTTTATATCGTTCTTCAGCTGTTTCCTCTCGTTAATGAGGATCCAGGTATTGGCTGCCAGCCACTCTTTGTGTTGTATAGTTTTCTTCACCAGGACCTCATTACATGTGGTCTTCCAGGTGTCCCTCAGACTGTGCCATGTCTCCTCTACTGATTCTTCTGGTTGATGGGCGAGTTCGCTGAACCGGTTTCTCAGTTCACATCCGTAGACCTCAGCCTCTGCTTTGTCTTTCAAGTTGTGCACGTTGTATTTGTGGGATGGCCTGTCTGCTCGGTCTCTGTAGACTTTCAGCTTGACCTTAAAGTCTGCCACCACCAGGTGGTGGTCCGAGCCTGCATCTGCTCCTCGTTTAACTCTGACGTCCAGCAAGCTTCTCCTCCACTTCCTTCCGATGGTGATGTGGTCGATTTGGTTCTCAGTCCTCCCATCTGGCGATGTCCATGTTGTCTTGTGGATCCGCTTATGCTGGAACACGGTGCCTCCAATGACCAGGTCGTTGAAGGTGCAGAACTCAGCGAGTAGCTCTCCATTCTCATTTTGGACGCCAACTCCATGTTTTCCCATGATGAGTTCTCTGTTGGTGTTGTCTGCCCCCACTTTTGCATTGAGATCACCCATTAGGATCTTCAGATCTCTTCTTGCTAGCTTATCCATCACTGCCTGGAGCTGATCTTAGAATGTCTCTTTTTCCTCGGCTCTGCTGCGTTGGTGGGTGCGTAGCACTGGATAACGGTGACTTTCCTCCCCTTGGAGTTAAACCTTGCCGTCAGGAGCCTCGGTGATACTGGCTCCCAGGAGAGTAGTGCCTGCGCTACCTCAGGTGTCAGGAGCAGGGCTACTCCACCGATGTGTGGGTGCCCTTCGTCATGATCGGAGTAAATGATGGTGTCGCCACTGGTCAGTCGCGTTCGTCCTGTACCGTTCCAGCGTGTTTCACACAGTCCAAGCATCTTGAGGTTGTAGCGATGCATTTCCCTGCTCACTTGTGCAGATTTCCCTGCCTCATATAGGGTTCGGATGTTCCAGGTCCCTATACTGGTCTTGGTTTTGGCTGTCAGAAAAGTTATCTGCGCACTGGCTTCCTGAAGGCTTTCACCAGCCCGCGTCATAGGCTCTACTGAAGAGGGCTCTTCTGGAGCCAAGTTGTTTTCTGGATTTGTTGTTGCGGTTTCTGTAACAGGTCTATTTTTCCGGGACTGGGTTGTTAGCCCAGCGCCCAACCCCCAAACCTGGAGGGCCGGTTGGTTTAATGTTTGAGTTTTCCTTCTCGTAGATGGATTGCCGACCAAGGCTAACGAGCTCCATCTACCCGTGGTTTAGAATCAGAGTTTACCTTCTCTTAGACGGACTGCCTACCAAGGCTATCGAGCTCCATCTACCCGATACTCTATCGGGAGTAACCACTAAATCAAATATAGATGGTGCTAAGACAAGAAGTATAATCCATTTTAGTTATAATGGTTTAGCTTCTGGTTTTAATGATTTAGATATTGATATCCAGCTAAAAAGTAAAACTGATCCTCAAACCACCATTTATGTTGTTGTTTATGGTGTTAAGGGTAATGTTAATAATGTCTCTGTAAGTTTATGGGATCGATTATACTATTATGACAATGATTCCATCGAATATGAGGTTCCAATCAATGTGAAAGGTAAAGATATGATTGATGTAAATAAAATAACTACAAAATATTTAGATGTGAATAATAATATTGATATGAAAAATAGACAGATAAAAATGTTGAAGATGGAAATGAAAATGCTGATGCTGTTAACGTCAAACAATTAAATGAATCAGAATCCATTACTGCAAATCACGTAAATTCTGAAATTGAAAAGAAGAATCTTAGCATTAATAACAATAAGAAAATTATCAATATGATTTTGAATTATATATTGTCCAAAGAGGAAGAAATTTTATTAATAAAAAAATTGTATTTCCCTGATCATCTGGTAGCACACCAAAGTGGGGAGGGGGCGGCTGATTATGTGTTCACTACCGAAATTAAGAAAGATGAGTTCACTTTATATTATGTCTTTCAACACAATTCAAGTACTAGTGACAAAATGATTATTCATTTTTTTTTATCTTCAAATGAATCGACCTTTATAC
>OZ026595.1:24811652-24856652 GCA_964020085.1 Micromussa lordhowensis
CCGACACCATTTTTCGAACGAAGTATCCTTAAACATGGCTGCCAATTTTCTGCTAATTCCGTCAAAAAACGCGGGTAAACGAACTAAAAATGTTCCCCCTTATGTGCAGTTTTATTTTATCGAGAAAAAGACGAAAAACATTCTATGAGATTTCTATGATTGCGTGATAAAAATCACCGCACGTAAGAAGATTTAATGACGCATTGACAGATGTTAGTACGGCAACTTGAACGAAACAGAAGTCTACAATTCTGGCACGAAAATTGGAAGGACAAAATACCAGAGCATGAAAAAGGTTTGTACTTAAACTGCCATGATTTCTTTTACGCAGAAGATTACTGTGGCAGAATTGGTATTATGCTGCTCAATGTAAGACCTATTCATTCTCCAGACATTTACTAAAACCATACCTCGAGGAGCCAAAAAGAGGAAATCTGGAAGTCGAACAAACAAGCAGTCCAGCAAGCCAACCTCGCAAGTCCATGTTCAGCCGCAAACAAATGAAAATCAGAGGGACAAAATGCACACTAGTGATAAAAACAACCGGAGGAAGAACAGTTCACGTGCACGTCTCTTTCGTTCAAATGAAATGTCACACCGCAATTTCGCATTACACGTGACAACCGGCAGGGAATTTTAATTAGAGGTGACAGGAACTTGTCAACGCACCGTCAGGAGTTACTGAGATTCAAAAATAGTTTTTCTCTTCATCTGAAAAAGCAGAAAAGCTTTCTTTCCCATTCTTTTTGCAAAAAATAAAACTCAATTTGAACAGCACAAAAATTTCATTTTTCATCAAAATCCACCTACCATGATACCTTCAAAGTTAAAACGTTAAAATAGTAAGTGTTAGAGTGATCCAAATCACCCCCTCTCTCATGTGTTGTTTCAACCATGCACAAATGAATCCCATTTTGATTACCACTGTGTTGTTACCACTACGTTTATTGAATCATTGCTCTTTCTTTGTTTCTAAAATTGCAGAGCTGAAAAAAGTCTGGTTATCGTGCCATGTATAATCATGGTAAGTAAACTTAGTTTGCTTTGTGCAGATGTCATTTATACGGTGCCCATTAAGGGCCATGGTATAATGATATATTTTTGAACTGGCGATCGCCACTTGGAACTCGTTATCGCCACTTTGAACTGGCGATCGCCACATAAAACTGGCGATTCGCCACTTTGAACTGGCGATCGCCACTTTGAACTGGCGATTCGCCACTTTGAACTGGCGATCGCCACTCTGAACTGGCGATCGCCACTTTGAACTGGCGATTCGCCACTTTGAACTGGCGATCGCCACTTTGAACTGGCGATTCGCCACTTTGAACTGGCGATTCGCCACTTTGAACTGGCGATCGCCACTTTGAACTGGCGATTCGCCACTTTGAACTGGCGATTCGCCACTTTGAACTGGCAATCGCCACTTTGAACTGGCGATTCGCCACTTTGAACTGGCGATCGCCACTCTGAACTGGCGATCGCCACTCTGAACTGGCGATTCGCCACTTTGTACTGGCGATTCGCCACTTTGTACTGGCGATTCGCCACTTTTAACTGGCGATCGCCACTTTGGGGATTGCTACTGTCCAAAAGGACTGCCGGCTCATTACGTTCAATATGGCTTCCATCGTTTCCATGATGTTGGTTTCTCTGTCAGTTATATGTTGTTGCTTACCTTCCTGCAAAGCAGTTTTGCACTCGTATATTCCAGTGGTTCAACAAAACATTGGTCAGAACCGAGATGGGCTCATTTCAACTTACTTTCACCTTGGATTCAGTCACGTTGAAATTTTGTCATTTTTGATTTTGAGTCATGGAATACGTTTAAGTCTTCGTCAGTTAAAAAGAATACTGAGAAATCAAGGTTTATTTCGAGGACGAAATTACAGCAACCCACATGAGGTTGTAAGTGCAGTTGAAAGGGAACTTCGCGGAAGTGGGAGTACCATTGGCTACAGATTAATGGTCCAGAGACTCAGAAATGATTATGGCCTTGTTGTTGACAAGGAGAGTGTGCGCCTTATTCTTAAAACCCTGGATCCAGAAGGCGTTGAAAGGAGATCTAGACGGCGTCTGAAACGTCGGAAGTACTATGCCAAAGGACCAAATTACATCTGGCATATAGATGGATATGATATGCTGAAACCATTCGGTTTTTGTATTCATGGCGCAATAGATGGATACAGTCGCCGTATTTTGTGGCTAGAAGCCAGTGTCACTAACAATGACCCACGTGTTATAGCGGAGTACTATTGTGACTGTATAAAACAAGTTGGAGGTGGTCCAAGGATTGTCCGCGCCGATGAAGGTACGGAAAACTGCAATGTTGCTGGAATTCAATGCTTTTTCCGAAGAAATGGCACTGATTCCTTCGCGGGTGATAAGAGCTTTATGTATGGACGTTCGGTTTCCAATCAAAGAATAGAAGCTTGGTGGTCTTTTCTACGTAAAACCGATTCTGATTGGTGGATAAAACTCTTCAAGGATATTCGGGACACGGGCATATATTGCGACAGTAATCCAATTCATGTGGAATGCCTGAAATTCTGTTTCATGCAGTTAATCCAAGACGAACTTAAACACGTGGCAGAACATTGGAATCTTCATAGGATTAGGCCATGTAGAAGTTCTGACTCCCCAGCAGGTCGCCCCGATGTTCTATATTTTCTTCCTGAACTTGAAGAAGTTATGGATTACTCTACTCCAGTGCCAAGTGATGAAATAGATTTAGCTAAAGAGATGTGCTGTGATGAAGTCATCGAACAGCCGGCCTCTAGAGAGTTCGTAGAGTTGGCTCACCTCATCATGGATGAAGAGGATCTGATGATGCCAGATGACGCAGAAGAGGCACTGAGCTTATATATAGATCTCATCTATCATATTGAGAACATCTAATAACAAGGTTCATACTCTTTTTTGACTAAAACTTTAAGGACAGTCCAGGGCACAATTCCAATTTTTCAAGCACTCCATACAGTACCAAAATACCATTAGAATATGATACTAGATGCTTGGGTTTAAGGGATATTACTGCTGGATTTGTTCAAGTCTAAGTCTTTTCTATAGTTCTTCCACTAAGTTTAAACAGTCAAACAGCAAATTTCAAGGTTTTTCAAGGACCCGATGTACTTTTCACGGACGTTCAAAGCGTTGAATTTTGATTTTCAAATTCAAGGACTTTCAAGGTGCATGCGAACGCTGTAATAACTAACCAAGCAGTAATCAAACAACAATAACAAACTTTATTACAAATCGTGGTAGTTGTCACAAAATGAAACGAACTACTACTCTCCCTAGTAGAGGAGCATTTTCTTCTTACTGCTCGTGAGCATTCAGTCTCCTTAAAACACAGACGTAGTAAACTAGTTGACGCACTGAGCTTATACATAGATCTCATCCATCATATTGAGAACATCTAATGAATAACCAAGCCATAATGAAATAACAAAAACAAACTTTATAGTCACAAAACGAAAGGAAATACTACTCTTCCTAGTAGACAGGAGCATTTTCTTATTACTACTCGTGAGCATTCAGTCTAATTAAAACACAGATGTCGTTAACCTGCGCATCAGGTGGCACTTCACGAAAATTGAACATGCGCTACAGACACCCGTACAACATGCATGTAATGTAAGTATGCACTTACAATGTTACTCTGATGGTAGAGAAACAATCTTGCATGTCACGGTCTACCAGAAGGAGTAGCAAATTTAACAACAACTAGAAACGACATTTACGTCGAAATATAAAACAGTAACTGCCAAAGATACAAGCTATCTGTAACGTTTTACAGTTTTATTTAACGAATCGGATGTAAATTTCGAGAAAAATGTATCCCAGGGAATTCTCTACAGCGTACTCCCTTTCCCGTGGTTTCTTTTTAGGTAATCGAGTCAATTACTTTTGTAATGACTAAACCGTAAAAAAATTGTTCGCTGCCTCATAGTGCTTAATTGGCAGTCTGGTTTCCCCCTAACTTGACTGAAGGTTTCATTTTAGTGTTTCAATGTAGTAAACTGGCATATAAATAAAATGTTCTGACCGTGCTTCCACCAAGAACTGTGGAGCCACTTGTTGATATTATGTGGGATGATCGAACACTACTGAATAACACTAAGTTTACCAAAATATTAACGAGCATGTGTGTTCCTTTTCTATTTGCTAACAAAACTTAGTGATACAGCCACAACAGTGATTGGTATTGAAAATAACGCGAACTAAGTACGCACTTAAATTATCGCCATTTCTGAAATCAATTCTATTAGTTGACAAGTTAGAAACCAATCCGGATATCAAAGGGCCGCCGTTACTAGGTTCTGGTTACTAACGCAACTGGACTAGTTCAATCAATCATAGCAAGCAGTATAGATGCTTTACGTCGTTTCTAGTTAACCGATTCATTCAGTTGGCTTAAGCATCGGTAGAGCAAGCTCTACCTGAATAAACATAAATCGAAGTTGATCTCCTGAGAAAGTCCTTGCTGCGTTCAAGTGTTTTACGAAATGCTGATATTTAATTTTAAATAGAGTGCATTTCAAATGCCTCGCTACTTAACAGAATATTTGTGAATTCCTTTTTGAATTTGCTTAAGGTTGAGTAGCATACCGCAATCACTAAGCAATTTGAGCACGTTGATGCTTTGGGAGTGCGCGCAAGGCCTTCAGCACAATTAAAAGACACAGTAATTGGACTTAAAGATGCAGATGGCCTCCCTGTGACAAAGCGTAGGAACCTTTCCAAGAGCTCTTGATCCATATTGCCCACAAAATCTTTAAGGTAGTAAAAGGCAACCTCCTCTTCTGGCTTGAGATCACTTTCGGTACGGAGACTCTGTAACACCCTGGGTACACTCGGCTTAAGTGATTCATACAGACTTTCAAAGTCCGATGGATTTAACTGAGACCACAGTTCATCTACATGATTCTTGGGGACCCCATCTATCATCCATTGCAAGATGCACAGGGGTCTCAGAACAAAAATGAATCGGGCAAGCTTAATCAGCTGATCTTTTAGACTTTCCCCCCAAAGAGGGGCAATCCTCATTGCAAATCTTGCAAAAACTGAAAACAAGATATCCTCCTGCTCATCTGTGATGCTTTCCTTTTCAGTTGCAGACATAGCCAATGACATAACCTTAGCTTCTCTTTCACTAACGTGATTTAGCAAGTCCCGCAACAGGACGGGTCCAGGAACGCTCTGAGAACCTAGGAATGCACCCATAACGCTCGACTGGCAAAACCGTACTGGGATGGCACCTGTAAGGATGAAGCCGTGTGAAAAGATTCTACCCATCGCCTCAAAGGTATTTCTAGCTCCATTGCCAGATTTCATACCGTGAGGGCCTGGGTACAATCGGTGTATTATGGGATTAACAACACAAGACCCATATATTCAGAAAGAGCACACCGAGCTTTACAAAATCCTTAAGTTTCGTGTAAATTGCGCCAATATTGAACAAGATACAGCCATTCAAAAACGTAAAAATTTAGTAACAAATGTATGGATTGCCGGACACTTGTCCGGAAATCCATACATTTTCCGGACACTTGTCCAGAAAGCCATACATTTCTTTGCAAATTTTAACGTTTTTGAATGGCTGTATCTTGTTCAATAATGGCCCAATTAACACGAAACTTAAGGATTTTGTAAAGCTCGGTGTGCTCTTTCTGAATATATGGGTCTTGTGTTGTTAATCCCATAATACACCGATTGTACCCAGGCCCCCGACGTATGAAATCCGGCAATGCAGATTTGATGGCGAGGCAAAAGGCACCTTGATTTCTTCTCCATCGAAGTGCATATCAAAGGCTTGTTCCCAAAATGCAGAGAACATATCCTGAGTTAGGCCTCCACAGTCTTCACCCTCTTCGTCTGTAAAAGTGACTTTTATCGTCGAAGAAACCACATCATCATTGTCATAGCATCTCAGGAGGTCTGGCAGTACACTTTCTCTAGAAACTTGGATTGCCTCGTCACTAGCCAATTCTGAATAAAGTTTCTGGCGCAAATCTGTGAAAAAAAAAGTTACGTTGGAAAATATCCTGTATAGATGTACGCACTTAACGTTTATTTCTTTATAACAATTTAAGTGCAGGCACAAGGTTTTACAACTGTCCGCTACATAGGTTTGACTATACTGTGTTTCAAAGTTCTCTCAAACATAGGACAAACTGAGTGGTATCGAATCAGTGATGATTTGCATGAAATGTTGTTCGGGTATGATTTTCCATGTACTCCCCATATACTGCATATTTGCATCACATTAAGTCAACATCTGGAGAACTCACTATGATAAACGTGAGAAAAATTGTAAATGTGAGGTAGTACATTAAGCGCAGTACTTAGCATCGAATGCAATACCTTCCACCTTCGAAGTGCATATCAAAGGCTTGTTCCCAAAATGCAGAGAACATATCCTGAGTTAGGCCTCCACAGTCTTCACCCTCTTCGTCTGTAAAAGTGACTTTTATCGTCGAAGAAACCACATCATCATTGTCATAGCATCTCAGGAGGTCTGGCAGTACACTTTCTCTAGAAACTTGGATTGCCTCGTCACTAGCCAATTCTGAATAAAGTTTCTGGCGCAAATCTGTGAAAAAAAAAGTTACGTTGGAAAATATCCTGTATAGATGTACGCACTTAACGTTTATTTCTTTATAACAATTTAAGTGCAGGCACAAGGTTTTACAACTGTCCGCTACATAGGTTTGACTATACTGTGTTTCAAAGTTCTCTCAAACATAGGACAAACTGAGTGGTATCGAATCAGTGATGATTTGCATGAAATGTTGTTCGGGTATGATTTTCCATGTACTCCCCATATACTGCATATTTGCATCACGTTAAGTCAACATCTGGAGAACTCACTATGATAAACGTGAGAAAAATTGTAAATGTGAGGTAGTACATTAAGCGCAGTACTTAGCATCGAATGCAATACCTTCCACCTTGTCACTGGGAAGCTCGTGGGTAACTTTCGGTTCCAGGCTGGCCCTCCACTGTCGTGCTCGCTGCCATTAAAATTGAAATGCATCTCGTTACAGACAAATATAGGGTATAACAATGATATGTAAAACTGACATCCCTACAGAAAGCAACTGGACGTCATAACGCTTCCCTACAGAAAAATACGATTTGACTGTGTAAAAGACTTAAGACAAACTATATTTTCTTTCATCAAACGAGTTTATCTCGGCCCTTGAATTGCTAAACAGGCGCACTTTCGATTCTAATGGTAATTAATGAGCACTCAACATTTCATATATTTGGTTCTTTCAAGCTGTGAATAGGTTACAATAATTACCTCTTCCAGGGACAGCTTTGGTTCTTTCGTGATGGGTTTACTTTGCTCCCATTCCTCATCACTAGAATGAAACAATACAGAAATGAATGAAGAAACAAACAAACAAACAAACAAACAAATACATAAATAAACAAATAAAAACACGTTGAGAACAAAAAACAGCGTGGACATGTTGTGAAACATCAAGTTAGCAATTCTATGTGAAATTGATTCTGTTGGTTTATCCTCTTGTAGCTTTAATATTTGGGCAAAGCAGGATAATTTTCGGTTTCAGTTGCATATTACAGTCTTTTAAGGAAATGAGATGGAGAACAACAGTCCTCAGGCAGCATTTGACATGTGTACTGGCAATTGTTGCTAGCACTATGTGCCAAGCATACCTCCCACTTTCTATTTTAGAAACCAAAATAACCCCTTACCTTGAGAAAGAATCCATAATATTTGATGGTGGATTATCTTCAACTTGAAAAAGATCCACAGGAGAATTTGCTAAATCTTCTGTTCTTTCAGCATTTTCTTGTTGACCAGAGAATGCAAAACCCTTAAAGATTACTTCTGGGTCATCACTTATGGCAACAGGTTTCCTTCGCTCTGAAACGTGTACAAGTCTGTGCTCCAAAACGGTCACAGACCGGGTTGGGGGAATGTGGTCTTCTTGGTCCTCAAAATACAGCACAAACCATGGCATTGGCTTCAATGTCCCGATCCAGCGATAAACGGCAATAACTTTCTCTTGTTTCAAGAATCTCAGGGAATGTAAACTCTTGTCACAATCCTCAAACGTAACAATGACTGAATCATTATCACTTCTTGGATCTGGCAACTGGGGAATGTTTACTGCCTTGATGGCCTGCAAACTGTTCAGCTTTCTACTTTCTTTGTCTTTTCCGCCCTCTTTCATGGTTTTATCAGCGTTGCCATCTGAAAATGTTGGTTTTGACAAATCATCATTATCATCATCATCACCAGAGGATGAAGTCCTTGCTCTTTTTGTTTCTCCAACAGGATCACTTAGTGTTGACATTAAATAGAGTCTTGCCTTCTTCAGTTTGGTGGCTTCAAAGTATCCTGACAAGGTAAAGGGCTTTGTAGTGCCATCTGAATAAGCAACATCTGATATCTGTTCACATTTAAAGTTTCCCAGGTTGAACTCCATGTTTTCAGCAGCTCCAAATTTGGAAGATCCTCCCTCAAAGAACATACCAACAGCATACTCCACAATGTCCTCTTTAGTACTGTCATGAGGAAGATCAACATCTCGTGTTCCCCCACCATCTGGTGTTCGTACCATCACATACTTTCTTTTCTCAGGTTTATAATGTAGCCAGCCAAGAAGAACTTTCCTTGTTTTAACATTTTCTTTCTCACTAGAATTAGATCTGGCTCCAACAGAAGAAGTTTTCTTCCTACGTTTTGAAAATATTTGTTCCAGCAACTTCTTCTTTAACGTATCTTTTTCTGCTGGCTTTCCACTGCTTTTCTTCTGACAGAAAGCCCTCAAGGCAAACAAATCTCCTTTAGCTGTGAGACCTAACTCATCCAGTGCACTGTGACTGGCATACAGTACAGCTGCACCATCCATCTGCAAATAATATCGTTATAATTATTGGTACTTGTGAGGTGAGCACAAATACATAATTGGCCATTAAAAGTTAGTGTTACTCTACAACCAATTCATAAAAAGAAGGTTATAAGCCTAGCTGCTTTTTAAGGCAGCTGTACGGTGGCCCATAAGGGCAGTACAAAAATATTTATCCCAGTACAAAAATATTTATTCCAGTACAAAAATATTTATCCCAGTACAAAAATATTTATCCCAGTACAAAAATATTTATTCCAGTACAAAAATATTTATCCCAGTACAAAAATATTTTTCCCAGTACAAAAATATTTATTCCAGTACAAAAATATTTTTCCCAGTACAAAAATATTTTTCCCAGTACAAAAATATTTTTCCCAGTACAAAAATATTTATCACAGTACAAAAATATTTTTCCAGTACAAATAGGGAATGGGATCTAGTTTCCCAGAGATCATTGCGAGCTTCATTGGAGCACATGTGAATATGACAGCTCCTTTCGCGGCTTGTTTTTGCCATTGCTGTAGCTTCAAAATCGTGGATCCAGCTTACAGGTATTGCCCGAAATGTGCCCGAAATGTGCCCACAATGTGAAATTATCCCGACAGTAATCGTGACTTCTTTTGCTGGCTCTAGTTTGCTTTTCTTTGTCTTCTTTGTTGATTTTGCTCGAAAAAGCGAGCTTCTCTCAGACCCCTTTTTAGCTTTGTATGACTTGAAGCTTGGCAAAGAAAATTTCCTCGTCTTCAGCGAATCCGGTGGTTCAGTGCTGTTGCTAGTAGACTCTGCGGATGATGCTACACGGAAAACCTCTGTGCCACATTTCGGGCAATACCTGTAAGCTGGATCCACGATTTTGAAGCTACAGCAATGGCGAAAACAAGCCGCGAAAAAGTGAGCCTTCCGAGCCAGGTGGCTCCGTAGCACGAAGCATCTAGGAGTATTTCTACCCCTCCTGGACGGGGTGCTAGTCCATCGCAGGTGACTTCCCAGCAATTTGTTTGGTTTCCCCAACAATTTGTCAGTACCCATTTACACTCCTGGGTAGGGAGAGGCACTGTGAGAGTTAAGTGTTTCGCCTAAGAACACGACACAGTGTCCCCAGCCAGGGCTCGAACCCGGAGCGCTCGCTCCGGAGACCAGCGCACTAACCGTGAGGCCACCGCGCCTCCCTAAGCCGCGAAAGGAGCTGCCATATTAATAATAATAATAATAATAATAATAATAATAATAATAATGTACTTGCTTATTACGCATCTAAAAATCTCGATGCGTTTACAAAAATATTACATACATATATACATATTATAAAAAGTAAATCATAATTTAAAGAAAGGTTCAATTAGATGAATTATATGCTTCTTTAAAAAGAAATGTTTTGAGTCTGGTTTTAAATATTTCAACTGTTACAGAGTTTCTAATATTGTCCGGTATAGAGTTCCAGAGTGTTGCGGCTACATAGGAGAAGGCACGTTGGCCATAAGTAACTGTATTTATCTTTGGAACATTAAGCAGTAACTTGTCAGACGATCGAAGAGAGCGGGTAGGTCGACGAACATCTATAAGTGCAGATATTCACATGTGCTCCAATGAAGCTCGCAATGACCTCTGGGAAAATAGATCCCATTCTCTATTTGTACTGGAAAAATATTTTTGTACTGGGAAAAATATTTTTGTACTGGGAAAAATATTTTTGTACTGGGATAAATATTTTTGTACTGGGAAAAATATTTTTGTACTGGGATAAATATTTTTGTACTGGGATAAATATTTTTGTACTGGGATAAATATTTTTGTACTGCCCCTGTGGGCCACCGTACAGCTGGGCTTATAACCTTAAAAGAAAATAACCTTAAAAGAAAACAAAATGTCCCGCTGTTTTTTGTACAAGCCTTCGACACTATAAACAATATTACAAAATACTCATAAAACAGGATTCTATGGAATAAGCTATGAGGACATTCCAGAGGATTTTGGACTATCAGATTTATGCAAGAAGGGCCACTTTGTGAGATTCAGGAAGTTCATGTATAAAATTATGGGGAAGATCCTTAAATGGTTTTCAGCAAAGGCATCAGTACATAGTTTTAAGATAAGGCACTTTTGGAAGTATCGCCTTTGTTTATTCGTTTGAAGGTGGTTTAAATTTAAGGAGGCCTTGAGAAGTTGTTCCCAGAAGTCTGAGACATTCCCCTTCCACAAAACCTTCCCACCAGATAAGGGCTGAAGGTAAGATGTGTGTACTGTAAGGTTCTGGTTGGCTTTATAAAAAACATTCTAAGTCTAGAATGGGGATACATTTGTGAGTAATTATTATCTCAGTTCTTTTACATATATCTTTCTGTTGAGAAATTCATAATGAATGCCTTCCTTATAATAATGTACAAAACACACCTTCTCCTGGTAGAACCTCTGACAACACTTCTGCTCTACACCTCTGTTTTCCAGAAATTCAACAATCTGATGACAAGAAAAAAAGTGATGGGTGCAGTTGCTTCAATCGATATCAAAGAAAATTTAAACAAGAAATTAAGGCTGTCCATAAAGTGACCAGTTCATCTGGCAAGTTGATTTTATTCACTCATACGTATTATACAATGACAGATTAAGGCTAAATTATAAGTATTACATAACATTCAGTTGGATAATAAAAAAGAATTAATGGATATCAGGAAATACATGCAAGAATTTGGATTACCCAATAAGCTTGGGTTTCACCTCGTGGGTAGTTAACATAATCTGCTGACTACAGACTAGGTATACAACACAGATCAGATATAAAACACAGTCTGGTGTTATAGTACCACTTGGCCAGTACCAAGTGTCGGACTTCAGAAGAGTATATATTTAATTTCTTGGAAACACATGAAACCTCCATTTTTAGGTCTGTCTTGAGCACATTGCTACAATTTTTGGAATAACATTTATAAAACCAAAAGCAGTTAAAGTAATTTGGGGATTGTAACTGAACATGAAATTAGAATTTTTCCAAACTAAATGAAAAGAAAGAGTGACATAACTCAATGAGCTGAAAATACCATTATGAGGTATCTGGTTAGGGTAACACAACAACACTGTAACATTTGACAACACAACCCATTATGTTCATCCAATTTTATGAAGAAATAAACTCATCTAAACCTGATTCACTATGGCTGTTATTAAGATTAGCATTTCAACATAGAAGACTTATAGCAGTGTTCCTGTTTTCCCCAATCATCATCAATAATTTTGACTCTTCGGACTGAATACAATACAATTAAGCTTAACTAATTCTAACGTCTACTAAGCTTACAGATTTTGGCTTGATTTTCATCAACATCGAAATAGTTACATTCACACTGGCAATAAAAAATAAATAAACATAAACGGTATAATACCTCATCCACAGTTGCAGACGTCTCCTGTGCAACTGGTGGTGACTTGGACGCCATGATGCTACTTACGCCAGCAATCACAAGGTCAGCGGCAAATTGGCGAGCCCAAAGTGGAGATTGCCAGTTCAGAGTGGCGAATCGCCAGTTCAAAGTGGCAATCGCCAGTTCAAAGTAGCGATCGCCAGTTCAAAGAGGCGAATCGCCAGTTCAAAGTAGCGATCGCCAGTTCAAAGTGGCGAATCGCGAGTTCAAAGTAGCGATCGCCAGTTCAAAGTGGCGAATCGCGAGTTCAAAGTGGCGATCGCCAGTTCAAAGTGGCGAATTGCCAGTTCAGAGTGGCGATCGCCAGTTCAAAGTGGCGAATCGCCAGTTCAAAGTGGCGAGTCGCCAGTTCAAAGTGGCGAATCGCCAGTTCAAAGTGGCGAGTCGCCAGTTCAAAGTGGCGAATCGCCAGTTCAAAGTGGCGAGTCGCCAGTTCAAAGTGGCGATCGCCACTTCAAAGTGAGGATTATGAGGAGATTATGAGGTATCTGGTTAGGGTAACACAACAACACTGTAACATTTGACAACACAACCCATTATGTTCATCCAATTTTATGAAGAAATAAACTCATCTAAACCTGATTCACTATGGCTGTTATTAAGATTAGCATTTCAACATAGAAGACTTATAGCAGTGTTCCTGTTTTCCCCAATCATCATCAATAATTTTGACTCTTCGGACTGAATACAATACAATTAAGCTTAACTAATTCTAACGTCTACTAAGCTTACAGATTTTGGCTTGATTTTCATCAACATCGAAATAGTTACATTCACACTGGCAATAAAAAATAAATAAACATAAACGGTATAATACCTCATCCACAGTTGCAGACGTCTCCTGTGCAACTGGTGGCGACTTGGACGCCATGATGCTACTTACGCCAGCAATCACAAGGTCAGCGGCAAATTGGCGAGCCCAAAGTGGAGATTGCCAGTTCAGAGTGGTGAATCGCCAGTTCAAAGTGGCAATCGCCAGTTCAAAGTAGCGATCGCCAGTTCAAAGAGGCGAATCGCCAGTTCAAAGTAGCGATCGCCAGTTCAAAGTGGCGAATCGCGAGTTCAAAGTAGCGAATCGCGAGTTCAAAGTGGCGAATCGCGAGTTCAAAGTGGCGATCGCCACTTCAAAGTGGCGAATCGCCAGTTCAAAGTGGCGAATTGCCAGTTCAGAGTGGCGATCGCCAGTTCAAAGTGGCGAGTCGCCAGTTCAAAGTGGCGATCGCCACTTCAAAGTGGCGAATCGCCAGTTCAAAGTGGCGAATCGCCAGTTCAAAGTGGCGATCGCCAGTTCAAAGTGACAAATCGCCAGTTCAAAGTGGGGATCGCCAGTTCAAAGTGGCGAATCGCTAGTTCAAAGTGGCGATCGCCAGTTCAAAGTGGCGAATCGCTTGTTCAAAGTGGCGATCGCCAGTTCAAAGTGGCGATAACGAGTTCAAAGTGGCGGATCGCCAGTTCAAAAATATATCATTATACCATGGCCCTTAATGGGCACCGTACATTTAAGTTGGCTCACTAACACTTTTGAGGCCCCAACTTCTAATTAACTCTTTTGTACAATGTTTTAAGGTGTTTAATCTATATTTCTAGTTACTGTGTACTAAGATCTTTATAAAGATCATCTGTGCCATCTGTCCAATATATAAAAAGCAGATCATGTGCACTGAAGGCAACTCTGGTCAAGAGTCTATCAATACCCTTGATGAATACTGTTGATGGACACTTGATTGAAATATCGGTCGAAAGTCAGCTAATTTTTGCGGACATGCCATTGAGTGTCAATCAATACATATGAGTCGGTCAACACTCAGTCAACTATCAACCAACTGTCTAGTCCTCAAGTCGACCTCTTGACTGAGTTTCAGGATAGCATAGCTAAGCAAGCGAAGTCAGCTAAAAGATTATGGTCATGAAGTGGCTGAGCGAGCAACAGGTCGACTTGTCTCACTTGAATGCTTTTTATTTGCATCTCGCGCCAAAAATGAGGAGTGGCATGACATTCAACTGATTTCTCAGATTAGATTTTAGGTGCAACGTATCGATACTGTTGCAAGCGTAGCCATGTTCTTCGGTGGATTAAAACATCAGAGACATCAACTGAAACTCAAGTTTTATTGGTGCAGGATGAAAACATCCACATAACATCATGGACTTGTTTAACAACTCAACATGGTGCAATGCATGGCCTCAACCTGGTGTTGAGCTTACAACTACTCCTGGTCTACGTAAAACACTTCTGGTTTACATAAGTTGAGTTTGTTTCTAAACAGATACTACTCTTCTATCTGGTCTTAAAAACTAAACACTATTTTTAACTTTAATATCTAAAATGTCCTGCAACTGTTGTTCTGAACAATCGTCTCCCACGTAAAACCCTGAAATACCACAGGAGTCGGACCTGATCTTTCATGAGTGAAATCAGCGGAACCCCA
The DNA here is from genome assembly GCA_964020085.1 of Micromussa lordhowensis. NCBI lineage: Eukaryota > Metazoa > Cnidaria > Anthozoa > Scleractinia > Lobophylliidae > Micromussa > Micromussa lordhowensis. Next base: position 24,826,389 of record OZ026595.1, read on the forward strand.
CTAAGATGACAGCGGCCACTAGCTAGCTCAAACGTCAAGCCTTTCCCAGCTCTGAACTCATGGCTGGGGAAAAACAAACACATCTCTTCCAGACAGATACTCTTTCCACTGTCTTGTGCTAGTAGTCATGACCAGAAATGTGATATAGAATTTCACAGTTGATCCCATGTTGAATTCAACTGCAAGTCATGTTTCGTTGCTCCAAATAACTTGTGTTTGACAGTTCTGTCCCCCAAGGGATATTTATAGCAACTCTGATTGGTCAAAGTCAGGGCTGTCACTAATTTTTCAAGTAGACAGGGAATTGTAAAAAGTAGCTGGGGGACAAAAGACAAAAAAAGTCTGGTGCTACCACCGTAGGCTGCTGTTGAGAAGGGGGGTACGGTGGAGATTAAGGATTTAAGAAAATTCAAAAATTGTTCCTAATTTTTTTTAATGCAATTTTTACTTGGTGTAAATTAAATATCACATACTACTGTGACCACTTTCAAGAGAAATGCCGAAGCCCAAACAGTTCTTTGTTCAGTTAAACATAATCCTACCCTGAAGCGGAGCTAGAAAGGAAGAAGAAATCCAGTTTTCTTTGTTTGTCCACTTCTGCCTTTCGTTTTTTGGATGACATTTTTACGCGGAACCAAAAACTCCGAAAACAAGAGAAACTGAAACAAACACTTCATAAAATCGCGCCCTTTCAAAAGATGACATTGTTGAATATTATGTGTTTTCAGTCAGTCTCACAGGGATTGTAAAGTTACCTCGCTTTAAAAGATGAGTAAGAGTTTGTATTAAACTATTGGTTTGTTTTTTAATTCATAATTTTGTAATTTGATGTATTTTTCTCTTTCCAATATTTTCGTTTTGTATCAAAGTAGCTGTGGCTCAGACTTCTAGTAGCCAGGTAATCCCCAGTCCCTGGCCCTTAGTGACAGCCTTATCAAAGTGCAGTGACTAGTTTTTGGGTTGCTAGAATTGGCAGCAGCCAGGTATGAAAAGTCCTTCGTCCGGCAGGTAATGAATAAACAAATCTAAGGACTTTTCTTTTCTACAGACTGTTGATCACAAACGCTTAGCAGAGTAAAACCCAGGAACTCAAATGAAAGTGCATGCATAAACCACCGGGGAATACTGCTGGCCACGTAACTGCCCAAAGGCTCTGAAAGGTAGGGCAAAAAGCAGTAATGCAACCCTGGTAAATGCTAAAAGACCACCAGCACTCCAAAATTTAAGTCAATAACCGCTAATACCACAGCAACCACCGATTAAGTTGTTCACTCATTAAATTACATTTAGCCCTATGCAAAATAAAACAACCTGCAATAGGCACTGGGATCATTGTTGTTGTTTTTTTTCATCAAACTCTTCATCAAACTCCACCAAATTGTTGATGATATTTTTAAAAGGAGAAATAGCAACTCATGAATAATTTCACTTTAAAGCTTTCCAAACATGACATTGAGTCTTCGTTTAGTCCACGTCTTCCATAAGGAGAACAACTTTCTGTAGTGGTTGTTCAACAACAAAGCGTTTGGCGTTGTTTCCCTTCTGAGGGTTTCTGGATCCCAACTAGACTTACTGCAAGAACGAGACCTTCTTGATTCACTCATTCAAGAGGCCACTTGTTTCTTGGAACTTCGTCTTGCACAATAACAACATCTCCTATCTTCAGATTCCTTTTCAACATGAACCACTTCTGTGTCAAATTCAGGTTGATGAGGTGCCAGAAACTGAACTCATTACCATTGCTTTTGAGCGTGCACTTCTTTGACAAAATTACTGGGAGGTAGGAGAATTGTCTTCTTCTGCATTGTTAGCAGATGATTTGGAGTTAAAGGCTCTAAACTCTTCAGGTCATTCAGGCCTTGGCTGGTCAATGGTCGACTGTTGATTATGGCCATGACCTCATACAAGAAGGTGCAAAGTGAAGATGTATTGAGTCTTCCTTTGTAATTGTTAAGGATGTTGCTTAGGATGCTTCTCGTAGTCCTAATCTGTCTTTCCCATACTCTGTTCCAGTGACTGGAGCAGGGGACATTCATGACAAATTTGCAGTGATTGGTCATCAGATAGGTTTGAATCCTGGCTTTGTCCAGCTTCTTAGTGGCGCTTGCGAGTTCATTCCTTGGTCCTACAAAATTGGAGCCTTGGTCAGATCTTAGCTGTTATACAGGACCTTGAATTGCAGTGAAGTATCTCAAAGTGTTGATGAAGGCACCAGTTGTCATGTCATCTAATTGCTCCATGTGCACTGCTCTGGAAGTCATGCAAGTAAATAGCACTGCATATCTCTTCAACTCCCTTCGTCCTTCCTTAATCGTGAACGGTCCAAAACAATCCATTCCACAGTATGTGAAGGGTGGGGTAGACTCCATTCTATCCTTGGAAAGATTTACCATATTTTGTCCTTCCCTTGGTCATCTCTGATGTCTACATTGTACACATTTATAAATATTCAAGGCTACTGCAACATTGAGACACAGTGTCCATAATCAATTTGAATAAAATTAATTTCATTCATGGTCATTCCTTTCCCCTGGTACGTATATATACTGGACCTTGTGAAGGTGATCGATGATCAGATCAGTTAGTTGAGAACATCCTTGGTAGGATTATCAGGTGTTTAACTTCAAAAGGTAAGGTAGAATTTTCCAGCCTCCTACCAATCAATCAAATCAATCAATCAATCAATAAACTTTATTTAATCTCGAATTTACAGTGTAGCACTCAAGTGCTAATATCTTCGAGCTAACTACATTAATAAATAACTATAATAAAAAGTTAATTCTATAACAAATAAGATAATTAACTACTTAGACACTAACTTACAAATTATCGTGATGTAGAAAGGTTTGTGGTTCCTGCCCCTTTAAGTAAATTATTGTTCCCAGTAGATATCAGTCGTCGAAAAGAAGTAAAATCAGAAATAGTGCGGTAATGGTCAGGAAGGGAATTCCAAGTTGTTGCTGCCAAGTAACTAAAGGAATTGATACCATAAGAAGTGGTCAATGGTTTGGGCAAACAGAGCATATTGTGTCCTCTTAAGAAATAGGTGCTAGAGCGTAAACGAAACATATCTTTTAAGTATCTTGGATAATCAGAAAAATGAAGACATTTAAAAATAGTAAGAATCATGTTTTGTAAACGCTTGTCCTTAAGGTTTGCAGTTCCTGCCTTTTTAAGTAAATTATTGTACTCAGAGTTATAATCCTTGAAAATAAATCGAAGAATACGTTTGTTTAAAAGGTCCAGTTTATCAGAATATTGTTTACTAGAGAAATGTCACACCATAGAACAATAATAAAAGTGAGGAAGTATAAATGCCTTATAAAGACAGAGCATGGTTTCAGTAGACATCAGTTTGCCAAACCTTGAAACACTGAATTCGTTTCCAAAGTTATGTTCTTTAATGTCCTGTACATCATCAACGATGTGAACAAAATAGTTGTTGAGCAATTCAGCTAGTTCTTTCTTATCCGTAATAACCACATCGTTTTCAATTAGTGTAATGTCATTGGCTTGTTTACTGGACCTCGAATGCATAAAAGGACGATAAGCCTCCCAAAATGCACGTGGATTGTCGGTCTCTGACTTGTTTTTAAAATGATCTTTAATCGCTTTGCGCCTGATTGACGTGCATTTGTTTCTTTGTTTCTTACATTCAGAGTAATTAGCGTCGGTCCTCTGATGCGTGAACTTCTTCCAAAGTTTGTTGCGGTGACAAATGGCTTTATGCCATTGTTCGTTCATGAAAGGAATTTGATTGCCCCTTATTTGCGCTTGCTTTTGTGGTGCGTGCTTGTTTAGAATGTCAAGGTACAGTGACTCAAACACGTATTGCTTATCGTCAATATCGTCAAACACCTCCATAACGTGGAAAGGGACATTATGTAAATCATGTAAAAATAAATCCTGGTCAAAGTTCTTTAGACTTCTCAGTTGTATTTTGCGAGATCGCAATCGCGGAACTGTGGTTCTCAGAATAGTATATATAAGAGAATGATCGCTGATATGAGCATCCACTACGCCCGATGAAAATATTCTTCTTGTGTTGTTTGTCAAAATCAAGTCGAGTAAAGTTGACGATGTCTTGCCTATACGAGTGGGTAATTTAATCAAATTTTTGAGGCCATATACTTCCAATAAATCTTTTAAGTGACCACTGTCCTTAGGATCCAACAGATTACTATTGAAGTCTCCAACGCAGATGACATCGTTTGGAAAAGTCGTAACAACTTCGAATAACCTGCTCAGTTCTAATTTCCATTGAGAAGGTGGAATAGATGGAGGCCTGTAAATCGCCATAACAGTGAGCCAGGATTTTGCTACCTTCACTTTCAGTATAATGTGTTCAGTCCTGAAGTTTGACGTATCGATACTATTTTGGTCTCCAAGCTCTTTTGTCACAGTGAAACGCAGATCACTTCGTACGAATATCATAAGCCCACCGCCATGTATATTTCTATCCGATCGGCACATACGGAAACCCTGAATGGCAAACTGGCTGTCAGGATATGTTTTATCTAGCTTAGTTTCAGAGATGGCCAAAATGTCGAACCTTCCTCGCATAAGCCAGTTTTTTATCTCGTGGAATTTAAAGCCGGCTATGCTGTTAGCATTGATATGACCGATCTTAACGTTTCTCCGATGCGTTTTAACTAAAGTGTCAAAAGTCGTCCAAGTGTTGTTGTGGTCTTCGTTCTCACTCAGAGTCTGCTCTGTGTCACTGCAAGAACTGTGGCTGGTATCAATTTCGCTAACGTCAGCAAAAGGTAGTTGTTTTATCTCGTCCAAGCAGGGAGGACATATCCAACTACCGTTTCCAGAAGCGCGTATTCGCTTGTACTCTTTAAGTGAGATTCCACCGCACTTGACATGAATTCTTTGAGAGCAGGAGCTACAACTCACTGCCCTGTGATTTTTCGCCACCACTTTTTTACAAACGGTGCAACTTTCCGGTCCTGGATTGGGACTAATGTCTCCACTTAGGCAAAGCAGTTCAAAGTTGAAGCTTGCGACGCTGTTGCTGTAGTAGTGAAATCTTGACTTGGTGTACTTCGTATGACATCTATTTACAAGATGGCGGCGATTTGCAGCAATGGATGACATCAGAAACATACACACTGGTCTTGTTTGTTCGGTTTCTGAATCCGACAATACATTAAGATCATTATATTCTCTTCTAAGAAGAACAGGACCAAGTTGAAAGCAGCGAAACAATTGTAAGAGTAGAAATAAGACCGCTGCAACGGAGCCATAATATGCACGTGTTTGCGCCATGTTGTTACTACCAACTGTTATCAGTCCTTGTTCATCAATGAAGGAGTCGAACGTTAAGAGGGAAGTTACTCAGTTACTTACTCTGTGCAGAATTCAGTTACTGTCAATAAAATTACCTAATATGCTTTGCTACTGTGCCAGAAAAACAAAACAGAGACACTTGCAACACAACTAACATGTATCTTAAATGTTTATGAATTTTCTGAAAGTTGCAAAGTCAACAGATATACTGTATTTATTCGATTAAGCGCCCAACCTCGAATAAGCGCCCACCTCGAATAAGTGCCCACCCTTTAGGTAGGAAAAGTTAATAAGCGCCCAGCCTCGAATAAGCGCCCACCCCACCCCCCAAAAAAATAATTTTGAGCGCCCAACCTCGAATAAGCGCCCCCCTCCCATCCCCCAAAACATAAGTACGGTAAATAAAGTGTACAAAAGTAAAACGGGTATTGATTATTACAGTATTTCTTTAATGGCTCAATCTATAATTTCATTTTCTGAAAAATCGATGAGAATGTTTTCATGTTTTGTTATTATTTATTGTTTTGTTACAAAATAAACCATTTCCTTGCTGAAAATGGTGAAAATTTAATAAGCGCCCAGCCTCGAATAAGCGCCCACCTCGAATAAGCGCCCACCCTGAAGGTCCAAAAATTAAATAAGCGCCCAGGGCGCTTAATCGAATAAATACGGTATGCAAGCACATTCAATAGAGCAAGCTAACCTGCAAGACATACTTCTGAGAAGGAGGATCCACTGCTGGGGCAGCTGGGTCTAGTAACGTCATTGCAGAAGCACCTGTAGGTGGAGTTATGAGGAAACAACAGGAATGTCAGCAAGTTCCTACTTGTTAGGGCAAAAATAATGATGAACGGATAAAGCTACACACTTTGAATACCTAAAAAGGCTTTTAAAAGCAACAACCTTTTTCAGACTAAGTTGAGACGGGATTATGGTCTTTAAATCATGCCTGTCAGCCAGCTCTAGCATTTCTTGATCACCTTTTCTTGATCTGTGAGCTGAACAGATGTGTTGATGTCCAACCAGGCCATCAGCCTCTGGAAGACAAATTTTAAAGAAAAAATGGGGAAAAAGAAACCACCCACAGAAGGTGCAACTTTTAGTGTTAGTTCTCGCAACATGCACTGTTGTTGTCAAGTAGCTTTTAAATGTGAGGGTACGTGAAAAAAATTGTAATAGTAATAAATCTTGTCACAAAGCGCTATTCACAACAAGAAGATCAATAGCACTTTACAACAAATATAATAATAATAATAATAATAATAATAATAATAATTTTAATAATCATATAATATTTACAGGAGTAATGATAAAAATTAATATAATAAGATAAATAACTGCTAAAATAACATGGGTGATAACAAGGGTCGTTCCACAGTATTCCACCATTGCGGAGACTACATTCAGAGACTTTTGCTCTGACATATCAAGAGATTAGTAGACTACAAAGAAAATCACAGATTATCCCGGGGCCGCTTGCGGCCTGCATTATAAGATGGATTATACAAGGGTAAAGGAGGCAAATACAACAATGTGTAACCAACTTTATTTCACTCTGAATCAATAAAATTACAGCATGTTCAAAGCATAACCAGAACATAGTTGAAAAATTAACATAAACCAAATAAATCCCTGCGCACTTCTCCTCTCCTCACCATTTTATTGAATGTTGTCCAAAAGGGAGCAAACAAGAACAGTATCAAACACAACGTAAACGCTTAGGGTTAGGATTAGGGAAACCATTAGAGAGAAAAAGAAGCAATACAAAAAAGGGTTAACAAGGAAGAGATCGACAGCCCGACCACTAACAGACAGATGAGGCAACATTTTTATACTCGCCTCCTTTGTCCTCGTATAATCTATCTTATTATTCAACAAATTGTAACACTATCCAAATATGGTCATGATGCTCTCGATATCTGTCATCCGTAGGTAACAGATATCCGGCGGTATACGTAGCTTCATACGTGGGAAGAAAAAGTGAAGTGAGAAAATGTCGACAGAGAGATTTAAAAATCTTAGGCTGTTTTGTTATCAATTTGTTGAATAATAAAACAATTATCCTGCTCAATCTCGCAGAATATCGTCTGATTGGCTAAATATCAGATGGTATTCCGTGCGATTTCGCAGGATAATTGTTAATTATACTGCAGGCTGCAGGCGGCCCTGCCTTAATCTGTGGTTATACTTCAGAACAGTTGTCTCATATAACAATATGACTTTAAGGTGCCACTGCGACAAAATTTTTCGAATTCATTGTTTTTGCATTTTCTGAATCTTTAAGTGGTACTTACTCACCTGTCCGATCCGTTTTGTCCAACAAGCGCGGGAAGATGGATTTTTTTACGGTTTTTCCCAAAACTTTTTCGTCCGCCATTATTAAATCATGTTCCTGCAACCCCATAAGGCCTTGCTGCTTTGTGACGTCATACTCCTAACCAACTAAGCGCACATGGCGAATTTTGTTAATAACATCTCTATGTAGTTCGCAGTTAACTGGTTTTGCAACGTGAATCTAGCGCTCTATTCGAATCGAATCGTGCTCGATCGTTGTCTAGTACACGGATGCAGCAATAGATCAGATATGAATGCAGGTATTTCTGCTCATTTTAGTCCTACAATAAAGAGTGAGCGAGATACGTGGTTGAGATTCGTGCACACTCACGCGAACTTAAATCCGAGTGGAAAGTTTGTGGCGGGTGTGTTCAAGTCCATTTCGCGAAGGAATGTTTTCAAGAGCGTTTCACATGGAAGGCTGTCGTTGTCGGCTTATTCCTGGCTCAATTCCTACAATGCGGAAGATCGAGCCAGGGAAACAATCTTCCAAACGACAACACCGCAAGGTAAGCCTTGTTCAATTTCATCTAAGCTTCGGTATTGAGTCAGCCATGAAGTTTTCTTTTTCGTAGAAGTATCCCATATGTTTATTCCCAGTCATCTCTGCGATTGGAAATACATTTTCAAGTAACTCATTAAGTTTAGTATTGCTCATACCGCCGCGCTGTTGTATTTTAGTTTTTATCCCTTCTGTTTATCCCAGTCATGTGGCGCGCTCGGAAGATGCTGGTTTACCGAAGAGCTTTTCAATGGTTTCCATAGTTTTCAAATCAACCGTAAATAATTTACCTTATTTTTTTCTCAAACACAGGTTTCTATATCTACTTTCCGTATAGATCATAAATGAACTAACATTCCTCACAGTCACCGGAAGTTTCATCCCAGAAGCTGGCCATTCGGTAATTTAATGGGTTTTTGGATGTATGTTAATTAGGCGCCCTTCACGTTATGTAAGACAATGTTGTGAGCGAAACTCGTTTTCATTAGAGCGTTTTGCTGTGCACATTTCCGTTGACCTAAAATAAGGTCAAATGTCCCACAGTTTTGTATCCATTGCAAAATCTGTTTGAATAAAATGGCAGTTTAAACTCAGTTTCCTAAGCATGGTATATTAAATCAGTTTCCTGGTCCCCGCCTTGTGTACCTTGATAATTATGCTGGACACATGCGTAATTTTACAGGTAGTGTGGATTGTTGGGGGTTTTTAGGAGGGAGGGGGGTGGAGGCAGGGTCAAACCATTCTATTACGCAAAAACAATGACGAGGGAGGGGCGGGGTGTCTAGCTTGAGAAAATGCAATTTTAATCAAAACTATACACCTAATTGCCACATTGAAGAAATGAGGGGTGATAGTGTCTTTAAAATAATCCCTCACTGTGTTACCTATAGAGCTTTGAAAATTCCATGACTTTTCCAGGACCTCTATCATGACCTTCCACATTTTTCCATAACCTAAATTTGGCCATTTTTCTTGGAAAAGGTTTCTTGATTGTGTGCCGCTTTTCCCTGTTTCCTTAGTTTGCAGATGCAAAACTGCCCAAATTACTTTATTTTCCATGGCTTCCCATGACCCACACTTTTAAAAATTCTATGACCGCCCAGGCCTGCATAAAAAAGATCTATAATTCCAGAACTTCTCATGTTTCCCATTACCCATGCAAACCCTGATTAGTGCTCCTTAATTCCTATTTCCATTTTTTTCTCTTTAAATTAACCTAGGCCTTGTTGATATTACAATTAGATGCATTTGTAATATAGTTATACCCCCACAGGAGGACTAAACAGAAAACAGAGAATGCTGTGACATCTTCTCATTTTTATCAAGATGAGTTGGATATTTCTGAATACAATCAATCACACAGTCAATGTTAACATTATTGAGTTGCTGTGGTGTGCTGTGCCATAAAGTGGGAGATACCATGTAGCATGCAGTACACTCCCCAAGGAATATATTTAATTTCTGGAGCTTTAGCCAGTCAGAAGTTCTAATAGGATTTGTGCCTTACTAGTCTATAAAAGCCAATTTCATTGCTGTTCTTTAAGGAAGAATATTACTACAGCTGTAAGTGAGCACCACCTACATATTCTGCACCATATATTTTGGCTGTTTAGGGTTTAAAATTAAAATTTTTGACTTTGGCTACAACTTTCGACTTTTTCTAACCTTTCCATCACAAGCTTGCAATTTGCAGTCACCAACAGTTTTTCTTTTTATGGTAATGGAAGTCAAGATGAAAAGTCTGCTTTTGGCAAAAGGGGTCTGAAATTTCTGTCAGTGTAATTGCTTTGGGAATGAGATATATCTGACAGTGGCATGGTCCTGAATATAGTTATACCCCCACTGGTGACCAGTTGTAAAATTTTAAACATCAGTGTGAACTTTTTAGCAGCACTGGCAGTTAGGAAGGGGTGATTTCAGACTCTGCTGTTGCCCCTCTCAAATTTCAATTTTTGGGGTTTCCCACTGTCTCAGGTGTCTTCAGCAAAGAATGTGGTAAACGCTTTCTTCTGTTTCGTTTTAAGCCCTATTGTTGCAGTAACCAAAACCCAACTATTCGGACAGACACTTTCAAAACCTGGAAGTGAAAGTAACATAAGCTTATAATTACTAGTCGTCTTTTTTAACTTCTGCCCTTCTCTCATGACATCTATCAACCTCCATGCAACATCTACATCCTTCATGTGGACAACGTTTTCCAACGAACAATTTATACACTTGCATCTATTACAATAAACATACGAAACAGACATACATTTCCAAAACTGACGGTGACACAGATCGAACCCAACGTATGTACTTCCTTCGAAACACTCTACTTGAAATAAGCTCTTTTTACAAAAATAAACGCATTGATAAAAGCAGAAAGAATCGAGACGAAGAAACCAAATAAAATACCAGTCTAATAGATCTGTCTCTTCAGCACATCGACTCAGAAGCATGTCCTCAGGTTCTTCTTCCTCTATACAGCTATTTGTTTAGCGTACAGCTGGGTAGCTTCTTCTTCGGTGGCAATTGGCTCTGCACTATCATCGTATGATTAGAATCTTCACTTGCCGAGTTGAAGCTAGCCTCTGAAGACTCAGAGCAACCTTCACTACTGCTTTCAGACAAATTTTCCCCAAATTGAGCTTCTGAATCGACAGACATTTCGCAGATACTTGAGCCAAAGACCGACTGAAATCCCTCTAAAATCAAGCGATCATCAATCTCGTGTTAGGAATATGACGTCACAAGTAGATATGCCGCTGTGAAAATAGCGGGCTCAACTGGAACCAATTTCGAGTAATGGTGGATGAAAATTATCACTTTTCGAGCGGCGAAATTTTAATAAAGGAAGTCTTTTTAATTTTTTCTTTTTGGACGAAAGGACATCGTACATGATGGTAAGTTATTCTGTATAAAAAAAAAGTGGGAAAAAGAAATGTGAAATTTCGTCGCAGTGGCACTTTAAAGTGGGCTTGTGTCTTTTTCATAACTGGTATAACTAGGGAATGAGCAGGACAGGGATTGTGAGTTGGCTTATAACAAAATCGTCTAAACATACTGCCTATCGACCAGTCAGCCAGGTGAAAGATATCTTCTAAGGAAACACCCTTGTTGTGAGCAGCTGTAGCTGATACCCCCATACTGAATAAGCTTTGAAAATATTGGTATCAACACCTGCCTTGGCCAAAGCCTCTTTAACCCATCTATCAAGTGTCTCGGAAGTGATAGACTTGTGAGGTTGTATATAAGACAATAATAATCTGTTAGGCCTAGCTGGGTCCACTTCACGGAATGGGAATATGTGATTCTCGTACTCTTTTAAACATTGCACATCACAAAGGTTGGGATTACTAGGGAAACTGGCATGAAACAAGGTCTTCAAATTCAGCCATAAAGCAGCTGCTACAACGATAGGGAAAAGCTCCTTGTAGGCGATGGATAGAGGGATTTGCTCAGCAGACCACGCACCACAAAACCACTGGGAGTTCGAAATAGCCCCATAACCCAATGCACTGGCGGCATCAGAAGACACTTGGAGGTCTGGGAGGGGGGCCCACGTGGTTAAGCAAAAGAAACTGAAGCCATCCCACGTCCGAAACAACTCCCGCCACCATGTAAGGTCTCGAACAGAGTCCAGTTCAATCCCAAGGATGGGTAAACAGGTAGCGGGCCCTTCCAGTTTATCGGGGTGGAGGGGAAGGCCAACTCTCACACACAGTTGGTTAAGTTGTTCTGGCATACTGGGGATGCCGGTGGACCAAGGGTAAGGAAATCGTCGAGGTAGTGCTGCAAAAACTCTACGCCATTATTGTGAACCAAGATCCACTCCACCAAGTCAGCGATGGCAGTGAAAATAAAAGGTTCAAACGTAATCCAAATAGGAGGGTCATGTCCACAAAATATTGCTCACGCCACTTCATCCCTAGAAGAGGGCAATTGGACAGGTGGATCCCCACAATTCTATACGCACTCGCCACATCGAATTTTGCCAGCAATGTACCGCGACCATGAGACATGATACCAGCAATGAAGGCGTCGATGGAAGCATACTGTACAGTGAAAGGTGGCTTTGAGATTCCATCATTCACGCTGTGCCCTTCAGGAGACGACAGATCTAAAATGAGCCGCCATTTGCCGGGTTGACTGTTCTTGGGAATCACCCCAAAGCAACTAATATGCAGGGATGGGAATGGAGGAGTGGGAAATGGACCAGACAGAAACTTCAGTCTGCATTTACAAATCAGTGACAGAAGAGTGTTCGGCAGCAGACCGCATATTAGACGAAGGACATCTGAGTGTTACTGCTGACGCATCAAAACCAATACGAAAACCATGCTGAATTCCAGAAAGGACAAAATTAGCTCCTGCCGATCTGGGTGATTGCGCAATTCCAACCGAAATTGGTCCAAGCATAACAGTGAGACCTGGCAAACTGAGGCCAGAGGCAAAGAAAAATTGGGGCCGTAACCTGGGGTTTAACAACTGGAACAAAGCAAGCCTCAGCACTCTCAGGCAGTCCATGAGGCTGGCTAGGCAACCCAAACATGCTATTTACACTACTTACAGAACTGTCTACTGGGCAAACCTGCCAGTCAGTACCTTCCCCAGCAGGGGGAGAATGGGAGCGCTGGCCCGTGGAGCGGGAAAAAGGACAGGTGATCCTGAAGTGGACGCCTTTGCAAATGCTGCAACAGTGCTGGAATCTGCACCTGCCAAATGGCCAGTAATAATAATAATAATAATAATAATAATAATAATAATAATAATAATAATAATAATAATAATAATAGTTAATCTTTATTGAGGATACCAACATCACAGAAAGAGTGGTTTACAGAGGGGTCCTCTAAAGGTAACTACAAATAAATATAATTACGTAAAAATGTAAATATAAATACAATCGAAAAAATATAGCAATAAAACATACATTATATTAAAAAATTAACACTAATTTAATTAAACTAGTGCTGCATTAAATAATTAAAATAGAGCTTTCTTGATACCACGCTTAAATTGGATTAAGGTTGGCACATCTCTTAGGGAAAGGGGTAAGGCATTCCAAGCGTCCGCTGCAAAATTTGATGTTATCCAGTGCCCCCATCTTCTATGTGCGGATGATTTACGAATATTTCGCTTGTAGTTATGATAATTACTGTTAAAAGAGCAGTGAAAGGCGTGCATGAAAAGGTTATTAACTACCTTAAACATAAAAATAGCATGATGCTCAGTTCTCCGCCTGTCCGCCTGTTGAAGCCACGGGGCTGGCAGACTGCACGGAAGGCTGGACGAGGAAAATGTGGAAGAAACCGGAGCCACGAGGCGGGTCGAGCTCGAGCCGGTGATGGCAGACACTGGGGTGAAAGTAGAAATAAATGGCGGCAAAGTAAACGTACCTGGCGAAGATGCTATCCCGGCCAACAACACCTGTGGGCTTACAACAGATGACAAAACAGCTGAAGTTGGGCTAGAATGTGATGGAAAAGCTGCGCTCAAAGACACTGTCGAAGCGGAGGAATTTGATACCACAAGTTTTGGGCCCGTCTGTAAGCCTCCAATGGTGGTTGTGGAAAAATGACTCTGGCAGAATCGTCATTTGTCAAGATGTTGTAAATGCGACTTAATATCTTACAGACAGGCGTGTTCTTGGGATGATAGGTGGTAACCATTGGCACTCTGTTAGTCTCGGTCTAGTTGGCATTCTTTCCAGCTAATAGAAGAGCTCTTGGTACAGAGGCTGCCTTGCATTTCCCTCCTGTACAAGTGTGACGGGATAACCACGCGCGACAAAGAAGGACTCCATGGTGGTTGCTGCTTCCTCGAAGTCGTCATCCTCGCTGCAAATTTTCCGCAGTCGTAAAAATTGGCTTGCTGGTATTGATGCCTTACACTTAAAAGGATGGGATGACTTGAAGTTAAGGTAGGAGTGGCTATCCGTCTCTTTGTAGTATATCGATGTTGCGATGTCGTCATCACGAGGTATTAAGTACATATCCAAGAACGGAAGTTTAGCAGAGGAGATTGACCATGTGTACTCAAGTTTGGGATAGTAGTTTGGGGCGAAGGTCAAGAACTGCGCGAGGTCATCTTCCATGCATGAAGCCACTCCAGCCACATCGCCCTTGTATCGTTTGTAAAGGTCTGGTTTTATTCTGGTACAATCGCACAGCACCAGTCTTTGCTAGCACACCAATATTACCATTTCTATAAATATCGGTCTTAATCTTAGCAATGAACAGCTCATTTTTTTCCACCACAAAACCTCACATCACAACAACGCAAAAGAGCCAGCTCATTAAATCGTAAAAAAACCAAGATACGCTGTAACACAAATAGTGGCATAACATAAGTCAGACAAAAACTAGCATAAGCTGATGCGAATTTATGACATATCTTAAATATCATTTCTGGGGTGACAGGCTCTTTTTTAACTACTGGTCGAGAGAGACTCCTCTTGGCTGATTCAAGAATACCTTTAACAAGATTAGAGTCGCAAGGATCAGAGAGCCCATAAAGACTATGTACCCAATGAATACCATCCAGGGCGGCCTCTAAAGCCGAGTATGAGAAAGAAAAACTCTAAATAGATAGCAACGGACATATAATTAGACGGGAGAACACTAATTTCCAGCCCAGAGCCTAAACTTATCGAAAGCTCTTTAATAGCGCTCAGTAGTGGAATCCGCTTTTGCTCCTAAACAGCGTAAAGGCAAACAGCTTTCCAAGCGACTTGGTTCAGGATCCGTGAAGTGACCCATAAGTACTGAAAAAGCCGCTGCACATTGTAAAAAAAGAAAACAAGTAAGCGAACAAGAAAACAATCTGCATTAACTGTAACGTATATATGCCAAGAAACAGAGGCTGCAGTGAACCAACCAAATTCCCAGTGGACTACCAACAAACAACGCATCAAAACAGGGTTTCAATAAGGAGTAGCCGGTGAAGTTACAACTTGAGCCGAAGGTATAACCTTGCGGTGGGTGAACAGGAGCGTGTCCCACCTGGGAGATTCTTGAAATTTGGACCTCTTAAAATGCTTTTCTGCATTCTGGAGCAAATACATGTACAATTAAAACAAGTATTAAGCACATTCACTTTCATATTTTATTCAAGTTGTCAGAATAAAAAGACAAGTACACAATGCATGTTTTAAACTAGCCTAGTTTAGTAGTGTCAACATCTGTATTCTTTGGTGCTTCGCCTGATACTCGACAATTTTCCCAGATAGTTAGTATTCACAATCATAATCAGAGTCATAATCAGAATCAGCCAAATCATCCTCGGCGTCAAACTCGTCTTCAACAATTTTCAAGGCTGCTGTAGCTGCCTGCACTTCTGCCTCGATGTTCATCTGTTGAACCACTTGCTCCTGTTACTCGTCATCATCAACCTGAACCTGCATTGCTGCATCAGCAACTTGAACTTGTGCCACATGTGCTACATCTGCGTCTGGAGTCGAAGCTGTATTTCCTCCTACCTGCGACAATCTCCTCCTCATTGCTCTGTTCCAAGCATCTATGGCAGAGCGAACAATGTTGACGCATGCATCACTTTCAACTGAAGGACCATTTATTGAAATCTGAAGAAGGGATTGCAACATGTCATTTTTCAGCCTGTTGCGCAGCCTAGTTTTGTTGCGCTTAAGAGCACTTGCACCTCTCTCTGGCCAGGCGTTGGAAACAGGTATGGACAGACAGCATTCAGCTAGAGAGGAAAGCAGAGGAAAGAAGCGAGAGAATGAGGGCTGGCTTGTCATGCGGTGAAGAGTCCAGGTTGCGGAAGTAGTTAAAGACTTCCCATCCTTGATTTCTCTTGGAAGGTCGGCTCTCCACTCAATGAGGTCAAACTTGAACTTTCCCCATTCTGCCTTCAGCTTTTCAGCATTGACATTAGCTTTGTCACCCTCTTCCACTCCATTCTCAGGAAAGAAGTGCTTACTGAGTATGTTGATGTCACCATCACCATACTCCTTGAAGCCTGGACTTATGGCAGATGGTATTGCCAAAACATCAAAGATGGCGAATGCTTTCAACACTGGCAATGATGCCTTGAATCGGTTGTCAATGTTCGTAATCAAGGACGCAACATACTTCTTAAGGAGCCTGTCCATTTCTACAAAGTGATGATTCGTTGCTGTGAGGTCAACCCCTGATAGCCTACCACCAGGCTTGAAGTCATCCTGGAGTTGTTTAACTGGAGTGGCTTCACTGGAGACTGATTGCAATTTTTGCTTGGCATGTTCAATGGCTTGTCCAATGTGGCTGAAGCTCACACTTTCTGTCTGAAATATCTTGCTTAGTTGGTTTAATACGGGTAGTACATGTTGGAAAATGTAAATGCAACCAACAAACTTTGGTTTGTGCATCTTGCAAAGCAATCCACATGCCGGGGTGTCTTCCTTTTCAAGAGCCTGGAGGGTCCGAAAAACAGCTTCAAGGTCTTGGTAAAGAGTGTCCACCGCCTGGCCAATGGACAGCCATCTTGTATGACAAGCTTTCTTCAACCTTCTGGCTACAATCTTCTTGCTCTTGTCTTGCAGTCTCAGCGCCTTCAGTTCCTTTTGCACAGATAGATACATATTTGTTCTCTTTGGGGAGTTCTCCATTGCCTTCCACAGTGTCCTCAAGTCCCGTTCTACCTCGGCAATGTAATCTAGATCTTTACTTGTATCAACACAAGCTAGGGCAAGCTTGTGGCAAATACAGTGGAGGCTAATAAGGGATGGATTCAATTCCTTCAGCCGAGCAGTGAGCCCAGATCGTGGGCCAAGCATCACGCTTGCGCCATCACTAACAAGGCTGGAGCATTTATCTATAGATATCTTCATCTCTTGCAACTTTGTTGTCAGAATAGTAAACAAAGTCTGGGAATTCTCTTCAAAGAGAAAGTCTGTGCACACTTCTCCAGACTGAGGGTCAACAAACTGAATAAAGGTGATAAACTGCTCACGCACTGCAATGTCGGTGACATCGTCACACAGGAGGCCAAAAAATCTTGACCTGCGCACTTTCTTGAGCAGTTGATCAAGAATGACCTGCCCAAGTGTGAGAAAGAGTTCTCTTATACTTCCAGCTGATCTATGACTGAAATATTTCATCTCAGTCACACCAACTCTCTCTAGAAGCTGCAGGAGAGGTACAAGTTTGCGTAATGAGATTTTGTGTTTGGCGATCCAGTAAACATACATAAAAGCTTTATAAAGTGCATCTTCAGCGAGGGTTGTCCAATACTGTCGACCAGATTCCAGTCGTATCCCTTGGCCTTCGATCGGAAAACCGGAAGTGTAGATGTGTAAAGGCCTATTAATGGAGGTTATCCATCGGATACAAACAGATACCGATGAAAATCTTTATAAATCAAGAAGAAATTGTTCTGACGAAAACGAATTATTCTCGTTTCGAAGATTTACCAATTCCAATACTCTCGCAGGAAGCAAGGTTGTTAGGTGAAGGGCCAATAAGCCTTGCAGAGTGTTCTAAAATCATAAACTCTTTTCCGTTAAACAAAGCTCCTGGAAATGACGGTCTACCTATAGAATTCTATAAAAAATTTTGGAATTTTTTGGGGGAACCCTTAGTTAAATGTTTCAATATATCTTTTGTAAAAGGAGAAATGAGCCCTTCACAAAGACAGGCTGTAATAACATTAATTGAAAAAAAAGATCAAGATCAATGTGATCTTCAAAACTGGAGGCCAATTTCCCTTTTGAATGTTGATACAAAAATTGCCTCAAAAGTTATTGCAGAAAGAATGAAAAGTTTATTGCCTAAATTAATACATTATAATCAATCAGGATATATTCCAGGCAGAAATGTGAGTGAGAATATACGCTCAATTCTTGATATAATGGACTATACAAAAATTAAGAATTTACCTGGAATTTTACTTTTTATTGACTTTGAGAAAGCATTTGACAGTTTGGAGTGGACTTTTCTTGAAAAATGTTTGAATCAATTTGGTTTTGGGCCTGATTTTATAAGATGGGTCAATGTTTTCTATAAAGATATTCAAAGCTGTATTATAAACAATGGCCTTTGTTCTCAATACTTTAACATAGAGCATGGAGTTAGGTAGGGGGACCCTCTTTCCCCCTACCTTTTTGTCACTGCAGTTGAAATCCTAGCAATTGCTATACGTAGCCAAGACGATATTAAAGGAATAAAATTAAATAATTTAGAAACTAAACTGCTTCAATTTGCCGATGACACAACTGTTGTTTTATCTGATTTAGATTCCGCAGGAGCTTTGTTTGTATTACTTGATTGTTTTGAGAAAGTCTCTGGACTAAAACTAAATGTTGCGAAAACAGAAGCAATGTGGATCGGTTCACTCCAAAACTGTGAAAATGAACCACTTGGAGTCAAGTGGAAAACCTGCGTTAAGTTTTTAGGAATATTCATTACATATGATGTACAGATATTAGTTGAGAAAAACTTTAAGCAAAGGCTGAAAAAAATCAGAAATGCTATAAATTTATGGAAGTCAAGAGGCTTGTCAATTCATGGCAAAGTTAATATTATAAAAGCAATTCTTCTTCCAAAACTAATATACCCCAGCATGGTGATAAGCACTCCGTCTGAAGTTATAAAAGAATTTAACAATCTAGTTTTTCATTTTTTATGGAACGGGAAGGACAAAGTTACTCGAAGTTCAACTTTTGCACCTTATGAGCAAGGTGGACTCAGAATGATAGATTATGAAACTATGATAAAAGCATTAAGATTGAGTTGGATAAAGCGCATAACCGATGAGGACTCGTCAGGTTTTTGGAAGTGTTACCTCAATTATCTTTTGGAAAATGAAGGGGGTCTTTCTCTAGTACTTGAGTGTAATTATGATGTAAATCAGTTTAATATTTCATCTACTTTTTATCACGATCTATTGGCGTGGTGGTCAAATATAAGAGAAGCTGAAGATCCAAATGGTGTTTATAAATACATTATATGAAACAACAAAGAAATAAAAGTAGATGGTAAAAGTATTTTTTTGCGGGCGACCAGCGGAGCCCGCAATCCTAATCTCAACATTGGTTTCAAACGCATGCGCGGCAGTTATATAGCCTTGCAGTGACTCGAATTTAGCAAAAAAAGTCGTCCTTCCAAATATTTGTCCTTAGGGACACTAAGAACCGATGAAATGAAAGGACGTAATTTTAGCACAGGCGCTTTGACCACGCGAGACAAACACGAAGCAGCAGTAATTTGAGCACAGGCGTTCTGACCGCTAGAAACCAACACCAAGCAGAAGACAATTCTTACCAAAGCATAGCTGTTTCACCTTCCATAGTCAATGATCTTTAATGTAGTTGAAGGGTCAAATAATATGTAAATTTCGCCTTCTTGAAGCTAAGAATGTCAAGAATCACATGCAGTTCATGCAGAAGTGGCGGTCCATAAATTGGAATGCACACAACACAATTTTATCACGTGGACGACGTCTATTTCGTCGAAGAATCACGTGCAGCTCATGCATAGCTGGCGCGCCGTCCAATCAAAATCGAGCGTGTGAGATTGTGATCGGAACGTTTCCTGTCCGTGTCTGTTGTTGTCGGGTTACATCAAATGACCTTGACTAAATCAATATGTCCATTTTATAATCAACAGTGTTTTTATTTACAACGTGAAAAAATAACCATTTTGTCAAACCCAACACAAAATAGAACTAGTGTATAATCAAACTGGTGTTACTGTTTCACAAGGTCAGTAAAACCACTCTTAGGTCCCTTTGTCTCGTTTTAGGGAAAACAATCACCCACACTATGCAACCCTTTATTGCCCTGCAAATATAAATGCCCAAAATGGAAAAAGAACACAACGCCACTGTTTTACAATGAATTCGTTAACCTCAGTGAAACAAATCATGCATAGCCCTCGCCTGCACTTCCTAACCTGTGGTTATTACTAGTATAAGTATTATTTTAATATAAATATTAAATATACAAATGATCTGCTTTTTGATAAGTCGAATATCAAGTCTTTTAATGTTCTCAGAAGTCAGGGACTGACAAAGTCCAATTTTTTAGAATGGACAGGTTTAAGGCAATCTGTTCCTTTGAATTTGCGTGTTACTTTACCTAATTTTAAGGCGGTGCTTGACTTGGAAAGTTTTAAGTGTCATGATTATTATTGTCTTCTTATAAAACAAAAATTGGAAAAGCCTAGTAAATGGGTCATGTTAAAGAAAGAATTTAGCTTCGATGACAAGCAAGTTTCAGAGGCATTTCTTCTGCCAGTTAGAGTTGCAAATGAACCGTATTTACGTTCCTTTCAGTACAAAGTTTTGAATTTTATCCTGTTTACTAATGACCGCTTGTGTAAAATAGGATACATTTCGGATCCCAACTGTACTTTCTGTCATCAGCTAACAGAAACTATACCCCATATTTTGTTTGGTTGTTCTTTTTCAAATTTATTTTGGCATGAGGTTAATGAAAAAATTTTGAGTCAAATCAAGAGTTGCAGAAGCCTCTCGCTTACATATTGCGAGGTTTTGGTTGTTTTTTTTTTTGAGGAGGAGATGGATCTATTTAATTATATAGTAATTTTAGGAAAATCCTTTTTATGGACCTGTCGATGCAAAAAAATATTACCTTCTTTGAGCCATTTCATAAGAATTTTGGTAATTAAATATGAAACTGAAAAGCTTGTCTATTTCAAATTAAATAAAACAAATCTGTTTAAAGAAAAATGGAAGATATTTGAGGAAAAAATTTTATCTAACATTTAAAACAGACAAGAGTATTACTAGGAATATCTGCAAGTAAATAAGGACGATAGATAAGTACAGACAATTTTCTTTCCTTAATTAAATTAATATGGTGTCTTAGTTTATTTTGTTATATATCAAACTGTATTTATAGAATAGTTAAAACTGGAATTGTAAAGTAGTAATTGTGGAATAAATAAACTCTCTACTTGTAAAAAAAAAAAAAAAATGTTCTATTCGTGAGAGACTTAGAAAAATTTCAGCCATATTGGACATTGGGGTGGAATGTCGATCGGATGGAGACCATCGGTTCCATCGGATACGAACAGATTCCAATGGAAAAGTCCTTGTGCTATTCGTGAGAGACTTAGTAAAATTCCAGTCTTATTGGATATTGGTGTAGAAAGCTGAACTGATGGAATCCATCGGATCTATCGGACACGAACAGATTCCAATGGAAAAGTCCATGTTCTATTCGTGTGAGTCTTTCAAGCATTTCACCCGGATGATATTGATATTGCGGTAGAAAATCGGTCCGATGGAATACATTGGTTCTATCGGATTCAAATAGATTCCGATGGAAAAGTGGATGTTCTTTTTGGAAACACTTTAAGAATTGACACTTGAAAAGTCCATGTTCTATTCGTGTGAGTCTTTCAAGCATCTCACCTGGATGATATGGATATTGGGGTAGAAAGGCGATCCGATGGAATCCATCGGATCTATTGCACACGAACAGATTCCAATGGAAAAGTGAATTTTGTTTATAATATATTACAGTTTAAGAACCTCTGTCAACAATTCTGTAATATTTTAGCTTACCTCTCGTATACATTGGGGGAGAAGATTCCAATCGATGTCGTGCTCATGGCAATCATTAAGATTTTTATCCAGATGATGAACGTGATTGGCAGCCATGGTGAGCATCCAAGATCTGTAATCCAGCTCGAGTAACAGAGAATGTTTTAAATCGAACGCACTTGCAAATACCATACACAATCTAACAAATGATGGGTGTTTGGTACTTGTCCCTTGAGAATTCAAATAGTCTTCTTTATTAAACATTGACAATTGCTTAGTTGGGAAAAGTAGGACTCGGGGGACGCAAAACAAAAGGTAAATTTAAGGGGTCATTGTTGTATGTATTGCCGAAGTGGACAAGTAACAGCAATTTCCATTAGATATTTAAGACAAAGAAACTGGTAAAGGACTGATAAAAAAATAGAATTAAGTTAAACGGCAAAACAGCGCCGTAATGAGAAAAATAATGGAACAAAGAGTGTGCGATGTTTAAAAACAATGTCACGAGTAAAACTGAATAATGTTAACAAAGCAGGAAACATTCCGGCAAGAAACAAACTTAAACTGAAATGGCGACTCCGGCGGAGTTTCACACTCAAACTCATTTCCCGAACAATAAAGGAGACTAATTTCCAAAGCATACATGGTATTGCGATTTTTCTTTAAATTTAAAATCTATGAATGTAGGAATGCCCTGCTTGGATATTACAACAAAGGTGGTGTGATATTATTCAAACAACGGGGGAAGTGGAACGTAACAATCACGTTTAAGACAATGGAAATCCGAGCTACTCAGGCATCATAAGATATTGCAACTCTGGATGATTATCGGAGCAAGTTTCGTTGTGATAACTAACAAGAAAAATAATTGACAATAAGATAGATTAATGCGGCAAGGAACTGAAAGAACAATTGAAATAAGTTGAACGATAAAATCAGTGCGGCAATCATAATTTTATACAATAATAAAACGATGAATGCGCGTTATTTGAAAAAAAAAACCACAAAGGCTAGAACAGAACGATGTTTACATAGCTGATATACAGCTCGCTTGTAAAACAGATTTAGAAATAGCGGTCATGGATGGGTTTTATAGTATATTTCATTTGCCGAACAACAACAAAAAATATGGTAATGAATGTAGATAGTTGAAATGCGTAAATGGTAATAGTCTTTTTTTTCATTAATCCTTTTAACTTTGACGGTACAGACCACGCTGCATGGATTTCATCACAACAAAGAAGGTGCGTTAATTTTTAAGACAACGTAAGTGGTGTGACGGGCAGTCATGTTTAAAACACCATCCCCATAAAACACAACACACATCGACACTAGTTGAGCATTGCTTGACATGGCAACTCTGAATGAGTATCGTTCCAAGTTTTCGTTTGCTAAGCAAACAAGAGGTAATTGCGGAGTGGAGGGAACTGTTTGAAAGCATTAATGGTAATGCTTTTTTTCTTTAAAGTCGTTGCCAGAAGAATATCAAAGAATGTTCTGGGCAAAACCCATTGGCGACAAGGAAACATTCAAACTAATGCTGTTTTGTTTGGGGAATGGCTGTGCCCCGCAGCTGATTACTCATTGGATACTCCTTTCACAAAGTTGGCTACCAACCAAGGTGGAAAAACGAGGGCGGCAACTGGACTTTATTTTGAAGAATGTTGATGTGAAGCGCCACAGCTGGTTCTACTTTGACCTGGATTACGGTAAATGGCTGCATCTTGATGGTCTGCCAAAAGAGAAATCGACTTCCTGCTAACCGGAAAACATTGAACGAATTTGCACACCATGGGCACCAATTTCGAAGTAGTACTTAAAGGAATTATGTTACAGAATTATTTTAGTAGCACGAGATGCTTGTTCACCTCAATGAACTGCCCAGAGAGAAATCGGATTGCACTGACAACACCAAGCTAACAGGAAACATGGCATAAATATGAACACTATGGGCAGCAATTTCGCAGTAGCACTTAAAGGAGGTTATGTGACACAATTTTTTTTAGTAGTACAAGATGCTTTTCCACCTCAATGAACTGCCCAGGAAGAAATCGGATCGCACTAACAAAACCACCTATGGAACAAACCTAAACGCCATTTTAGAAGTTATGTTACAAAATTGAGTTACAATTACATGACGGTTCTTTGGAACCAGAGCATATTTTTCCAACCCAATTATATTAAAGAACGAGTTATCTTATTACAAGATCAGTTACTTGTTGTGGCTTATTCTAATATATTGATATATCAGTTAATTCGTTCGTTACCTAGAAATTCAAGAATGAGTTGTGACACCCCGTACGAAAATGTTTGGCCTGACAATAACCTAATTTTGGTCTAATTTTTTAGCCTGACAGAGACCAAATTTTAATAGCCTAACCTTAACCTTTTTAAGCCTCGTGTTAACCTTAAAAATGGACCTTAACTTTTTAAGGCTTGAAGCCTAACATTCTTAAGGCTCGCACGGACGGAACGGGGAAACAGAAATATGGCCTGAAAACGATTATATTTAAGGCTTAAAAAGCAATACTAAGGCTTAAAATAACAGGGTTGTTTGGCTTAAAAAAGCAGTCTTATTAGGCTTGATAGACAGGCTTGTTAGGCTTAAAAGGCAGGCTTGTAAGACTTAAAATTTTAAGGCTTGAAAAAGCAAAATTATAGCAGCTTGATGAAACGCGACACATGGTTCGCGTGACATGAGGTTTGCTTTACACACTGCACAACACTTACCTTCACTCCAGGCTGTTTGCGACATTAGCATTCCATGGCGACTTAAAAACCATGTAGAACTCCAGACGTACAGACCTTCAGTAACTGTTTACAGATGCGTAAATTTCGAGGCCGTATGTTGTGGGTGTACCAAAGAATGAACACAGCCGAATTCGGTCAACAGAACGCACGGTTACCGCCGAGCTACTAAATGTAAACATTACAGCGCAAGATTGATGCTTGACTTCGCTGATCTTAGAAACCATGGAAATTAAATGAAACTCCTGCACAATGACAACTAGCAAAGAGCCAATTTATTTAGCTACAATAGTATGTGAAAATATTAACAAAATTTTCAAGTCCTCCGTTATACGATCGATCACATAAATTAACGCTAATTGTACTTTTGATTGTAGAAGACAAAAGCTCTTTTGTCCTACTTGTAAAGTTGAAGCTACTTATAGTTCTGTCATATCAATTTCCGCTTTTCTTTCGGCTTTCACTCTGGCCTAAATCAGGGCCTAACTGATCTGCTGCGTAAAAGCTGAATTCACTCCTTGCTGTTTAGTACCTAGGATACACCTCGTTTAAGTACAGAACGCCATCAAACATACTCTGTGAATTGAGAACAAAACGATGTCAAATCAGTACAAATGAAGACAAGAAGATAAAAGCAACTCGCACTAATAGCGGCATGTGGCGGTTTAACAGCTTCGCAAAGCCAAAATCATTCTCATGATCGCCAAGTTGCTTTGCTGGCAAATATCACGTGACTTGCTCATATCTTTTTGAAGCTACGCAATCGAACATCTGAAAGTAGTGGCTCGATGTGTTTTCTAGGAAACAGATGCTGCATATTCGCCCCGCAACGATCCGAGATAACCTCTCTCTGTGTACAGAGTTGACACTTTTTTGACACTTACCAAGACGAGGCCACAAGCAGTTGGTTTTTGCTTCTGAAAATTCAGTGGAAAGCAACTGTATGCCGAACAATATTCTCCAAGACAAAACGTTTTCTGCAGACTGTTAACTAACAGTTTGATTTGATTGTAACTAAGTTGTACTGCATTTGTGTTTCGACATTCAACAGGTAAGATCCAGAGGAAATAACGCTATGGTAGGAAATGAAGATTGTAGAGCAGTGACATGACATAACAGAGTTGAAGAGTTTTATTCCGATTGATGTTTTGTGGTTCAAAAGTACTCTCAAATCGGG
Source organism: Micromussa lordhowensis (assembly GCA_964020085.1). NCBI lineage: Eukaryota > Metazoa > Cnidaria > Anthozoa > Scleractinia > Lobophylliidae > Micromussa > Micromussa lordhowensis. Next base: position 24,851,936 of record OZ026595.1, read on the forward strand.
TCTCAAATACACTTTAGATGCGATGTGTTAACAGTTGTGTTCTTTCTGGAGGGAAAAGGCTTTTTCAGCATGCACAGCAATGAGTGATACTAAGTATTTTGAGTTCCTGTCACGTTTACAGTCAAAAGAGAGATTTTAAAGCATGACGTTACGTCAAACGGCAAACGGCAAAAATGAAACTTTTGCCATCTGTCTTCAGCTGTATGTATGGTGTAGTGAAAATATTTTAAGTTTCGGTAAATAGTAGGAGACATTTGTCTATTTTTGTATGATTTATTTAAGGATTACAAGAAGAGAATAACAAATCAGAGGTAATCAGGAGGTAATCTTTGCCGTTTGCCATCTGCCGTAAACATCATGCTTAAACTCCCTAAAATTAAGATTTTCAAACCCAGCCGCCTTTTATGGGCCCTATAAAGTAGCAATAAAATCAAATGAACCACCTTATTCGTTGTATTTCTTTTATATTGTATTTGTTAGAAAGACAACTAAATTGGTCTTTCGATTCGATTTTAGCGGACTCATTGTTAACGGCCTACATATACTTTAGCAAGCTCATAAAATAGTTTTGTAGCTGCCTTTTAGCTAGTTTTGTAACATTAGCATTTATCACTCGTCTACAAATTGCTAAATAGTGGAAATTACAGAATCTCAGACTTACCTTTTGATGCTATTTTCACAATAACTCCTAACCGAATTTGTTTGGCGCCTTTCTTGTCCTTTCACATGATACTTCAACCTCATTATCTTCTTCAAAACTTTGCTAATTTAAAATGCACTGGGGCACTATACTTAGGCTTTTATCCCCATCCGAAAATAAATACCTCTGTACATAGCCTTTATGATGTGTTCTACAAGCAAGGTTGTGAACCTGGTTGTGATCAAACAAATTCAAATTGAACTGATTTGAGTTGTCTTATCCAATCAGCTTTGGGCATTCCATGTAATAGTACACTTGGGCTTATCTCTGATAACAAACATACTCTTATTCAGGGACTGACCTCTGTTTGACCTACGGTTGCTTGTGGTAACAACATGACGGATTAATTCCGTGCGTTTATTACCTCGTGCTGTTTAACAAGAACATATAAAACGCTTTCAAGTTGTTTGAACAAATACTATGGTGCACATAAAAACAATTATGGGCTTTCAACAAATTCTTCATTTGCTGACATAAATAAGCAAAGAAAAATAAAAATAACCGTTTTGAAGCGAAGGCCAAGAAGGCAAATTTTTCCCCACCCATCACCCCCATAGACAGCCTTTTGTCTGGAGCTCGTCACTGCATGCGAGAGTGCGATAAAAACAAACACAATACGGATGGAGGAATTCTGTCTGCGTTCGGGAGCAGTCTACCCAACAAAGCAAAGATTCCCTTCTCATTCTAGGGCTTGCTACACAAAAGTCTATCTTTTCCTTCACAATATCAATATTACTGGTCGGACAAACGATGGCATCCAATTTGCAGAACGCATATGTGTGAATCAGCTGAAGACCTGTGAAGACGAACACAGGTACGTAAAGACGGTTGATATGTGTAGTTGATGAAGATGAAAAAAGTCGCTAATTTGTTGTTCATACAAATAGCTTATGAAGTGGTTGACAAAACAACACGACACTTACCCTGAATTTATCAAGCTAAGGTCACGCTGAGCTACTTGATTGTACATAAAGCCCATTAAAGGATTGTTGTCTCACGCTAGCTATAGTTAAACACAACTTCTGTGTTTAAAATGAATTATGGAACGAGTTTACCATTTGGATACGTCTATTGGAGTGCTATTGACATGGCAACGACAACTTATCAGTTCAGTATAAATTGGCAAAATGCGGTATTACGATGTAAGTTACTGTAAATCAATTCAAACAATAGGTATCGACTGTTTCAAACGTTGCGCGCATTTCACCCTCGCAAGAGCGGGGGGTTTCAGTCAACTGTACTATGAATTTCGTACTCTGCGAGTTAGGTCCTCGCATTTCTTTTTTTATAACCTAATAAGGTTCTGTTAGGCTATTGTCAGGCTAGATAATTTGGTTCACCCAGTTATCTGCAAAGACCAAATACATTTCAGGCTTTGTCAGGCTAATATTAAGGTTACCGTTTCATAACGCTTTCACCCTGAAAAAAATCACGCTCTGTTAGGTTACGATTAAGCCTAACACAAAACCTAACAGCACCTTAAAATTTTCAGGCTTGGCTCTTTTAACCTAACAAATTCAATGTCAGGCTTTTGTTAGGTTTGTTTCAGGTCTCAAGTCACCAAATCAGGTCTGAATTAGGCCTGATTATGGCTTTGTTAGGCCATACTTTTTCGTACGGGACGTGCAGTAGGTAACCGGTTGTTTCGCCTACGGGTCGTTTCGCAGATTGTCTGTTCGCCTACGTCTAGAGTCGATGCACCTTCCTCTTAATGCTGAGTCTAACACAAATAAACAGGTGGAAAAAATTGTTATACTCCCTTTTCTGTTTTTAAAACGAGGAAAGATTATGCATTAATACCATTCTCGAATTTTGCATTGCGTAAAGTATCAGCCGGTTCACTGTTAAACTCCCTTTTATGTTTTTTCGGAACAAAATTGTTTCTGGAAATATGTTACATATATACTAACTTTTAAGTTTTTAAAGCAAGCATATGTTTATGGATTTAAGCGGTCTTTCACGTTCATGGGTCGTTTCGACAAACTGTTTACCAGTCCTTTTGTCTTTTTAGAATGAGGAATGTTTATGTATTAGTCGTTTTTCACCGGCGTTTATCGGTCGGTTCGACTAACTGCTCTAGCTATTCCTTTTTGTGTTTTAAGAACGAGGAGTGTTTTACGTTTTTAAAGCAAGCGGATGTTTATGGATTTAAGCGGTCTTTCACGTTCATTGGTCGTTTCGACAAACTGTTTACCCGGCATTTTGTGTTTTTAGAACAGGGAATGTTTATGTATTAGTCATTTTTCGCCGGTGTTTATTGGTCGGTTCGACTAACTGCTCTAGCTATTTCTTTTTTGTGTTTTAAGAACCAGGAGTGTTTATATATTAGTCATTTTTTGCTGGTGTTCTAGCTATTCCCTTTTGTGCAAGTGCAGTATGCTTGTTTTGACTCATGGCCCGACTAGACTACCACAGATTCCATCGGAATCGTTATGTCTCCAATGGATCCAGTGGACTCCATCGGACTACTTTCCAACCCTTCTCCTCTCAAAGAATCAACACTTCCGGTTTCATCATATGACTTAACTCAAATGGTTTCCGACTAGACTCCATCGGACTCTAGGGTTTGTGAACTGGAATCTGGTTGAGAGTATTGGACATGTGTGTCTTCAGCAGTGTTCTCTTTGTCTACTGATTCCTTGTGGAACATAGAAACACTCTGCAAATGCTCTGCTTCAATGGCTGCGCGATGCTGCTTTGACTCGGCATGTGAAGTGAGTGTTGGCTTTCTGTACCTAACTGCCAGATCGCTGCTGAACACTTTGACTTTGTTCTGCTCATTCTTTGTGTTGTGTTTATGGCACAAAAGGCAGTACATTCCCTTGCCCTCTACATACGCAAGCCACCATATTCCCGTTTCAAGACAGTATACCAGCGACTTGTCTGTAAGCCACTCATGCTTGAACTTTTCTTTTAAAGACTTTTGAGCCTTCTGGTCGTCCTTGGAAATTGTTTGGCACGAGGCTGCAGGGCATGTTGACTGATGGTGGAGAACATAAGTTTCATTGTCTGCAAAGAAAAGCTCCTCAAGCAGCTTCTTCACTTTGTCTGGCTGTGTTAATTGTCGTTGAATTGGTGGCTGTGCAATGGCCCTCTGGCTGTTTGTTTCACGTTCTTCCACAAAATCAGCGGAACAAGTGGCAGTTGTAGTAGATCTTTGTGCAGCGGTCACGGTACCGGTACTTGCAGATGCAACAGCAACTGTTGTTCATGCTTCTCCTAACCATGTGAATTACAGTGATTAAGCCCGATAAAATAAAGGATTAGTTTTTGTACACCCTGGCTGGGGTGCAATTTATATCCCCATTTGTGGACACGGAAACCAGAGAGCAAAAGAGACGGATAAATAAAATATAATTTTGTTTTTTTTGCTGGCTGAAGCGATGAATAAATAATAAAACGATCTCGATTAGCTGTTGTGACATATAAATGAAATATATTTATGTTTTAAAATTAACTGACTAAAAAAACTCAGGACATACCTGCATCCTTGTGCTGATGTTTTTGTGGGGGTTGAAAAGTCTCCAAGAGAGTTGTTTGCCTCTTTGGGGCAGGCATCAAATTTTGATAAAACTCGAAGCAGGAAGTGGAACGTGATCATGTCATGCATGAGTGATTTTCAGAGCACGTGGATATTTCAACTGGGCACGTTTTGTGCAGGTTTTACACCCAGATCTCGAGGTTATGCGTAAAGGCCAGGCTGCTCATCCAATTGTTTGTTTTATTGAAAGAAGAAACAAACGCGAGTCACCACCGCTAATTACTAGGAATTCAGGCAAGTTTTTTTTGTTTTTATGAATAAATGTTGCCCAATCCAAGCTGACCAAGCATCGTGTTTAGTAGAAAAATGTTCCATGCCATTCATCTCATTTGACACAAGTTCTCAAGCAAAGTAGGCGGCAAAATCATGCAAAGTAGCCGGCGATTTTCGCTGGCCGCCGGCTCTTATTGAAAACCCTGCAAAAACACAAAGCAAGGAATTTAATCTTACGTGGTCCCAATGGACAAATAAGATGC
>OZ026595.1:24861652-24864152 GCA_964020085.1 Micromussa lordhowensis
TATTTGTTGGCGGTAGCGGTTAAGGAGCTTGGAAGGCTCTATTGCTGTGCCAGTGGCTGAAGTTTGGACAAAATGTTGAATTTGCCCAGTGTCCAAATTGACTACAGACGAAGCATTTATCGGAGGGCTGAGATTGTCTGCTCCGAAATGGCTGATTCCATAACTTGAGAAAATAATTTGCTGTTCCAATGAACTGATAACACAGCTGATTAACCTTGGTTTGGTTGAATTGAACTAGGTGAATCAAGTTTTCATGCAATGCACTATGCTGCAATGCACTATGCTGGCCTAAGTTGGTGGATCAGAGCATTGCATTCATGGTGACAAAAACATTTGTGTAGTTTGCAATTGTTACCTTATTCCATCATAAGGTTTGTTGAAATACACTAGTGAGCTCTAAGGTGAATGTTCTACATGTATTCTAAAATTAGCACCAGAAACCTAATCTAGCTGCAGTGTCAATATCGCGTAGAAGTGTTTGTTTGAGTACTTACCAATTTGAGAGGGTGAGCAGAAGTATTTTTCAAACGAGCCTCTTCCTGCTGGTTGGCATCGTACTGAGAGACAACTGTTCTTCGGCCCTATGCACCCCTGTCTGGCTGGACCAATGTCATGCCAAGCCACTGGATGCTGAAAGTTGGCAGGGTTTAAAGCAGTATTGTACAAGTAGAGGCAGAGGTTTAGAGTTAACTATGTTAGTGAATCCACAGAGAGTGAGATCATCACTTGTGGTCATGTTCTGTTGGGAACTCTTCAGATAATCACTCATATCTAAAGAATGGCACAAAAGGCTGCAAAACAAAAACAGATTATCAGAAACAAACTACATCAGTGTATAAGAAAAGCAATTGTTATCCACAGTTGATTTGTGACACTTATATATAAACGTCCAAAAGAAAGTGTCATCTGGTAAAAAATCAAAATCGTTTCGGGCATGTTCAATTCGCGCGACTGTTCATTTGAAAGTAACATGGAAACGCTGATGGTGATACCCAGCTCTATATCCCAGTACGAGGCCAAAGATTTTTCAAAGCCCTCCGCAGAGGAACAGTCGTCTAGTGTCTCGAGGATTTTGGGTACATGATAATTATATGTGGACCTGATGTTTCTTACCTATGTTGTTTGATTTTCATGGAGGTCCCTACAACACTTTTAAGAACAACACTGTTAGTCCTTTACTAGTTTATTAGAGTATCTGTGTGTTTTATCACAGACTGCTATGAAGAGAGTACAATGCCAATTATAACCTGTAATGCCCATATCAAGGAAGATCACGATGAGACAGATCTTTTATATTCATGAATAGACCGTTTTAGCTTGGGCAGTTTGTTTTCCCACTACGGGGCAGTGATATTCTCTACAGAGTTGTTCTTTTATCTAACTAAAAATTATTCATATCTTCATAACTATTTGAAAATATGAAAGCAACAATTCTCAGTAGTATCCATGTGCTATAGAACATGTACCAAAGAAAAGTAAAAGAAAATACAAAAAGTAAATTTATATGGCAGATTTTCTACGAAATATTCGATCCAAATATACAAATTAGCAACAGGGAAGCATGACAAAGGACTAACTTGATCATCATTAAATTTTGCGGGCCAAGGGGATTTGTGATACACAAAACCATTAAGTGGGAGTCTACACTGGGATTGGGGTTTTACTGTAGGCAAGTGAAATATGTTGGTCTTGTGCGAAATGTTATTTAACAATAGAATGTCTAAAAGATATAATACCACTAAGACAAAATAACCTTTTTAATATAGATCTCAAGGAAAACGTCAGCACATAAGTTAAAAATAATGAATATGCGAGGGGAAGGGGGAGTTTTTTATTTTATTAGGTAATTCATTGCCCAATTTTGTTTTCCAAGTTTGTTACGATATTGGTGGATGCATGAAATAATTGTTGTGGTTTAGATGTGCAATACTCATGCTGTAATATTTGAGGCCTGTCGATCCTGCAAACATCAATCAAATGCTCCACATCTCGCGGGAAGCGTGCCTCTTTGTTGAAAGTGGTGCCAAAACTCGCGTAACGCTTTAGATGTGCCTTCCCAGTGGCAGCTAGACCAGGATATATTTTTGGGGTGAGGCTAGGTTGTTAGCCATTTGCTGAAAAAGATTACAGTAGTATAATGGAATTTGGTCTGATTTCGTTACTACAGTATAATACACTCCAGTGCTGGATTCCGAGAGATTCGGTGGAATTGCTCAAGTAGACCAGCAAAGTCAGTGCCAATAGACCTCTTTAGCTCTGGTGGTTTGTTGCCCCATTTCAGACCATGTGATGATACTCTTGGGAATTCTTGCTTTCAAATTTTCAAATTGTCCTCTGTTTTTCAATGAATAATTTTAAGGCGGATAAAAGAACAATTCTCAAGAGAATATCACATGTTCTGAAATGGGAAAACAAACCATCCAAACTAAAGAGGTCTATTTTAACTTACCCACTTGCACAGACCAGACAGATGTACACACCATTGTGTGTGATGTTTAGC
>OZ026595.1:24869152-24881652 GCA_964020085.1 Micromussa lordhowensis
TATTCGTTCCAGCTTGAATCACTTTAGAATCAAATGCTAAGTCCCTTTCTCATGCCCAGCCAAAGAGTTTAAGGCATCCCTGGAAAGGGAAAATTAAAGGGAAAAAAGATGAGAAACTTGTGGCGGTGAAACCCAAAGTCAGCAGAGAGATGACAGCTTTGACCCAGCATAACTGGGGGGGGGGGGGGGGGGTTGATTGAGATACCCTTTTTCAAAACTGCCAAACTCCACGACTTTAAGGATATGCCACACAAAATGGTCTAAAACACATAAAAGACAATAGAGATTGCTGGGATAACATTTATTGAACTCCACAGCCACTATTACAACTCAAAATGCTGTGAAAAGACCTAATCAAGGTGCGAGCTACATTCAGAGCATTACTTATTGGAACTGGTTGGGGGTTTCTTATAATTCAGCACATTTGATTCACCAAAATCTCTCTTCCTCTGAAGGCACTGTGCCTTAATATGACCTGGCTTGTTACAATAAAAACATCGCCGAGGCGGTCTAGAGGACAGGTAGCTCCTATTCTTTGATACACCACCCGCACCAGACAATTTTTGGATCTGCCGCAGATTACTCTTCTCGACTTTGGCTACAACATCCAAGACCTTCTCATGGTCTTTGTCCCCAAGCAGTGGGAAGATGAAGTTGCGAAACTGATCACTGGGCTGATCAAGCTTCCCTAACAGCGTCTCGAAGACTAGGCGATAATATGCCTCTTTTTCATGCTTGGAATCGTGGGCTGCATTCTTTAAGGCATCAACCAATTCTAAGGCCTCATACTTATTGAACTCTACAAGAGGGCGTGAGGCCAAACTCATAAGTCGCTTCAACAGATTGTCCATGGAGGACTTGGTCAGCGTGTCCATCGCCTCCTTCAACTCGTTATACTTGCCTTTCAATGTCTGTAAAAGTTTGAACAACGAACAAAACGTTTCGGAATGTCAACTCCATAAACGACGAGTTAAATTATGTATCATAGAACACCCACACTACCCAAAGTGTTGCACCCTGGGACAAAACACCTTCAGTTGTTCAAAAACTATCAGGGCATGCAAAAGAGACCTTGCTGGAGTGCATTAATCAGTCAATTCAATGCCATGGGCACAAGAAAGTAACATAATAGCTAACACAGCTCCCTAAAGAAAAAAATTCACAAAAAGGTGCGATATCCCAGAAGCAATTGGGAGGTGTCGCCCTCATTAACCCAATTCACCCACATTATCAAAATCAGCCATTGTACAGAACAAACTAGCAAAGTTTCTCCAACACTTGTCAATTAACTGCCTCGAATCATTAAATAAAGCACTCCAACATGAAAAGCAAAATAAGCAACGAAATGCTGGCAAAAGTCGTCTGAATAAATTTCATAAACAAAGTCGGCAAAATCTTGCCCTACTTCACGATCTCCATATGGTAAAAGATTCTCGGACAAATTATTCCTAAGACAAACTGGCAAAATCTCGCTCACATCCGAGAAACTAATCTCATAAGCAAGGAACGAGATCTTCCCTAACAAAACTTCGCGCGTATCTGACAACTTCACCCATCAACACTGGCAGAACAGGCTTACACATATTTGTGAAACCCTACTCATAAAGATTAATCCGGCGAAACCTGGCCCACATTAAACAGCTTCACTCATTAACACTGGCAAAACCTTGGCCAATATCTGTCAAATTTTCTTATAAACAATCCGGCGAAACCTCGCCACACTTGCCAGCTTCACTCATTAATATTGGCAAAACCTTGCCCAAAATTTGTCAAACTCTTTTCATTAATAATCCGATGAAACTCCACCCACATTTGACAGCTTCACTCATTAACACTGGCAAAACCTTGCCCAGTATTTGTCACACTCTTCTCATAAACAATCCGGCGAAACCTCGCCCACTTTTGACAGCTTCACTCATTAACGCTGGCAAAACCTTGCCCATATTCATCAAGCTCATCTCATCGACAAACAGGCAAAATCTCGCCCACACCCGCGTGAAGCTAATTTCATAAACAAGATGGCGAAATCTCGCCATGGCGAAACCTCGCCCTGACGAAACCTCGCCCAGATTTACGAGCTTCACTCACTAGCACTGGCAAAACCTTGCCCACACTCGCAAAGCCCAGTACACAGCGACCCGGTGAAACCCCACCCACATTTGTAACACCTAACTCATAAACACTATGGCGAAGCCTCTCCTACACTTCTCGGCCTGTTACTAAACAACGGCGAAACTCAGTCACAATTGTAGATTCATAGCTAGGTGTACATAACAAAGCTGGCGAAAACCCCATCTATGTGGCATAAACTAAAACACAACCGAGTCCGTGCAAATAAGAAAACGCACCTAAATCTCGAAACATACCGAAACACAAGATAGCTGGGGTCCTAATAAACCTATAGGCAAACCCCGAACATAAAATAAAACATTCACCTCAAGGTCTTCTCCACACGCTGCATCTTGCAGTCCTTGCGGAGCCTGTGGCGCCTGAATGGGCTCCAGAGCGTTTCCTGCTTGAAGAACTACAGGTGCTTGTGGCACTTCCGCCGGTTGTGGCGCTGCTGGGACCGGTTGTACCTGCAACCTGCAGAACTTGCTGTGCTTGCTGAACTTGCGGAGCCTGAGCTGCTCCCTGATGAAGACCTTCGCGGCGAGCCGGGGCTTGGGGCATTTGGACTTGTCTATCAGCCATATTATACAAACGGAGAAGTCGTGCGGTTCGGACGAGAACAGTAAGAAAATGTCCTCTACTCTGGTTGTCAGCTGGAAGGAAACTGAGCGAGAAACGAGTGTTCTCCATCCTATTTTTGCCATCCTGGTTATGTAATCAGCGTGCATATGCAGGCCTAGTGGTAATTAAGCATTATAATATCTTATTATCACATTTCATTAGGAGCATTGTGAATAGGGTGCATATGTCCTTAATAGTACATGCAAAAAGCATTGAAGGAAGAGACATTGTTTATAAAACTTACGATGTTAGACTTAACAGCTAGGTATAGCTATAGAATCATTGGAATGCAAAACTTATGAAATTCGTCTGAAGCAATAAATTAAAAAAACCAAGTTGAGGCTGAGTAGGTGAACATTAGGCAGGGTAAATCCCAGAAATGAGCCAATGAATAGTAGATTATAACAATGGGCAAGTTAAGAAGCAAGGCCTTTATCTCACCACTCAAGGTGTCGATGTGGTAGAGCAGTGGCCTTTCTTTCGCATCCTTGTGGGGACTTTCTTAAGGTATTTTTCTCGTGGTGAATTTTCTTAATAAGGACTATATTGATTATGTCCCGAATGAAGTGGAGTCAATAGAGTGCGCTCACCTGACGATGGGACACACTGTGTATTATCAACTGACAGGACAGCTGGCCCTAACAAGGTCATTGCGGAAGGACCAGTGCTTAGAGCTATGAGGAAAAAACACAGCAGAAAGTAGTAATGAGTACTAAGTGTGGAAACTGTCAAAAGTGAAGACAAAAAAATTGTTGGCCAATCAGAAATGAACCAACATTCTTCGGAGTAAAGCCCGTGAATACAGCAAGGGGAATTCCAGACAGTTAAAGTCACAAGGCGGAGAGATGAACGTAAAATTACAGAGTAATTACCGGTATGTCCCAAATGAAGTGAGGTCAATAGAGCGAGCGATGGTGTTCACTTTATAGAGGTTTTGTTGTATTTAGCTCTTCCTACAGTAGAATGCTTGAATTAAATAATGTTGTTTCATATTGCACAAAGTACACACATGTCCTAGCCCCTGCTGGGGGTTTCCTTGGAAATTAATCAAGTAATTAAAACAAGGAGAATTCCTACCTATTACTTTCCTACTGATGTAGAAAGGCACTTGTATCCAGGTGCTTCTCAAATACGTTTTTGACATAAAGGAACCATGTGCCACTTTTTTCACTCCACCCACCACTGGCTCGCTTGGGAACTTGCTGTTTTTTTCCAGTGCCTCATTCACTATAAGGATCGTCGCTATCCCCTGTTTTAAAGGCAGAAAAAAACTATGAGAAAAGACTCGCAAAGGTTGGGATACCTGATATGTAAGTTGTTCTTTAGGTTATATGTAAAATGCATCTAAGGATGAAACTTTGTTTCTAGGCGTCTTTCTCTAAGCCTTACAATGTTGGACTTGATATCTAGGCAGCTATAGCATTATTGAAATGCAAAACTTATGGAATTCAAGTTTTCTATTTTAAAAAAAATGTCTGAAGCAATAAATTCACTCCAAAAAGACACCCACTTTACGTAGTGTGTCTCAGATCACAACGCTTCCTTGTTTCTCAATTTCCTGTTGTGGAATTTGTGAAAGGCACTACAAGCATTTGGAGCTTGACAAAAGTTTGTGCACTCCGTGCCAACTTCCTGGGAGCTGTCTGTGGAGGTCGAGATACCTCCACCGGGGAATTTTGGATTCTTGAGGAACGAAGACACATTTTCTTGAATTGAAAGCAGTACTCTCTCGCGACTTGGATGGTTCTCCCTGCTTCATACATTGTCCTGATGTTCCATGTAGCTATTCTTGTTGATGTCCTGGATGTCAGAACGGGGGTCAGCCCCACAGCTTCCTTACGGCTTTCACTGCGTTGCGTCATGAGACTCCAGGATGGAGACCCTTCCTCTCCCAGGTGAGTGGTTAGGTTAGTTGTCGTCGATGCTTCTGTAACTTGTTCTTTTTACAGGTAGAGGTGTTAACCCTGCGCAAACCCATTTAGCCTCTGGGTGAGGTGGTCCACATTTGTCCGACCTCTATCCCTTGACCTGTCCAGCATGGGTGGCCCGACCAGGAGCATACGCTCCCGCTGGCATAGCTCTCCGGATCATTGAGGTACTCAAGCCATCGCACCACGACAAGGGGTGGACCATGCAGTACTACTTGGTATGAAATCTCTTTGTGGTGCTCCCTGCGAGAAACACATTCTTATTCAGTCAGATAACACCAGTACTGTGGCATAAATGCAATGGGGGATATTAAATCTCTACCATGCAATGATATGGCAACCATGATATGGTAGATATGGTAGTGGTGTCTAAACCACAACATCTGGTGCAGTGCCACCCATTTCCCAGGGTCTGAAATATTCAAGCTGATACTTACCTGCCTCGCTCATTCACTGAACCTTCGACAATTCTCTCATCAAAATATTGTGTATGAGACCGGCAATTTCCTCTCAATGGTTGCCATGGCAATCAAGTAGACTTAGCACTGTGCTACACACATCGTTTTCTCCATACTGTTGTCGGCCGTGTTTTTCTCTTTCACTTTATCTTTGTGGTTGCAGACTGAGACATATTTTATATTCATCAATAGACCTTTTTAGTGTGAGCAGTTTGTTTTCCCATTACAGGGCAGTGATATTCCCTACAGAGTTGTTCTTTTATCCATCTAAACATTATTCATTCATATCCTCACGACGATTTGAAAATATGAAAGCAAGAATTCTCACTAGTATCTATGTGCTACAGAACATGTACTAAAGAAAAGTAAAAGAAAAACATAAAAAGTAAATTTAAATGGCAGATTTTCTACGAAATATTCAAATCCAAATACACAAATTAGCGACAGGGAAACACGTCATGGGACTAACCTAATCATGAGTACATTTTGCGGCCAAGGGCACTTGTGATACATAAAACTATTAATTGGGAGTCTACACCGGGATTGGGGTTTGACTGTAGTCAAGTGAAATATGATTGAAAATATGAAAGCAAGAATTCTCACTAGTATCTATGTGCTACAGAACATGTACTAAAGAAAAGTAAAAGAAAAATATAAAAAGTAAATTTAAATTGCAGATTTTCTACAAAATATTCAAATCCAAATGTACAAATTAGTGACAGGGAAACACATCATGGGACTAACTTAATCATGAGTAAATTTTGTGGCGACTTGTGATACATAAAACTATTAATTCACAGCAAAAAAGCCGATTAAACGGAATTCAAAATAATGAGTAATATTTGCATCCATGATGACTCATTATTATTTATACCAAGTAAAGCGAAGCAGTAATTTCGAGTGAACTGTACTCCGGAGTTTGATTAAAATAAACTCAATACGAGTAACCTTACTCGCCTTTATGAGTAAACATTACTTATTTGTAGGGTGTAATTAACTCAAAATTGAAGGTAAAATTACTCAAGAGAAATGCATCCATGGCAACTCTTTATTTTGAGTAAACTTGATATTTACACAATGTTTGAGTAAAAGTGCTCTTTATTTGGGGGGTAAAATAAAACTTACTCACAGCTTGAGTTATTGATATACAAGCTAAAATCAATGATTACAGAGCTGTAAATGCCTCTGTGGGCCTTAGGCTGCTAGCTTTTGTGTAATGATGAAACTCATGCACAACTCAAACTGGACAATCCAGTTTGAATGAAGCATTTGGAGCCCACACTATGATTTTTTGTTTAAAGAGCACACCCCTCATAGCAATAAATAATATAAAAAAAAATTTTCCACATATATAAGTTCATAATCGTTTATCCTTTTCTATAAATACTTTCATTGGACAAATTGAATTACAAACAAATTCACAGTCAATGTCCCTAAATGTAAACAAAACTGACACAAAACATTAATTTACAGACAAACACTACTAACCATGGTCACCTGACAAAGAATTGACAGTATGTTTTACAACTGGTAGCTTCTCAATTCATTTGGCCAATCAAAATACAACTACCAGCAGCTGAGTTATCATATGGTTCTCAATTTTGGTTGGCCGGATGCAATGAGAATAGGCCCTTTGCAAGATCCAGTCACAGGCTCAAATGGGTTTTTCGTCGCTGCAGTGCTTGTGAAACGATGGAAGATTATAAAGAAGGATATTTAATGGTGTCTCCTTGCAACTCTATTGTTGGGCTATACTTTAAAGGTACTTGTGACGTCATATCAGTTACCATGGAAATCCATAAGGTCCACAAAAGTGTCGTCTAAATTTCAGTTTTTGTAAATGATTATCTCAAAAACTAATCCGGTGATCTACCATTTTTATTTCTTATAATTTGTTCGGAAGTTCCCAAAATTATTTAACTTTTCAGACAGAAAGAAAACATGTTTTATGGCTTACGGAAAATTCTACTTGTTAATTTTCGCCAAAACTTTTATATTTGAAGTGCCATCATGAATGGTACGTATATGCAAAAAATCAATATAGGTCACCAATCAAAATTTCGAGCTAAAACGAAGTGTTTTCTGCAAACATGTAATCTGTTGTTGATACTTGCATTACTTAACGTTCTAAGCAGTTGTGTTAGTTGCAATCAGAAAGATACTATAGCTATTCTTCAAATGAACCACTTTGAAAAGACTTGTTTTCCACTAGCACTTGCTGTGATGCTTTGTCGAGAGCAGTCACTTGGTGGCCAGCTCCAGCTTTTTGTTTTGTCACTATAATTATGCTCTTGAAGGAAATTAAAAAGTGCATTGTTTCATGTTTACTTGCTCTGCAGAATGCAAGTTGCTGCCTATTGCTGGCAATAAAAGAGCAAAGAGCAAGTCGACACTGGCGCATGCAATCATCCAAGTCATGAACACAGTTATTGTCGTCCAGCAAAACTTAATTTTCAAACCAAAAAAATCATTGGAGAGCATATGTGACCCTTAACAGCAGGCTGTAAATTGTGCAACCACAGCTCTTAGCTAACTTTCCAAACTTTGTTTTGGAAGTTTCTGAAGTGCACTTACTGGAATGAAGTGAACAAAGTCCTCAAGTTGGCTTGCCCCAGTCCTTGACTTCAATAAATATGGCAATACTGCCATAGCAACCTCTGCCTTTTCTTCTGAAAAAACAAACAAAACAGTATGGTAAAGAAAGTGAAAGCTGGGCGGTTTTTGATACCATATTTTCCTCTCTGGAACAAAAAACCCTCAGAACAGGAGCGAGAAGCATCAACAAACTCCACCCACATTGGTGGGTGGCGGGTGTTTTCACTACTGTACCATCCCCTACTCCCCAAATTAATTACATGTACATTGTATTTGGTAATAGCTGCAGCTCCTCAAAATGAATTATTTGGAATAGTGTGGTAGCATTGGTGTGGGTTCTTCCTCATCCACATCACACTCATTTGTCTCTAAAAGGCCAAGAAAACCTGTCAACTCCTCGGCTTTTTTCTTTGTTCTTCTGGCCATTGTTAAGATTGAGTCTATGACTTGAGCAAAGTTGTAAATGAAAGTGTCCAAAACACTTGTTTCTAAGCCAAGGATCTCTTAAATTCTGATATTATCTGCCAGTTCAATAAGATAAGACACTATCAGGGCATGCACTATATTTGAAAATACAGTGGCAGCTAAAGAGAGCAGACACAGGGTTTTCTCTAGGTTGTTGAAAGGCACTGTTCTCACCAGGCCGTGGCCTTGTGAGATTCCCGCAAGAAAAACTTAGATGGCGTGAACCCAAGAAGACGCGCCTGTTAGAGCGCAGCAGCAAGCTTGAGTCAAACGAAATTTGGAATGTCTACAGTTTTAATGGCCAACCTAACACCCCAGCATTTTGCTTGTTCAAAGGAATAAAAAAAAATGATATTAGAAATGAAATGGAGGGCAGAGAAATCACAAAGGATTTTTTCCACACCAGTCACGAACCACGAGTACTGTAACTTTGTCCCCTAATGTTCTTACAGGGCCCCTATTTGTCAGCAAAGGGGGCCCTGGGACTCCCCAAGGCAAAATCCTGGTGAGAACACTGGAAAGGAAAGCTGTCCATTTACAAGAGCATATGTTACTTTAGTCCATAGACTGTCTTGCACATATTTTTAAAGGATTTTTTTGTTGAAGTCAAACTGAAGCATACATGCATTGTGTGTCAGAAAAACAATGGCCTTGTCACTACTGCAAACAATGAAGATATGATAAAAAAAAGTCATTAATATTTTTTTTACCATCATACATGCACAGGTAAAAATTAAATAGTGGGAGAAATCCTACATGTGGATGTAATTCTAAATAATTTACCTGTGAATAATCTAACAAGGCAGGATACTCAGCTCTGAGAAGGTTGCTGCCTATGGTATCCATATCACTACATATTCCTCACTTATGGAACTTTCGCTTTGCATGCAAGGTAGAACGTACTGCTCTCATCCAGCTTTTCGTCTACTGACTGTTTTGGGGCAGAAAATTCCTCAGACGGGTTAATGCCTTAATGTAAACTAAATGTATCTATGTATTTTATGACAGATTGCTATAAAGAGAGTACAATGGCAATTATAACTCTGTGATGTCTATATCAAGGAAGATCGCAATGGTGTCCACTTAAAATAGAGGTTTTACTTCAATTAGCTTTTCATACAAGACCATACAGTGGAATGCATTCGACTTGAAGAATGTTATTTCATATTGCACAAATTACGCACGCGTCCTAACGTCCTGTGAGGATTTCCTTAAAAGTTGATCGAGTAAATGTACAATTAAAACCAGGACAATTTATACTTATCTTTTTCCTACCGATGTAGAAAGGCACTTATATCCAGGTGCTTTTCAAAAACATTTTTAACATACAGGGCCCACATGCCACTTTTCAGTTATGCCCCACCCGATAAGGCGGCACAGAATGGAGACGGATTCCCATGGAAATACGCAGTTGTTTTCCATGGCTTCATTCACGATAAATGTGGTCGCCATCCCCTGTTATGAAGCCAGATTGAAAAAAAATGTCTAAAATAACATCTAAAGGCTCGCAAGGGTGCATATGTTTTTAATAGTACATGTAAAAAGCATTGAAGGAAGAGATATTGTTTATAAACCTTACAATGTTAGACTTAACAGCTCTAGGTATAGCTATAGAATCGTAGGAATGCAAAACTCATGAAATTCGAGTTTGCTAGTTAAAAACTGTCTGAAGCAATCAATTCCAAAAACTAAGTTAAGGCTGAGTAACCGAACATTTAGCAGGGTAAATCCCAGAAATGAGCCACACAAATAATAGATTATAACAATTGGCAAGTTAAGAAGCAAGGTTAGTTCCACATACCGAACGATTGCAAGCCCGCCTGAAGTACCAGTCTTCTAAAACTTGACCACAGCCCTTGCAGAGGTTTTGTGCTCTACAAAAAGGAAAGTGATATGAATGGTCGTCGGTTTTAGACATTTAGGTGGTTAGCAAAAATCGTCTCCTGCATATATGAGATATTTTCCACTGATTGCCACTTGTCTCAAATTTGGTGGCAACTCAGCCCAAGTTGGTAAAGCGAGGCATCCTGGTAATGGTGATAATAAAGTACATACTACATGTTTGACCTTTACCTCACCACTCAAGGTGTCGATGTGGCAGATCAGTGGCCATTCTTTCGCATCCTCGTAAGGACTTTTCTTAAGGTATTCTCCTCGTGGGGAATTTTCTTAAGGACTATATTGATTATGTCCCGAATGAAGTGGAGTCAATAGAGCGTGCTCACCTGACGATGAGACACACTGGGTATTATCAACTGACAGGACAGCTGGCCCTAACAAGGTCATTGCGGAAGGACCAGTACTTAGAGCTATGAGGAAAAAACACAGCAGAAAGCAAATGAGCACTAAGTGTGAAAACTATGAGAAGTGAAGACAATAAATTAGTTGTTAATTTTATATGGAATGGTAAAAAACCAAAAATCAAAAGGGATACGCTAATGGGGCCTAAAGATAAAGGTGGCCTTGAGTTACCAGACTATGAGATTGTTACTAAATCCTTGCAATGCGCTTGGGTGAAGAGGATGAAAGAAGGGATAGGAAAACAGTGGATGGAAATTCCATCCTTTTATCTAGAAAATTTAGGCGGTCCCTTTATCTTTGACTGTGATTATGATCTACGCCTTCTTAATCTTAGCAACATGCCTGCTTTCTATATTGATATCCTCAAAACGTGGACTGAAGTCCAGGGGTTATGCAATTCTGATTTCCACCAAAATAACTTTAGAAGTAGTATCTTATGGAATAACAAAAATATTACTATAGAAGGAAAATCAGTATATTGGAAAGAGTGGCATACTGCTGGGATAGTTAGATAAGAAGATCTCTTAGATGAAAACAACTCCTTCTTAGAGTATCATCAATTTTGTAGAAAAACTGGTCTTAAGCCTCCCTTTACTAGGTTCTTTGGGCTGATTTCTGCTATACCTAGTGAATGGAAGCAAACCTTAAGATCGGGTACAAATTTAAATAGCCAACAAACAAAAAAAACAGACCAATCATTTCTTAACAAAAGCACTTGCAAAAGTATCCGTAATCTGCTGACTCAAAAGAAATTCCGTGAACCTTTAGCAAGTTCTAGGTTGTGCAGACTAGGAATAGAGTATGACAAGCTCACAGCAATTTACTTACTTCCTTTTAATTTAACAAAAGAAACGAAATTAAGCATGTTTCAGTATAAAATAATTCATAACCTTTTACCATATGGTAATAGGTTATATATGATGAAAATATCAAATTCCCCGTTGTGTAACTATTGTAATTTATTAGAAACCTTGCCCCACATGTTAGTAGAGTGTAAAAATGTTCACAATTTCTGGGTTAAAGCTTTTAGCTGGTGGAACTCTCAAAGTGGTAACTCCTACACTATAGACGTGCTGTGTATATTATTCAGTTACTATCCCGCGCAGAGAACAACCCGTCTCTTTAACTACTATATTTTGTTAGGTAAAAGATACATTTTTGTGCAAAGGCTTGAGCAAAAAACGTTCAGCCTACCTCAGTTTTTAGACATTGTTAAGAATAAGACTATTGTACAAAGAGCTATTGTGCAATCAAAAGGTCAAATGAGCAAGTTTTATTCTGTATGGAAACCGTTCCTTTCTTTATTAGAAAATGAGTAGGACAGATGTAATTAAGCAATCTGGTGCGAGTCTATTTGTTTTGTACAGTGTTTGTAAGAAATAAATGTATATAATGATTGAAAAAAAAAAAAAGAAGACAAAAAATTGTTGGCCAAATTAGAAATGAACCAACATTCTTCGGAGTAACTGTTAGGGTCTTTGAGTCTCAAAAGCTGTAAATCCAGGCCAAATATTGCAACAAAATTAAGCGCCTGTTGTGCTCGAGACTTTAGTTCTTTTAATGTTGTGTTTTGTGCTTGTTTGGTTTTGAGGTCTGGTATTCCAGCTCCTGTGTTAATCTCCAAGCTTTCATTCTCTATCCTGTCAATGTACTTAGTGAGTTTGTTGATTTTCATTGTTCAGTTCTCTTTTTCTTTCCTTTTCTCTAGCATAATCTTTTTCAATCTCTGAAAGGATTTCTTCAACTAGTCTCTCCTTTTCTTCCTCAAGATTTTGATATTTTGCTCTCCAGTTACAGATTTCTTTTGCTTTTTCAAGGTTTGACTGAATGGAACGCAGATCTGCTTTCCACTTCTCTACCAAGATCACTTCACTTTTCAAAATAGCCAGACTACACAATTTTTCCTCATGCTCTTTTCCGATTTTACAATTTCTGTTCAAGGTCTGATTTGTGATAGAAGCATCAGAACAGCGATTTGAAAGTCGCCCTTCAATTTGATCACTCTCTTGACTGATATTGG
>OZ026595.1:24896652-24901652 GCA_964020085.1 Micromussa lordhowensis
GCAACTTTTGGCAAAGTTTAAAAAAATTCTGTACATGGGGTTCAGAGCCACCTTAAATTTTCGAGGTCCTCTTGGAGATTGTCGCAATCTGAGTCATCAACCACCACTCCGTACAAAAGGGTGTCATCGGCAAACAGCTTGACAGTAGAGGCTAGACCGTTTGGCAAGTCATTGATGTATGTTAGGAACAACAGCGGGCCTAGTACTGACCCTTGAGGTACACCCGAGGTCACTGGAGAAGAGGTAGATGTTGCACCCTCACAGATGACAGTTTGGACCCTCTTAGTGAGAAAGGATTCCACCCAGGACAAGAGGTTACCATGAATACCATAACGCTCCAGCTTGAATAGTAAGCGTTGATGTGGGACTTTATCAAAGACCTTAGAAAAATCTAACACAGCAGAATGAATAGATTTGTTTTGTTGTAGAGAACTTGCAATGTAATGAATAGTAAGTATTAGTTGAAGTTCTGTAGATTTTTTTGGTCTGAAGCCATGCTGACAATCAGTTAGTACGTTGTAATGTTAACAAATAGATTCCATGTTGCCGTGCGTCTGAACAGAAAAGTGGCACTGATGTTCTTACCACATTTTGACGTCTTCTGTGATCTATTACTGAATCAGACGCACGGCAACATGGAATCTATTTGTTTTATATAATAACGAAAAGCCTTTTTTGTTTCTAAATATTTCAACATAACGCGAAAGCCGGCCTTTTGCCCCGCCTTTGCATGAAAAAAGCCATTTGACGTAATCTATGATATACAAAATGAAACAATTTCATTGGTTGCTATGCCTAGCAAAGAATTTTGATTGGTCGAGAGAAATCGCGCCACTGTCAAATTTGACTCGAGCGTCGCTTCTCGTGGAATGAAAACTTACAGCGAAAGCAGAATTGAACTGCGAAAATCTACAATATCTTGAAGAAAATGCTGGATAAGTCTAGTCAGTTTTTGTCATCAGAGCAGCCCAGTGAGCCGAAGAGCTTGGATGTTGCCTTGAATATTGCAGGAGTTGAAAAAAATACGCTCGGATTGCGATAACTTGCGATTGCGGTCAACCCGGAGGCCATTCGATTCAAGTTTTGAACGGAATGGAGCGTCAGTGACGGTGGAAATTTGTGCCCTCTGTGGTCGGTGATTCTCAAATCAGTTTGAAATAGTGTCGGAGACTCCATTTAACTGCGACACAGTAACCGTGAGCAGTACTTTGCTCACTGCTGTGCCCTGAAACGGACTGGAACATTCGCATCGGAAAACAAGGTTATGTGTTTATTTTGATGTTTGATGGTTCGCAATTCCCGACATCAATCAGTGTGTGAACAATTATTTTGAGACTGAGAAAAGTTGAATTTATTAAATTAATTAATGTCACAAACGTTTCGTTTATTGGGTTTGTTAAATTCAAGAAAAAGTAAAGGTTTTTCGGCGTACCAATCTCGCTCGACTGCCGACTGCTCGAGTATTTTTTCTGAGCCATTTATCTTTCTTCCTGCTAGACTATGCTTCTCGTTCCTGTTCAATGACTCTACAATACTTTTTTTGGACACATCTTTTGCTCAATCATGTAAAATATCTAAATTCTCAAAACTTTCTGCCATTTTAAAACACAGAGGGAAGAACTTTTTAATGATGACGTCAATCGTGCATCTGTCCTCTAATAGATCATAGGCGAGAACCAATCAAAATGCGAGAATAACTTGGGTTATTATATAATTCAAAATATTTCATCAGATGACTATGTACAATGTGTTCAAGGATTTTCGATGCTATGCAGGTTAGAGATATGGGTCTGTAGTTTGAAGGATCAGACTTTGTCCCTTTTTTAAAGACACCACATACATTTGCCGATTTCCATCTACTGGGTACGGTTCCACATTCGATGGAATCTTGGAAGATATTAGTTAGAATAGGGGCAATCTCAGCTGCATATTCTTTTAGAAACCAGGGTGGAATGGCGTCAGGTCCAGAACTTTATTTGTCTTCAATAGCGATAGCTGTTTTGCAACTCCATTAATGGTGACAGGCAGGCTGTCAATAGCTGGTATTCTGTCGTATCCAATATCAAGTCTAGGGTGTTATGGCTATTATACATGCTGTTATTGAAACACTTGATGTTAGTTATTGGGGTGACCCTCAACCCCCTTACAGACCATATTTTGGGTTCATTAACAGTAATAAAATTGAATAAGATTGCAACTTGAAGCTAAATTACTCTGTGACCTCTCTGTACTCTGTGACCAGTTAGTTACCTATTGAAAACTGCACCTGCAATAGTAACAGGTCATCCATCTGAAAAACATACATGTAAGCTTTTTATACCAACAATACAAAATTTGAACAGTTCAGAACACCTTCCAAAAAAACTCAACCGCATCTATATCACTTAACTGAGACTATTTGATTGGAGTCAAACTACATGTAGTCCATGTTTTTGTGATAATCTGATAATGTCATAAGTTTCCTCAAGCCTTGCCAAAAGATTGCCCCTTTGAGAGAGCTAACATAAGTACTTCGCTGAATTCATCAGCTGTTTTCATATGAGCAACAGGAAATGTAATTTCTTTCGCACAAGCCCCGACAATAGGAAAGCAGATTCGGTGATTAGGATTACCAGTGGTACAGTCATGATTAAATTTGACAGAAATTCGGATCTGTTCCCCATTGATGGGTTTGTACTTTTGCCCTGTCAGCCATCCCATAACACCAGCAGGTGAGCAGTCAGCAGACTGGAACTGCTCATTTGTCTGAGCTACCTCTGTGTTCGTGTGGGTTGTGAGGTCATCTGTATCACTACTTGCTATTGCCTCTGCATAGCCAGTAACTTTTCCGCTGGGTTCGTCTTCCATACAAAAGAGAAAATCTTGGAAAAAATCCATCATAGACTCTTCTATTTCTCTCCTTGTGCTGCCTTTTGGTGGGTACACTGGGTGCAGTGTTGGAAAACAGGAAATTAGCATCAACTTCATCATTATTTTGTGCATCTTTAATAAACAGGGCCTTGCAGGCTTCTGGGTGAGTTTGGATAATACCACCCAGACTGTAAGCAATGAGTCCTTCTAGGAATTCTTTCAGATACACTACTCTCTTGGTCACAATACTAATGACAATTGATTTCTCAATCTCCTCTTTAGAGAATCCTCAATGCGTCCTGTATAGCCATGTTCAATGACTGTGTCTGCATGTGAAGTTAGGTCAGTTCTTACAGAGTTCAACAGGAGCCTGTCACTGGGTGTTAGATGTTTTTGAGGGTCAAGTTCATGAACTGGTACAGATGATCCACTAATTAACAATTATTAACAACCCGTGGCCCTTGAGGGCGAAGAGTCTAATTGTTTTAGTATCACCCAACCAGTTGGACAGAAAAGGCAATAAAAAGGTTAGCAAATGCAAGTTGAAGAAATATTTATTGGGAAAAAACGAAAGAAAAACGGGCAAATTTCGCTACTCGATGACTAATGCTAATAGTCCCCTAGTAACGTAGCCAATGAAAATGCAGGATTTGCATTAGTCCACTAGTTGGGTGATACTAAGAGTGAATAGACATTTTCATCAAGGAAACATGGGGCAGGTCCACCCTGTGCTAGACTGGAAGCCACTACCTGCCCACAAGCTTTAAAGTTTCCATTCTGAACATGAAACGTTGACTCGAGTGGTTTGCCCCCAGGAAACATAACAGAGCCAATGTTTGGGAGAGTCGATGTAAAAAACTCCTTAGCCATTGCTCCTGAGTCTATTCCCTCTTCCCCACTGAAATGCACTCTCACTACTGGGTGTGCAGAGGCAACGTGTTTCTTCATCTCTCTGTTCCATATGGAAAGCACCCTGTTTAATGGTGAACCTCTCCTAACAACGATGAATAGCCGGCCATTCTCATCGACCATCTGAGCTAAGGCTGGTACAACTGAAGATGAATCTACCACTTCTGAACTGGTATCCTCTTTATGAGTTCCATTAACTTCATGTTCCTGTGTGTTTTGCAGCTCACCAGAACTCTCATCATTGTACATTTCTTGTATTTGACTGGCAAGCTGACGATCCATTTCAATCTGATTTACACTCTGACTGGCAAGCTGATGATCATTGTTCGACTGATTTGCACTCTGACTGGCAAGCTGATGATCAATCTCAATCTGACTTACACTCTGACCAGAATCTGTCATGAGATCAGTGGCACTGTAGCACCTTGCACGCTTAGCAGGTTTCTCAACTTCTGTTGCATTCTGTAACACATTGTCACCATCTTTTCCAAAATCACTTAGTTCTTCATCTACATAACCTTCTGATATCTCAAAGTCATAGTTTGAGCACAGGTAAAGTGTTATTCTTTTGAAGTCTTTACCTACTTCTTCTTGATATCTGCTTAAAGTGAATAATTCTTTCTTGGGACCAGGAAGAAAAAGAGCTTTGGATCCATCTTCGTGTAGTAAGTTGTATGATTGACCCTCATCATATAAATTGCTATGGAAGTTCTTCCATTTCTCTTCTGCTTGATGACGAAGAGCATTGTAGCTCACAGTTAGAGACACTCGTAAAGGCAACTTCTTTCCTCTTTTGGCTTTAAGAACCTGTTCTTTTTCATTCCACTCCATGAGACCAACATTGATAACAACATCTGGGACTTTTTTCTTTTCTTCCTGACCAGTCTTTGAAACTCTTGATTTCCATTCTTTTCTTTTCATTTTCTTATAGCGGGCAAATGACTTCACTGGCTTATACCCAGATGTTCCAGCTTCAGAAGGCTGTTTATGTAACCCATCTTCACTCGCTGTGCTACCACAAATTCCTGGACACACGCAAATGCACAAAAACATCCATCAATAATGAATAAAGCTTAACAGAAGTAATATGTGGAGAGGTCTGTGGGAGTATCCCAAAACCTCACAAGGTAACTTCCTGAGTATATTAAGGTTTATCCTAAAAGATTACCCAAGGGTTGTAACGATGGCATCTCTAACAGTGGAAACATTCTGTAAACATTCCTAAAATAAATAATGATTGC
>OZ026595.1:24909152-24919152 GCA_964020085.1 Micromussa lordhowensis
GCGGCTACAAACTTTCGCATAAGCGTAAAGAACACTGAAAGAAAAAATAAACAGGTCGACGCTCCGACGAAGTCGATTCGCTCCGACGAAGGGCTAACGCTCGAAACGTCAGCTTCCGAATCTCTTTACGGTGGACAATTCACATTATCAACCCAGTTGATAAAACCAAATTATCTTGTAATACTCCCACCGACGCAGCACCACAGTTTCTTTAGAAACTTGCCCCCTTTAGCCAGAAAAGGTGTGTGACTACAAGATTCCTCGTTCTAAAAGAAGGCGCCCATAAACATAACGAAACCCCCAAACACTCAAGCGGCGAGTTGAATACAAATAACAAGCGAATGGAGTGTATGGATATTACTCGTTCTAGAACATGAGCGGCTACAAACTTTCGCATAAAAACACTCAAGCGGCGAACACAAATAACAAGCAAAACACAAATAACAAGCGAATGGAGTGTATGGATATTACCCGTTCTAGAACAAGAGCGGCTACAAACTTTCGCGTAAAAACACTCAAGCGGCGAACACAAATAACAAGCGAATGAAGTAGCGACCACAAATTTCGATATCAATCGAGGGTCGAGGGATACTGCAACAACAAACGATCATGTAATAGCTCGTTCTTTAAGCGTGAGCAATAATATGACCCGTTTAGAGCGAAAGAAATTATCAATCGAGGGATACTGCAACAACAAACGATCATGTAATAGCCCGTTCTTTAAGCGTGAGCAATAATATGACCCGTTTAGAGCGAAAGAAATTATCAATCGAGGGATACTGCAACAACAAACGATTATGTATAGCTCGTTCTTTAAACTTGAGCTACAATATGACCCGTTTAGAGCGAAAGAAAATATCAATCGAGGGATACTACAACAACAAATGATCTTTCATTTAAAAACAGTTTTAATGGATAGCGGTATCTCGAACAAAATGTGGCTTTCGCTGTTACTATGGATACACCATGGCGTAAATCAAGCGGCATCGCTAATGCGGTGTTACATACTCATGACACGGACGCCATGTTGGATCAACAATGTGTGTCGCGTGGTTTAATGTGATTGGTTAACAAACATAACTTGACAATTGCACAACTATGAATAATCACCAGCGGTATTGCCATACATAACATCCCCCCTGTCACATTACAATCAGATGAACAAAGAGAAAAATAAAATAAAAACAATTATCTCAACATCAATCAGTGTCTATCATTGTTCATGTCCCAAAACTGTCTCTTGCTCCAGAACAACTAGTTACAGGTCAAGTCTGACTGGTTTTTTTGACTAGTCTTCCACTTCGGGTTGTATACGAGGGCTGGTCTTTAGATTCCGCTATGTGTGATGAAGGTTGCACATCACCAGCTGGAATGTCCTCAGCAGGTGAGGGACTTAAGTGGTATTCCTGTGGTGAGCTCTCCATCTGCGGGCTTGCTGGGAACGTGGATCCTTCATGTGTTTTGTCTAGCTCAGGCTCTGTCTGCTGTGGGATGTTTCCTTGACGTTTTAGGTATCCCATATGTGACTTTGTTGAATCGTTTCTCAGAGCCACTCGATTACGTCTGATTCTTTGGCCGCCTACTTCTACTACATATGATCTAGGCAAGGCATGTTTCTGCACTACTGTTGCCGCTCTCCACTCCTTTAACCCGGGCTCCGGTTTTACTCTGACGTGGTCACCTGATCTGAGTGGTGGTAGCTCTTTGGTGCCCTGTCGGTCATGGTAGTATTTTTGTTTATCCTTGCCATGTTTCATTCTTGCCTTAATCTTCTGGGTGCTGTGTGTTTCAGGCTCCAATAGACCACGTGCTATTGGTAGTGTTGTTCGCAGCCTGCGTCCCATAGAGAGCTGTGATGGGGACAGGTCAATTCCTGGAAGCGGCGACGCCCTGTACTCTAGGAGTGCTTTTCTCTTGTCTTTGTTCTTTCTCCATAGAGACTTCACTGTTTTAACTGCGGCTTCCGCCTCTCCATTCGCTTTGGGGTGCTTTGGGCTTACTAGAACATGTTCAAAGCAGTAACTTTTAGCAAAGGTCTCAAATTCTTTGCTTGTATACTGGCTGCCACAGTCAGTGATCAATTTTGCTGGGATGCCATGGCGACTGAAATGTTCTTTTAGGACTCCAATGGTCTCTTGGGATGTGAGATCCTTTAGTTTGGTCACCTC
Source organism: Micromussa lordhowensis (assembly GCA_964020085.1). Lineage (NCBI taxonomy): Eukaryota > Metazoa > Cnidaria > Anthozoa > Scleractinia > Lobophylliidae > Micromussa > Micromussa lordhowensis. Next base: position 24,911,321 of record OZ026595.1, read on the forward strand.
GATAAACTTAGAGTAATAATCAACTAGCAACAGGTGATGTTCACCTTCAAAGGCAAATATGTCTGAAGCGGCCATTTCCCAAGGCAGGTCTGGGACAGGACTTGGTATCAGAGGCTCTTTCTGCTGTGCAGGGGCGTAGTCACGACACATGCTACAGTTCTTCACTTTGTCTTCTATCTGTGCACTCATGCCGGGCCAGTAAAGGGCTTCCCTGGCTCTTTGCTTACACTTTACAATTCCCAGGTGTGTTCCATGTATTATCTCCAGCATGGCTGGCCTCATGGACGGGGGAACTACAATTCTCATTCCTCGGTATACTACTCCATCTAGTACCGCGAGCTCATCCCGTGCGTCCCAGTATTGACGGATGCTGTGTGGAACTTGTTGCTTGCTTTCTGGCCAACCGCCTTGAATCATAGCATACAACTCATGGAGCTCATTTGCCGTGGTTTGTTGAAGTTCTGCATACTTCGGTTCAGAAATCGAGATTCTTTCCAACATGTTCACTTGTATGTCTTCTTCTTCTGGTGGTGCCTCATTTGGACTTGCTCGGCTGAGCGTGTCTGCGAGGACTTGCTTCTTGCCTGGAAGATATTCCACTTTTAGATCATAGCCACTCAATTTCAGCATCATTGCCTGCAATCGTAATGGTGCTGTTGCCATGGGCTTGCGCAATATCATTTCCAGGGGTTTATGGTCAGTTTGGACCAAAGTCTCTTTTCCCAGAATGTACTCCCTGAATTTCTGTGTACTGAACACGATTGCCAGCATTTCCTTCTCTATTGGCGCCCAATTAAGCTCTGATGCTCTAAGTTTACGTGATGCATAGGCTATCGGTCTTCCCTCTTGCAGTAGGACAGCACCCACTGCGCTCTTGCTGGCGTCACATTGTATGGTCACATCTTTTCTGACATCATAGTAGGCTAGCACTGGAGCTTCACAGCACATATCCTTAAGCTTCTGAAACGCAGCTGCTTGGGGCTTTTCCCAATGGAAGAGTACATCCTTTCTAGTGAGTGCCCTCAGTGGTGTTTCGACTTCTGCTAGCATTGGGAGGAATTTGGCCAAATACTGAATGGATCCCAGGAACCGACGCACATCTTCTTTCGCTTCCGGCGGTGGCATATCCTTCATAGCTCTTACTTTTTCTGGATCTGGTTTGAGGCCTTCTGCTGAGATAATGTGGCCCACATATTGGACTTGCTGTTTTCGTACTCTGACCTTCTCAAAGTTCAGCTTAAGGTTGTAGGTTGTGGCGCGGTTAAGAACTGCCTCGAGGACTGAATCATGGTGGGCAATGTCACGTCCAGCGATGAGTATGTCATCCATGATGGCGTATGCGTGATCAATATCCTCCAACATCTCGTCCATGGCCCTTTGGTACAGTTCTGGAGCTGATTTGATTCCGAATGGTAGTTTTAACCATCTGTATCTGCCTATTGGGGTGTTCATTGTTGTCAGTAGACTTGACTCGTAGTCTAGTTTCATCTGGAGATACCCACTTTTAGCATCTAAGACTGTGAACACTTTTGCCTCTGGTATCTTGGCTACAATTTCTTCTACAGTAGGGATTGGATAATGCTCCCGTTTCACTGCTTTATTTAGATCACCTGGGTCAAGGCATATCCTGATCTTCTCACCCCGACTCGAAACTACCATAGAGTTAACCCAGTCAGTGGGCTGTGAAACTTTGGCTAGGTGTCCTTCTTTTTCCATTTCCTTGAGCTTGGCAATGATCTTGGGAAGAAGTGCTGCAGGTTGTCTGCGAGGCCCATGCACCACAGGTGTTGCTTTGGGGTCAATCTTGATAGAGTACGTTCCAGGCATGGCTCCGGATGCACTTTGTAAATCTGGGTACTGATCAAGAAGCTCCTTTAGGTTTGGGTCAACATGTGCCTGTAACTTATGTACCCGTTGAACCAAGTTGAGTGCTTGACAAACTTTGCCTGACAATATTGGCTTCTGCTTCGTATCTATGACATAGAAGTCCACATTTAACTCCCTGTCTTTGAATCTTATGGGAAGAGTGACGTAACCCTTGGGTGTGATTCGGTGTTGACTGTATGACACCAGGGTCTTCTTGGTTTGTTTGATCTGGGCATTGGGTGCTACTTGCTTGAGCTGAGTGGTGTTAATTACACTTGCATAGGCACCAGTGTCAAGTTGACAATGCAGGGTGTTGTTGCCCACTTCTACAACCTCCCACCATTCGTCACTTTCACAAGTTCCCTGCTTGTCACGGATGCTATTCATTTCTAGGCTTGCTACATGAAGTAGTTGTACATCACTGTCAGGACCCTCCCCATCACTAGAGAAGTCTTCTCGAGGATAGACCATTTCATGCAATAAGTTGACATTGCTTTTCTTGCTTTTGCACACTTGGGCAAAATGTCCAATTTTCCTGCACTTGTTGCATGATTCATTTTTGGCTGGGCATTTTTCTTGTGGCTTGTGTGCATTGTATCCACACCTATCGCATTTTTGAACTGGGTCATGCTTCTTCTTGGACGAGCCATTCTTCTTAGACGAGCCATTCTTCCATGCAAGTTTATTGACTTCCACTTTCGGGTCTTCGCCAGACATCACTTGCATCCCATCCTTGGTCGCTTCGAACGTCCGACCGATGTCAATTGCCATTTCCAGGGTAAGGTTTTTACTTTTCTCCAAGCAGCGTTGCCTTACTCGCTCGTCCAGAGATTTGCATGCGATGGCGTTTCGGATCAACTTATTCGACTCTGTCATGTCCAGACCACGGGCCAGGAGCTTGAGATCGGTGACAAAGGAGTCAAACGTTTCCCCTTGTAACTGGCGTCTTCGATCAAATTTTACTGCCGCCATAATCGGGTTCTTCTTTGCTTCGAGATGTGCTTTGAACTTTCCGACAACTCTTACGAGTATGTCTTTTTCATTTACATTTTGTGCACTTTCTCCAGATCCAACTTGCACAGTTCCCCACTGGAAAGTGAGATAAATTTCTCGGCCTTTGTCGCCGACGAAGCTCATAAGGTTGCATATTTTCTCCTTCTCAGTGCATTTGCTGAGCGGTCCTCCGAACGTGAATTCGCAATGTTGATAAAATCTTTCCCATTCTTTACTCAGGTCCGCGGCGGCCCAGTTCATTCTTGGCCAATTGAACGACGAATTGGCGTATCCTTCAGCCATCCTGATGTGTTTGGTTATGTTCAGTGGCGCTCGTAATCCCACTATTCTGACACCATGTTACATACTCATGACACGGACGCCATGTTGGATCAACAATGTGTGTCGCGTGGTTTAATGTGATTGGTTAACAAACATAACTTGACAATTGCACAACTATGAATAATCACCAGCGGTATTGCCATACATAACATGCGGCTAGTTGTGATTAACCATGGCAAGTTTACTTGATAGATTTGACTTGATTTCAAGGTTATTTTTCGTCTTCCAGTCCATTGGAAGTATCTTTTTGAAAATTCCGGTTTTCACCACAGCCATCAAACGGTTTGTGTTAGGAAACAGCAATTCCGCAGCTAGCAACCTCGAATTACTTCCATAACATAAAAAACCTTTATTTCAACACGATAAAATTTAAAGCTTACAAGCTTGTGGGGCCGAACGATCGTTTTGTGGCGGAGTGTGAAGGTCTTATGTATTTAAAGGGCGTCTTAATCTCAGAGAAGATCTTGTTCAAAGAACTTCATGATATGTCACTGGAGTTAGGGCAACCTCTTGCCACCGTCCTAGTATCATCTCAAGAGACGTGCCGTATTTGCAGCAAAGCACTTGTCGTTGAGAGCAAAGTTCATCCAGTGGTGATATACAGTTTATATCGTGGAACTTATCTCGGATCTTGTATAACCAAGGTTTGCCGAAAATGTAAAATGGCTCACTAACAGACAAATATCCCAACAAAAACCATCCGTCAAAGCTGACTAATCGTAATAAGCCGTGAAGACATTTACATCACACACCATAACACCGCAATGAATATTTTCTAAATCCACAACACACTGACACAAGCTCGCAAAAAAACAATCCGCACATTTTTATCGAGTAAAACCGATCCATTCAGTTCAAGAAGAATTGCAGAGTTCCGCCGACATTTCCGCACACACCAATACACCGCAATGAATAGTCGGCAACTGCAACCCGTCACGAACTGTCACCATCCGTCACCGTTGTGACGGGTCGTCACGATCCGTCCCGATCGGGACAATCCGCCGAAATTACCTCCCACACCATTACACCGCCATGAATATTTTCTAAGTCAATCGAAAACTGGCTAACCATCACGAACCGTCACCATCCGTCACCACCGTGACGGGTCGTCACGATCCGTCCCGATCAGGACGATCCGCCGACATTTCCTCGCACACCATTACACCGCCATGAATATTTTCTAAGTCTATCGAAAACAGACAAACCGTCACGAACCGTCACCATCCGTCAACAAAGTGACGGGTCGTCATGATCCGTCCCGATCGGGACGATCCGCCGACATTTCCTCGCACACCATAACACCACCATGAATATTTTCTAAAACAACAGACAAACCCTCACGAACTGTCACCATCCGAAAACAGAGTGACGGGTCGTCACGATCCGTCCCGATCGGGACGATCCGCCGACATTTCCTCGCACACCATAACACCGCCATGAATATTTTCTAAAACAATCGAAAACAGACAAACCGTCACGAACCGTCACCATCCGAAAACAGAGTGACGGGTCGTCACGATCCGTCCCAATCGGGACGATCCGCCGACATTTCCTCACACACCAATACACCGCAATGATTATTCTCTATCAACATCGCCAACTGACAAACAGTCATGAACTGTCACCATCCATCACCGTTGTGACGGGTCGTCACGATCCGTCCCGATCGGGACGATCCGCCGACATTTCCTCGCACACCATAACACCGCCATGAATATTTTCTAAAACAATCGAAAACAGACAAACCGTCACGAACCGTCACCATCCGAAAACAGAGTGACGGGTCGTCACGATCCGTCCCAATCGGGACGATCCGCCGACATTTCCTCACACACCAATACACCGCAATGATTATTCTCTATCAACATCGCCAACTGACAAACAGTCATGAACTGTCACCATCCGTCACCGTTGTGACGGGTCGTCACGATCCGTCCCGATCGGGACGATCCGCCGAAATTACCTCGCACACCATTACACCGCCATGAATACTTTCTAAGTCAATCGACAACTGACTAACCGTCACGAACCGTCACCATCCGTCACCACTGTGACGGGTCGTCACGATCCGTCGAAATGTCCTCGCACACCATTACACCGCCATGAATATTTTCTAAGTCTATCGAAAAAAGACAAACCGTCACGAACCGTCACCATCCGTCAACAGAGTGACGGGTCGTCACGATCCGTCCCGATCGGGACGATCCGCCAACATCTTTTCCCCTCTCCATAACAAAACCATGAAAAATTCGCGATCTGACACAGAGACGAGCCGTCACGATCCGTCACGGATCGAAGACGGTTTGACGAGCCGTTACGGATCGTGTATATTGGACAACCCTCATTGAGGTTCATCGGAAGCGGCTGTAGCAGGAACTGGAGTACCTTGAGTAAAGGAATCAGGAACAATCTCCACTGGTTGGCCCACAAGGGACGTCATATCATTTGGCACAAAATGGCGCTGAATCGCTGGAGAGTTGGCTGCTGGGGTATCATCTATAGGTCGGTGAAACAGTTGGTCTACATGTCGTTTCCAAAGATTACCAAACACCTCAACCATGTAATTTCTTGTACCAAGGACCTCATTGATAACTCCAGGCATCCACTTCTCCCCTCTATCATAATTACGTGCCAAAACCGCATCACCCGCAAGGAACTGACGCAGGCCTCTCTTTGAAGTGCGATTCACCATGGAATTGTACTGACGAGTTTCAACATGCTTTTCAACTGAAGGAATCAGCAAATCTAGGCAAGTATGTAGCCTCCGTCCCATAAGCAGCAGAGGTGGAGCTTCACCTGTGGTAGAATGTGGGGTGTTTCGATAAACCAATAGGTACTTGGCAATTACAGCAGACACATCTTTGTTGGTTAGCTGAGCTTGTTTGATTGCTGATTTCAAAATTTGGACAACACGCTCAGCCTGGCCATTGGTGGATGGCTTATAGGCTGCTGAAGTTCGATGCAGTATGCCATTGCTTGAACAGAATTGTTCAAAGTCTCTTGCGGAAAACTGAGCACCATTGTCAGAACCAAGTATTTCAGAAAGGCCATGTCTGCTGAATATATCACGTAATGAAGTAATGGTTGTTTGGGCTGTAGTATTTGTCATCTTAAAGACCTCTGGGAATTTACTGTAGGCATCAACAACACCCATGTACATACAACCAGAAATTGGACCAGCAAAGTCCACATGAATGCGAGACCATGGTCGGGCTGGGAAAACCCAGGGATGAATTTGAGCTGTAGGAGATGCAGATCTCATAGACTGGCAAGTGTTGCAGGAAGTGTTGCAGGCCACCAAACATAAGATCTTGCCAAGGCTTTCATTCTAGACATGCCAGGATGAGTGTCATGTAATTTCTGTAAGACCTTCTCTTGAAGTGAAGGAGGAACAACAACTTGAGTGCCCCATAATATGCAGCCTTGCTGGGTGGTCAGTTCGTCGCGTTTGCTCTTAAATGGTGCGAAGGTAGGATCTACCACAGTTGGCCACCCGCCAATGATAAAACCATATACTTGAGATAAAACAGAATCCACTCGAGTCTCCTTCTGGATCATCTGACTGGTTAACGTGGTCACAACTTCTGGCTCCAAGAAATAGCACTCAACATTTTCACATTTTGGAGACCAGGTCTGAGGTAAAGAAAGACGCGACATGCTGTCTGCATCAGCATGTGCTGGAGTGCTGCGGTACTCGATGTTGTAGTTGTGTGATGCAAGGATCAGAACCCACCTTTGAAGTCGAGCTGCGGCATGCGCAAGAACTGGATTCTTTGGTCCGAAGAGAGAGAGCAAAGGTCGATGATCAGTTAAAATTAGGAACGAGCGACCATACAGATACTGGCAGAATAGTTTCAATCCAAAAATTATGCTGAATGCCTCCTTTTCTATTTGGGAATAATTTTTCTGAGCTCTGAAGTCAGGGAACATGAGGCGAAATTGCCCATTCATTGTATGAGACAGGACAGCACCAGCACCATAAGATGAAGCATCACATGAAAGGTGGAGAGGTAACATGTGATCATAATGCACCAGTGTATGTGAATTTAATATCAGCTCCTTTGCAGCAACAAATGCATCTTCTTCAACTTTAGACAACTTCCATGGGGTATCCTTCTTTAACAGGTTGTGTAGAGGTGCAAGTATAGTAGAATGATGTGGCATGGACCGTGAATAAAGCATGATAAGTCCCAGAAAAGACTTCAAGGCGGTGACATCCTTCGGTCTAGGGGCATCGCAAATGGCAGCAAGTTTATCCTCAGTAGGATGTAGGCCTTCTCCGTCAATTTTATGACCAAGGTAAGTGACACATTTTTGTAGGAATTTGCACTTGTCCTTGTTCAGTCTAAATCCTGCCGTAAGAAGCCGTTCCAAAACTAAAGAAAGCGTGCAAAGGTGATCCTCTTCATCAATTCCTGCCACAAGGATGTCATCAAGGTGAGTGACAGCGTTTGGAATGTCCGACAGTAAATTATCCATGATTAGACAGTTCCAAACTTAGTTCCATTTATATGCTCCCTTTTAAAATAACCAAAGAAACAAAATTAAGCCATATTTCAATATAAGATTATTCATAATATTCTTCCACATGGGGTTCTGTTACACAAAATGAAAATCGTAAACTCTCCTCT
>OZ026595.1:24924152-24954152 GCA_964020085.1 Micromussa lordhowensis
TCTTCTATTTCTTCGTTGATGTCACTATCATCCAGAACCTCGGCTACTGTTTCTGGATGAGGCCTGTTCAGCACTTCCATGAAGTGTTCCTCTCATCTCTTTCGTACTTCATCCTCCTTTGAAAGTAATTTTCCTTCCCTGTCCTTAACCATATCAACTTGTTTTGGCCTCTCATTGCACAATTTTCTTGTAGCCTCATAGACTCCCTTCATCTGTCCTTGTCTTGCAGCATCTTCTGCTTCTTGAGCAATGTTATTTGCCCATTCCCTCTTATCTTTCCTTAGACTGGATTTTACCTCTTTGTCTAACTTTCAGTATTCCTCCTTCTTCAATGCCTTCTGTCTGCTTGATTTTGCATCATCTACCATTCTCTTCATAGCTCTTCTATTCTCTATCTTTTTCCAGCTATCTGCAGTAATCCAACTTTTACTTTTCTTCATTTTGTAACCTAGGACTGTCTTTGCTGACTCGTTGAAAACCGATTTGAAACCCTCCCATTTCTGTTCTAAGTCTGGCTGCATGTGTTCCTCATCTTCATCCCAATCAGCTGTTGTATGATGATCATTGTCCTCCAGACAGCTGAATCTGTTTCTCAGCTCTAATTCAAATTCTCGTCTTACTTCAGGTATCCTGAGTTTGCTACATTCATACTTGCTATTGCTACTTGTCTTCTTACCAACTCTGCAAAGCTTGAGTTGCATGACAGCTACAACTAGGTTATGGTCGCTTGAGATATCAGCACTTCTATATGACCCTGTGTCAAACACCGATTGTCTGAAACAGGAATTCGCTGCCACATGGTCAATCTGATTATGTGTGCGGTCATCAGGTGATGTCCAAGTATACTTGTGGATATCGTTATGTGGAAATGATGTTGTTGTGATTACAAGGCTGTTTGTGGTGCAAAATTCAACAAATCGTTCTCCGTTGTCATTTCTGACACATTTTAGGTCTTCCTTTCCCAGAGCTCCCTCCTCGCCAACTTGCCTCTCTCCTACTTTAGCGTTCCAATCCCCCAAAAGTACCAAGATGTCATGTTTTGGTACACTGTCTATAACTTTCTAAAGCTGGTCACAAAAATCGTCTTTGGCTTCCACTTCAGCATAATTGGTTGGTGCATACACCTGTATTATTGATGTCTTGATGTACCGGGAGTAAAAGCGAGCTGAGATGATACGGTCACTGATTGGTGCCCAGCATTCTAGACACTTTGCTGACTCCTTATCAAGAGCGAGAGCTACTCCACTACTCCACTACGTCCAGAATACAAGATTGTTTCTCCGGTCTGGGTCTTCAACCCTCCGAAACCTGACCAACAGCACTCACTAATGCCAAGTATCCCAATTTTGTATCTTCTCATTTCTTTCATAACTTGCGCTGTTCTTCCAGTGCTATAGAGTGTTCTAACATTCCAGCATCCTACTCTTGCCTTTTTCTTTGGGTTGGCCAACGATCTTTTCCGTGCACTGGCTTCTTTACAGCTTTGACCAGTGCGCATCATAGAGCCGTCATCCCAAGTAATGTAGTTATTCTCACGGGTGCGGCTGGTCGTTGTGCTGCTCCCATTGTAACTCGATTTCGCATAGCTTCAGGTTTCCGTAATCAGTTTGGTCTTTTAAAGGGTTAGGTGATTAGCCCAACGCTAAACTCCCAACCTGGAGGGCCAGGTAGCCCCTTTAGTCTGGCCCCTCCCCTTGAGACCTGTCCGGCATGGGTGGCCCTACCAGGAGCTAAAGCTCCCGCCGGCATAGCTCTCAGGTTCATAAGGGCACACAAGCCTCTCAACCGCCGGCAAGGTAGGACTACTGAGAGAGATATAACGTATGACATTAGTAGGGATTATTTTGTTTCTTAAATTCTTTGATTTATTCATCTGCTAGCCTATATGATAAAAAGATTGTATTTTATATTCTAGGATTTGGGAGGTCCATCTCATATAAGCCTTCTGGTTTCTTACGGCCCTCCTTGCCGCTTCTATTAATTTATGAATGTATTTTTTATTAGTTCGTGATGTGTAACTAATTGTGGCTAAATAATAATAATAATAATCAATAAACATAATTAATTCTGTGTGACAAAAGAACCCACACACTGTTCGAAAAGAGTAGGGGACGTAGTTCCTGGTGTGGTGGTCTATCTCTCGTCTGATGGCTAAATGCTCGGAGATATTAGCTGCATAAGCTACTCTAAAAACCGAGGGTAAATAAAGTAATGTATGTATGGTAAGTGTATATATGTTACAGGTCAAATTCTACGGGAATTGAAATTCAACATAGTTTGAAAATTTTTAATCAAATCAAATTTGACCTACTACATATACATTTAGGTTTTTAAATTTCTTAACTTTGTGTTTTATTCTATAATGTCTATGTCTACAGGTATATACTGGTCGGTACAGAAATCCGTGGCAATGACAAGATCTAGTTGAAATGACTGCCAGACCGGGTGTTTTTTGACAAGACTCCAGTCATTGGCAAAGTAATGTCTTTTGGAGATACTCATTTTCAGTTACATTATTGGAAAGGATCTTTTGGTGGTAAATGGTCTCCCCAACATCTCCCACGGAGAAGAACAGAGCCTTGCCTTAAGGATTGTCAAAATCATGTAATGTTTGCTGTGATTTTAACCTCACAGAAGATAGCAAACTAATCAGTAATGCCATCTACCAAAACCTTTTTGAAAAATAGGTATGCTGCTCTCAGAGGAAAATTAATCACTATTACTGATTGACAAGTAAAATTATTTTTTAGCATGTCCTCAGCAATGTTTTGGAAAAAGAAAAAGGGTGTCATACTTGTATGCAATTTAAAGACTCAGACCAACATATTGTAACAGAGGGCCAAGCCTTTCTGAGTCTGTTTAAGCACTTACTCTCTGTTTACCAAGTGTTAAGCCCAGCTACATGTAAATTTTACAGTGAAAAGGTCGATTCCTAAAGATAAACGAAAAACACTTTATGGCCATAACTACCTCTTCGTTACCGTTATCAAGACTTTTGCCTTCATTGCTTTTAAAAATATTTGTGACAATCTGTATATCTTTTCCATTAAACTATACAGTAAATGAGTCAATTGTTGTGGCACTACAACTTTTGTTTGATTGCGGGACCATTGGGAAATGATGCAGAATTTCAGTGGCACCAATCAGTAGAGACAGAGAGAGAGACAAGATTTATTTCACTCAGCTCAGTTTTACAGGACATTTAGATTAAAATTACAAAGACAACTAAACACAGTACAGCTGAGGAATAAAAGAAAAGAAATATGACAATAAACTAGGGAGCGAGTTGGGATCATCCAAATAGCAAAGGCTAATCTAGTGGATGACCCCATACAATAGAATACAGTTACAGACAAAATTAGGATTATATATATATATTTTTATAAAAAGTATTTCTTCATACGCTAAGGTAAGTAATTTAAATAGAATAACAATTAAGCATAGAGTTCTTAAGGGTTTTACAAAATATTCTAAGAGAATTTGAAGTAGTTAAACTAGTAGGCAGGGAATTCCAAAGGCGAGGACCAGTGAATTTTAGGGATCGTAGACCGTATTGGGTGGTATTGACTGAGGCTAAATAAAGATTTCTCTTGGACGATTGCCTTGTTGAATAGGAATGAACAGAGGATGTGAATTTAAAATATTCACTGAAACAGGGGGGTAACAGTCTGTGACCATTGATAGACAAAAGAGAGAATTTGTAGTTCAATAACATCATTGAGCTTAAGTAGATTGAGAGATTTGAACAGAGGCTCAGAATGGGATTTTGGTTCTGAGAAAGATATTATTCTGATTGCTTTTTTTTGGATAACAAATAATTGTGTTAGAAATGAGGGAAAGGTTAAACCCCAGACATGGACGCCATAAGTGAGGAAAGGATAGATAAGAGAGTAATAAAGCATGACAAGAATATGTTTGTTGACAAAATGTCTCACTTTTGACAAGATACCTACTGTTTTGGATAGTTTCAAACATAGCTCATTAATATGACTTTTCCATGTTAAATTGGAATCGAATGTTATGCCTAGGTACTTAGTAGAGTCAACTTGTTTAATAGGTGTTGGCCATCTGAAATTTGGAGTTCGATTAAATTATCACTAACTTTATTGTCACATTGTGCTTTGAAATTTACCCCATTGCATATTTTGGTGAGACACTACGATGAAACAGTTCAGGATTTAGACAACATTGAAAGAGAGTTTAGCCATTATGTTATAGTTTACATGTTATCTTGATCATGACATCACGGCAATACTGACCAATCAGTTTACACGAACCTAGACTTAAGGAGGCTCGAAAGAGTTTTTAACTGCATGCGCACGCAATCTACACACGCCATAACTAAGACATACGCGTCAGCTGAATGAAGCAAAACTAGCACACCGGAAGTTAAATCTTGCGTAAAATCGTGCGAACCGGAAATAAAATCTGCAGCAAATACTTGTTTCTAGCTCGAAATTTTGCTCGGTGACCTATCTTGATTTTTTGCATGCACGCACCATTCACGATGGCACTTTAAATATAAAAGTTTCGGGAAAAATTATGTAGTAGAATTTTCTGTAAGTGATAAATCGCAATTTGTTTAAATATATTTAATTCTGCTTGATAGATTTTTTCCATACTGTCTGAAAAGTTGAAGAATGTAGGGAACTTTCCAACAAAGAAATAAAAATGGTAGGTCACCGAATTAGTTTTTCAGATAATTTACAAAAACTGAAATTTAGTGGACGTTTTTGTGGACCTTCTGCATTGCCATGGTAACTGATATGATGTCACAAGTACCTTTAAAGTATAGCCCAGCAATAGAGTTGCAAGGAGACATATAGTTTGCCCACACCATTAAACATCCTTCTTTGTAATCTTCCATCGTTTCACAAACACTGCAGGAAGGAAAAACCCTTTCAAGCCTCCTTTAACTTTCAACCGACAAACAACTCTTCACATGACTCGATCTGATGATGACTTCTGCTCAGGTTGTTGAAACATCAGTCACTGTCACTGACAACAATCCTTCTCAGGACTACCCTCACCCAGACAATCAGTCTACATGATCAACTCCTACTCCTGTGTTCAAATCATTTTCTTTTGTACATTTTATCATTAACTTAAGACTTAGTTTGTAATGATTGTTGTATATTGCAGGTGATTTCGAGAACGATGAAGCACTCTGTCAGACCGAGAAGGGAAAACGGTTTCATATATAAATAAAGAATAGGCAGTGAATTCATGATCACTTAGTTAATTGTGCACAATTGTAATAAAGATGTTCACATACCTAAGCAAGAAGTAATGACTTTAAATAATGTTTAATACAAACACTTAACTTACATAGTCTCTGGAGGTGACCCTTTTTGTCAATTGTTGTTGTTTGTTGTGAGTGTTTCCAAGCCAAACCACTTCTTCATCAATCAGGTCTTGAAAAATTGCAGCACTCACTTCAAGGTTACTAGACTCTTGTTGGAAACTTTTAAGTGCAGACCTATGAAAAGAAAGTTATTCAGAGAACCATAAGACGGGGGTTTCGTTAAGTTTTTGTGCAGGAGGTCATTGGGGTTCTCAGCCGGGCATTTTAGTTTTTCTCATGAAAGAAAGTAAGAAGAGAAGGCTAAAACAGCTGGGCAAATTGATGGCTAAGTCTCGTCCACAAGATATCAGGCTACTGAAGTTCCTAAATGAATAACTTTCTGCATGACTTCTTTAATTAGTGAAAATGATCTTTTGAGCATGTTGTGATGATGCTGTCAATTAATCTGTTAATTAACCTTTTACTTGGCCACGCTCATACATCAGGAAGACCTTTTACTGGGTGTTTCATGTATCTATCCGAAAATAATACTCACAGGTAATGGGTCCCACCTAAAATGTACAGGTTTGCATTTTCTTTTATAGAGCCGCTCTCCGTAAATGGGTTGCCTTCAGATACAAGACAAACCAGGGTATCTAATTTCATTTCTTTGTGCATTGTCTGCTTGATGGACTCTACAAATGCATCACTCTTCTCTCTTGTTAGATACTTTTCTTTTTCAATGATGTTTTTTAACGGAACTTTGAAAACATCTGAAAATAAAGAAACAATAAAACCACAACAGTGTTATTATAAGCAATGGTAATAGGCCTGAGTGGAGTCCAATTCGGTCTGTAATCATACAAGTGGTAACAAAACCGGACGACCGCGCAGTATGGTCTCACTTAGGGTGTTCTGGGCAAAATGCCATTATATTTAGCCGTGAAGGTCTCGTTTTGGGTTGCACATGAAGAAATCTAAAAATATATTTCATTTATTACAATGCTTTTAAAAACTACTTACATGGTTAGAAGTATTTGATGATAATGTCTTTGCCGTCATTAAAATTCACTGTACTTTTTCATTTGCCTGTTTTAACATGGTCTCTTTTAGGGGTAAAAAAAAAAGCTTCTGCCACGCCCAGATCGATCTCCTTTAAGGGTTTCATTCAAAATGTCCGGCGATCATCCTGCCCCTTTTATAAGCGAGTACCTCCCCCCGGATCCCATCAAGAGAGTGAAGAAATACTTCCAGATGCTTCGTGCTATGGACACCAAGAGGAGCTCAGGTTGTTCCGCCCATGTGCCCCAATGCAGAATTTAACTACTCTTATTCAGATAGGGACCGTTCGTATTTTATGAGGTGGGGGGGCGGGTGTGAGGGTTGTTGAGATGTTATAAGTACTGATTTTCACGCTCGGATGCTGATCGATGAAATCAACACATGGCAATACTCTCAGTGCGGACATGTCAGTGCGTTGGATACATCTCAGTGCATCTCGTTGAATACATCTCAGTGCGTTGGAGCATGCTCAATGGGAAATCTCGAAGCCGCTCGTGGAGCAATCTCGTTCCCAGAGGCCGCGATCCTTTTGGTTAGCGATGGGGATCGCGATTTTTCCAGCGCATGACAAAAGGGACTCCTGGGGACGAGGTTGCTCGTGGAGTCTCCTTCCTCTTCCCGAAATCGAAGGAGACTTTGCTCGCAGGGTAAAGCACTATGGGACTTTGGTAGATTCTTGCTGATGGACCGTGGGAAGTATAAGCAGTGAAAGGTAACATTTATTGTTTTCCTCTTTCATTAGTGGTCGACTCACACGGGTCAAACATTCTACAATATTAGAGCTTAAGGGCTTATATTCTCATAACATAACAAGGACACACCTCTATTAAAATGTTGCCTACCCTTTGTCCCGTGTGTTACACGTTTCCCAGATATGCTGGCCGACATTTTCTGCTGGTATGCACTTGTTTTAATATCCCATTTTTGATGTTTGATGGTCAGAGGTGGCGGACTTTCAGGTCTTTTTCCCTTTTCTACAAAGTTAAGCCTGTAAAAAATAAAAATTATTGCACATTGTTGACAGCTGATTTTCTGCGTCAGCACCCAGTAAATTATAACTTCAATTTCGAGGAAGCTCGCCTCTGTGCATTTGATTGCATTGTATCGTCAGAAAATTTGCATGTAGCTTGGCATATTTTGTTTAACTCGTGCACTGTAGTAAAGACTGAGAAGGTATTTTAACAAACAGGAAGTTGTACCTGTGCTTCCATTTTCCTCAGTAAGATTTTCGAAGGAATGAAGAAGTCTCTCTATACTAGCTCCAGCTAATTTGTGTACCCCTCGGTTGCTTTGATCGTACTGGCCGTGGTCAAGGATGATCACATAACCTTCCTCGAATACTAAGATGATGTCGTCGTCCCTGGTTGTTCTGTTTCCATAATACTTCTTCAATTCTTTTCTAGGAAAGCTATCGGGAGTCTAACGTAGGTGAAAATGGATCAGGTGTGTGAAAATTTTAAAGGTATTGATGTCGGTGCCCTTCAGTGTTTACTAAGTACTAGACATTCACCTTGACTTGAGAGTTTCTTTGCGGGTTGTCGAATTTGGGCGGATCTTTAGTAGTCGTCCTTCTGTGAAAACATAAATCTTGCTGTTCTGCCTGTATAGGTACCACGTACTCGAAGGGGTATCCTGAAATGCAGTGGAAATAAGTTTTGATCTTTCGCAAATTAAACGAAAATGTTCGCGTGACACCTGACCTATTAGTGTACAGATTGTTACTGTAGGCGTGTGTAATCATGTAAACAAGGGCTTCAAAACATTTCGCCTTACCGTCGCTCACTTTTTGATCTTTCCCAAACAACAAGCATCACCTTCTTCCCTTGTATGTCGCCTTTTGTACGATCACTCTGAAGTAAAAAATTGCATGAATTTTGCATGAATCAATGTGTCCAGACATACCTGGAGACAAACGTTTTTAAAACAAGTGAAAAACATTCATCTTCTACTTACTGTGATAATACACTGCAGTGGGTGCCTCCATGTATCTTGTTCAATTTGAGTGACAGGCGCTATGAGAGGATAAAGACTTTTTATCGGGTAGGTCTGATTTTTTAACTACAAATAGCAACTTCTTACTTTGCTCCAACAACAAAATAGTCAGTTGTAAGCTGTGTAAAATCGTTTAGGTAGCTTCTTAAACATGAATGAGGGTATTTACATTTGGCAGTTTTACTTGTAAATGTAGAATTTGGCAGCTTTCGAAAACAGAAACAAATATGCACTTCTTATGACCTTCTCCATAGAAATGTTCCTTATGGCAAGATCCAGACCAAGGAAGAACCAATCTGAATGCTTGGATTTATCTCAAAACAACCTTGCCATGTAATAAAAAGTGCTGCAATATTAATTAGTACTCAGCGTTACAAGACAAAAATGACAGAAAAATAGAAAAATATGAATGATAGCAAATTAAGACTTAATTATCCATGAAAACAGTGGGATTGACTGACAGGAAAACATTACCAAATGAAAGGGGTAAAGGTAAAGAATCCGATCCCACTGACGCGTCGGTCGACACACCACCGACACGTCGGCCGACACACTACTGACACATTCATCGAAAAACTTACCTTTCTTAACTCTTATTTTGTTACATCTTTCAGCTGGAAGCAAGAACAACGTCATCAGAAAGGACGAAAACATGAAAGCTAAACAGCCGCCATTTTGAAAATGAAACACTAGTACCTAGGTCTTCTCGATGCTTTTTTCAAGGGTCGGTTAACAAAGGGAGTCGGCTGACAAGTTAATCACATGTTTATTTATTATTGATCACATGTTTATTTATGTTAAAACTCTTTATTGATCATTGACTTTTCAATATGTGGTGGCTCCTAAAGGAGCCGTTTTTTTGTTTTTTGCAGTTTTACTGCTGTGGAAACTTTTCAGCGATGTCTTCCAGCAACTGCTCGAATGCTCGGTCTTTCTCAAAGTTCCGGAACCAGGTGAACTCATCTAGGTAGCTGGGTATGTATTCATACAGGGTACCGCACATCCACTTCAACTTCTTCTTCACCAAAGCCCACACGCCTTCGATGGTATTGGTGTGTGCACCACTGTCGGGGTCAACAAAGTTCTTAGAGTGATTCACCGATAGATGGATGTATCCTAGCTGGTTGAGTGGTATGTACGGAGTGAATTGATCTGAATAGATGACAGTTCCAGGTCGGATATGCGTTGTGATAAGACGATGAACAAGTGTCTCTCTAGTTCGGTCTGGAACACGGAAGAGCAGCACTTTCTGTGATCCTCGCTCCACTACTCCAAACACCAACGGACCTTCCGAGACTCTCCCTCTCTTATACTTTCTCTTTGCACCAAACTTGGACTCGTCAATTTCCAGGGTCTTTCCTAAGCCTCCAAGCTTAATTCCAGCATTCAGGACTTTGTTGGAACACAATCACAGTTGCGAAAAAGCAGCGAATCAGAACGCTTATTACTAAACCGATCGAATACAAGGCATAACAATGGTAATTAATGTGAAACAGAGAGCTACAGAGAGCAGTTGAGAAAAAAAGATGAGCGCAGCCTCAATAACGCCTACCGACCCGCGGGCACAGCACGCAGCACGATAAGGGACTTCATCGGCATAGCAGAGCTGAGAATCGTCAACGAAGTCACTTATCAAAGCACCCTGGAACGGCTGGGAGACCCGAAACTTTCGGTGAAAATGATAGAGTGGGAGTGCCGAAGACAGCTGGGTGATCTGTTGCCGTTAGTGAAACGACTTCGCACTGCAAAGAGGCTATTACCACTGGCATTGGAGGATGCCTTCCATTCCTAGAGGGCTCTGTCAACAAAAAACAAACGGCTCCTTTAGGAGCCACCAAGTATTAAAAAGTCAATGACCAACTCAATAAAGTTTACCTAATAAAGATTTAAGTCTCGGCCGAAAAAGTCAATAATAAGTTTAACAAAAAAAAATTTATTGACAGTCGGCCGACGCGTTGGCCGATAGTCGGCCGACGTGATTGCCAACGTGAGAACTGGGTTCTAATAACACTTGTCGTAATGGGAACTGGGTTCTAATGACACGAAAAACAAGATGGGGGTAAAAAGTATATTTCTTAGTTTGATATCCTAGTGAAAATTTTCTGTCGAAGACACTTCAATCCAGTTTGGAAAAGGTATGTTTAGCATTACCGTATTTATTTACCTATAAGCCGAGCTATTTTTTCAGAAATTTGGACTTAAGTCAACCAAAAACATTCCCAACAAAGGGTTTCGGCTTATAGCCGAGAGTTTCAGCGATTTTTTTGTTTCTTTGGTGTTGAGAACTTATGGAAATGTCACGCAAATTCTGTGATCGGCTTGTAGCCAAGTCAAAATAAATGAAACGTAATAATTTATAATATTATGAAGACAAGATGAAATTGTTGGTCAATGAACTTTTATGGATTTGGTGGCTCCTAAAGGAGCCGTTTTTTGAAGAGCTTTCAACTGATAAACAGTTTACTCGCCATCGCTCTCGCCTTCACTCTCCGTCTCGAACTCATTGTCTTCTTCTTCTTCGTCGATTTCCTGCGCCTCTTCATTGTACAGCTCATTGTCCTCAGTTCCATCCAAAGAGTTGAGGATTCCACAGGTCTTGAAGGACTTAGCAACCATCTCCACTGGTATCTCTCGCCATGCTTCATGCACCCATCGAAGAACCAGATTTCTTGATGGCGCCTTCTTCTTTCCAGCCGGAGTATAGTCGAACGGGCCGCTGATCATCCATGCCAAGTACTTTCTTCGGACATTGTCTTTGAACGGCTTGTTCAAGCACTTGTCTAGTGGCTGCAAAACAGGGGTCAGGCCTCCAGGAATAACTGCTACATCAATTTTCCGCCGTTTGAGAACTGCTTTCACTTTGTCGGTCCAGTGAGCTCGGAACGAGTCCCACACTAACAGTGACTGTTCATTACGAGGGGTCCGCGGCAAACACTGGCGAATCCATTCCTTCACACCTTCCTCATCCATCCACCCTTTCTTGTGGAAAGAAACACGGAGGGACTCTGGAACGACGAGATCTCTTGGACGGCGGACGCCTTTAAAGATGACCTTGGGTGGAAGTTTTTGATCCGTCCGCAGCGACGGCAAGCGAGACTGTGAAGCTCCGCTTTTCTGCTCCGCAGCTTTTCACCGGAACAGTTCGGCTGCCAGTGAACTCCAGCGAACGCGTTGATGGAAGTTCAAAGCGCATCGGTGTCTCATCCATGTTGTAGATCCTGGATAAAGGATACCCAGCTTGTTGCCTGGCTGCTGTGATGAAGCGGTGGAACTGCACAATTTTCTTCTCCATGTCTTCCGGCAGTCGCTGGGCTAGCGTTGTCTTTGCACGGAAGCTCACTGAATGTCGTCGTTTCCAGTTCTGATACCAGCCAAGGGAAGCCTTGAATGCAAGATCAGTTGAAAATTCTTTTGCCTTCAGGCGCAGCATCAATCCACTCACAGCAAAACCTATGAAAGTAATTGAAAAACCACGTAAATGAATAAAATTCAAGCGATTCTAGGTTGTTTACTTTGAGCTGAGAAGCATTGTTAAATCTGACCAATGGGAAGTGTCAGTTCCTACGCATTGAAAAACAAACTCACGTGCGTTTATGCTCGTGATAGTGAACTTGTCTGTAGCTTATCAATTTGAAAATTCTTCATCCAGCGCTCCTCTTTAAACAATTTCAATACAAATCAGCATCAAGCATTTACTCACCTTGATCTCTTTGCTCGGTGAACCACTCCAATATCTGCTGGTCTAGTTCAGGATACTTCGGAGTGAAGCAACCCATAGTTGTATGTTTCGCTGACATCTTCAGCTCGCCATTAAAGAGTTTGGTCTGATCTCTGCGCCAGCGACGGACCATGGACTCACTAAGTCCATACTCGCGAGCAATCTCTGAGTTGTTTTCAACTGCTTCGGCTTCAGCAACAACTTTAAGCTTGAAAGCCATGTTGTAAGATGAACGGCGTGCCTTTGGCATGATGAACGGCGAGCGATAGATTATTAACTTCGATAAGCAGTTGTTTGTGACGATAAAAATCAGTCTGGTGGCTTTCATTTAAGTATTTTTCGCTTTATAGTGCAGTTAGGATCAATTAGTATTCACGAGCACAAAGTTTTACACTGATTGGCTAATTGTTTACAACTAATAAAACGCTTTTCGTTGTTTCTAAAAGGTGTGATTTTATTCTACACAATAACTTTCGACATGTTTCCCGAGAGGGAAGGTTTCTTGAATGAACGCTCTAGTAACTTTTTGTTAAGAAACTTTGGTCTCCGCTTATAGCCGATATTTTTCCGATTTTTTTCCAAAACTTTTGACCCACTATCATGTCTCACAAGTTTAGGGTCTCGGCTTATAGCCAAGATCGGCTTATAGGTAAATAAATACGGTAAGTTCAATAAGGCCCAAATAAGTCACCGCCACGCCACCGACGCACCACCGACGCATCTTGTACGTTATAAGTTCCAAGAGTGGTCAACGCATCGGTCGACAGTCAACCGACTGTCGGTCGACTGTCGACCGACACATTGGCCGACGTGTTGGCCGACGTGTTGGTGGGATCGGATTCTTTACCTTTACCCATGAATCTAACTATCAAAACATTCTGTATATTTGTAATAATTTTCTGGAGATCAATTAACTTGAAATGTCTTTTTTTTTAAAAACATCTCAAAAATTACCCTGACAAGTTTACTCTGGCATTTATGCTACATCTGTTGCCAATCAAATAATACCTATTTTGTAACAAAAGTTTGGAAAATGAACACAGCCCTTTCTTTTTTTTGGCACCAAATGATCTTTATAGGTTGGTGCCAAGGTTATCAATCATGGGAATGTTTACCGTCACTATACCCGAGCTCAAAACACTCTTCAAGGAGAAGCATGGCTAAAACATTATTGTGACTCATATAGTGAACCCATGCCACATGCAGACATCTTTCATCTTCATGTCCCTACAAAAAAATCAGTGTTTGATGAGAAACGAGAGTATGTCAAAATTAAGGACTCCTCTCTTTACAAATTCTGGGACCATAAAGTGAAAGTTCCGAAAAAGGTGTGTTCGCTTTTGTAAATCTTGTATCAGCTGCCCTCTTAACTGTTTGTACTTGTTATTTGAATGCAAAATTCATCTAACTTAAATTATGTTATTTGACCATAAACTTGAAGTGAATTAAGCCTCCAAGAAATTTAGAAATGTGACGATCAAGTGAATGTATTAGCTCCTGGTATTTCATGCTATTATTTAATTGAGTACATCGATCTGTGCATGTATTTTCGCACTCCAGAAGTTAACTTGTATCTAGTCAGGCTACCATTTATACCCAAATTAAACATCAGTGAATGTGATCACTGAATATTCTGATTGCCAGAACCAAATATTTGCAAAGTGCCAGCAGTGTCAAGGTCTGCGAAAAAGATGTTTTGAAGCAGCGAAATGTTTACCTAAGCATTACAGGCTCTGAAACAAGAGCGGACGAAACACAAGCAATTGTATATGTGAGTGTAATGACAGAACAAGGTTTCTTCTATGGTTATTTGTATATCTGTTGATAATTAAGTGGGCTACATAAAGAAGAACATTCTGTCCAACTTGTAGATATTTACATTTGAACACAACATTCGTCTGCAACAATTATCTGGCGAAAATTGAGAAAATTAATTCTTAAACTATAATTTCAAATTATAACAATAATAAATACTATTAATTTGTCACATATGTTCTGACACTAGCTGATATGGATGGTTGGAAAAAATTTGCTCATTGATAAATTTCTGCTGAGACATTTCAGACATTTCTTTCTCTAATAATAATTTATTATTGTTTTATAATCTGTTTCCATTATTATCCCTAGGGCAGAAAAACAAGATTACTACAACAGGCAAACTAAAAGTGTCAACCAGCCTCATGAAATTCTGTGTGCTATTTATGACGGGATGCACAAAGAAAAAACAAAACTGCCACGTTTCTGTAAAAATCCGTCAAAAGATCTGGAGAGCACCACAAGAGTACCCTGTAACTTACTAGGGTTTATTTGTCATCGTCAAGGTATCCTAATATTATATAACTTTGAGGGAGTTGATACTTTTTGACCATTTTTTCTGTTAGTGCAAGCTTATTTTTCATTAAGTACTTAATAACTGCTGTTATTTAGAGGGCCAATTATTAACTTGGAAGTTATATTCTTGTAGACTTTGTCCTGAAAGTACAAACTAAGCTCAGTCTCATCTGTACTTAGGAAAATATTGTTTTGTTATTCTTAAGTTCTCCCAATGCAGTGACTTAACTAGGCAAGCTTAATATTACTGTATTGCTTTCTAGTGACTGTGTAAAGAAGTTGCAAATAGGAAGTGCTCAATTACGATTGGGAGCCCAATTAGCATTTAAAACATCTTAGGTTTTCAAAAGGGAACAAAGGCAACAAAGCCGAATTCCTCCCGATCCCTCGAGCTAAGAACTATGTTTCACTTTTTCTATCTTATGTGAACACATTCATTCGGACCAATTCATCGTTCTGTTCTGTTCATTTCACTGTGCCTATGATTTGCTATGTTGCATTCGGTGTATTTGGGTTATACAGCTTGCATGGTCATGACTTTTGAAAACTGTAATTTATGTATTAAAAATCTTTATTATTTTGTAACACATGATACAAACCTTTTCCGCAGGTTTTAGCCTTGATCAACCCAAACAAGGATATGCATTTTTGAATTTATTTTACCCAGATAATGCTGATTTCATTTTGAGCTCTCTCCTACATCTTCTTGGTGGTATTAATGATCCATTCCCATGAAACCTGAGTAACCAATTTGACAATGCCAGTAACAACAAATGTAATGAGGCCATTGGCTTGTTCGCGTATTTGGTTTCAGAAGGAATTTTTCATAACGTAAGTTATGTATATTTAACCATTATATATATAGCACAATTAAAAGCACATGTGACCTTGCCTAAATAAGTTAGCTGATGAGGCCTTCGGTCTTGTCATCTAGAAGTAGGCAATATATCACTCAAGCTAATGAGCACGGTTCTATTATGTTTTATTTCGTCTACATTATATAATAATATAACATTATTTTGGGCTATACAATTTCGTCTGTTGAACGATGTACTTTCTAAATTTTTATTTTGGATAAACTTTGGTATCAATAATTATTATTAGGCCCAGTTGACAGCTTAGACTATTCTTCATCTGTAGACTGAGCTATTGATGCTGCAGAGGCATTTTCCACTTTTTAAGGACCAAAACTAGTGATGAGTCACTGTGAATGTAATCCATTGTTTGGTTTTTTCCATTGTAAGTGTATTAATATTTATTTGCAACGTACAATAGTTTATTCTTAAAAAAAATTGGATTGCAAAATTTTGAAAGATACCAAACAAATATGGTAATGTAACTATGATTTACTTCTTCAGGTCTATGGTAACACCCTGATTGTGAACCACACCCATGAAGATGTGGACAGGCAAGTGTAACAAATAACAAAAGACAGTTCAACAATTTAGAGTATCAATTAACAATAAAAGAAAATACATCACATCTAGAGTCATATAAAAAGGGGTGTGCTACTATTGCATGCTCAAACTTTTTCTCAAAGGGTTGTTTGTTTTGTTTGATATCTAAAAGCATATATAGCACGATTAGGCAGGAGGGAATAATTGTTACTTGTAGGCTACAGTCAGATTAAAAGACTTTAGTGGCTGTTAGAGTGTTGGGGAAACACTACTGGGAGCAACCCTGTGAAATGCATGTGAAACTCCTGTGAAAACCATGTGAAAAATTGACACAGTTTTCACAGGGATTTCACATGGTTTTCACATATTTTTCCACACTATTTCACATAAATGTGAAAATTCATGCGAAATAACCAAGTGAAACGGGCTCCACATTTTCACAAGTTATTTCACAGCATAGGATGTGAAACACCATGTGAAAGGGCATGTGAAACTTTTGCTACCAGACAGACTATTTATCCTGTGAATATGGATGTGAAAATAAAAAAACCCTGTGAAATACCATGTGAAATGGGATGTTAACAACACAAACATATAGACAGAAAAATCAACTACCCTGTGAAAATAGATGTGAAAACTACATTTATGGGAAAAAACATGTGAAATAAGATGTAAAATCTGGTAGTAACCCTGTGAAAATTACATGTTATCTTCACACATGAAGATCGCTAGAGATCTAGATCACCTTCATTCTGGTTACATAATAAATTGCGCATTTTTCCCTGGTGTTTACTGATGCCCGCTTGTGGATCGATATGAATTTTATCTTCGAGTGTTCAACTCGATGCGCTCACTCATGAGATATTGAGCTGGACTCTCGAAGATAAAATTCATGCACGCGCAGGCATGTAATATCCTTAAGATATATCCCAATATTCACATAGTAGTAGAAGATCTGTCAAATATAAATCAATACCAGTACCAGTGAATTTTATTTAACAATACAACAGCAACTACACTTGCAAATCTCTGAATTGTAAAAAACTGTACTAATAATTAGCAATAAAATCGGTCAACATCTGAATTTGATATAAAATATTGACGTGTGAAGTCAAACTTAAAATTAAGTTTCCTGAATTTCATAAACTTATACACTGCATAGATAATGTTCTTGAAGCTATATAATTATATTATCTCAATATTCACATACATGTAGTACTAGATGATCTGTCAAATATAAATCAATTCAAGTACCAGTCAAATATATTTAACAATACAACTGTAAATACAGTTGCAAGTCTCTGAATTGTAAAAAATTAAATCTGAGCTATACTAATTAATAATAAAATCTGTCAACATCCATTAACATCTGAATCTGATATAAAATGAGAAACCGTGTTAAATAAATACAATAGCTTTTGAAAACGATAATGTTTGATTAGTAATAAGCCATTCACCCTATGAAACTCAAATGCAGGGAATCACAGTACTCGTATGCATCATGCGTACAACATCTTTGATACCTGGCACACAACACTGCATGCAACCACTTTGAATTCCTACATGTGCATCTCATGGGGAATTGTGGGCCTTTAATTGATTGCTAACATGTCACAAAATTTTCATTAATACTGACATGGATTTGTTACCTTGAATGGTAAAAAATATTTTGCAAATGCCAGCTGAAATTTATGGTTACATTTTATCACAAACATAAACAACTACATATCAAAAACCCTTGCTGCTTTGCGCTGTCTTTTTTTAGGCAAAGCCTCTTCACTGGATGCAACCCTTGAATCCGAATCATCTACATACACCCATCCTTTGTGCTTTCTACGTACGGCTTGTTTTGGTGCAAGTGGTGTAGGTGGTGGGGTTGCAAGGTCAGGAATTGATAAAGAACATGTAGGTGTCTGGACAGTTTCGTCTGGTTCATCAGGCATTGGTACCAGTGGAGTTGTTGGTGGTTCATCAGTAGGTGTAAGTGGAGTTTCTGAATCAGAAACCACCTCTAGAGTTGCTGTTGGTAGATCAGGGGATGGTGTTGGCATAGTGGGCAAAGGAGGTAATCTTCCAGATTTCTTGTTTTAGGTGTGCTATAAACAACTAGCTAGAAGTATGATCCACTTTGGTTAAATTTAAACGTATGTCTAAATATACAAAGACCGATGTTACCTCAATATTTTTTAGGAACCCTTCTTCATTGGGTCCATTAAGCTTAATGCCCCCATGGCCAGTCTTGACATTAACATAGTTGGCACTCATGTTAAGTTTGGCATAATTCTCTACAAGGATTAAGTTGAACACAAATTAAGATTGCTTTGCTTTCATGCTGCTAAAACTGCCTTACTTGTTCTGTGCTGATACACTTTGTTACATGTAGGTAAATTTCTCTCATTTAACCTCTTCATATTAATATAGCAGCCTTATAGAAGATTTCCAGTCCTGTACAGTGTCAAGATTGATTTACATTTTTGTTTCGAATTTCTTATACATTACATTTTGGTAACATTCATGATACATTTTAGTTTGCCTGTTATTGTTTTGCAAGGATAGCAGTTTGCTCAAAATGGCCTTCAGATCATCTCTAATTAGCAAGGCTTAATTTTTTATCCTCCTCCTTACCCATTTATTTGATTATTCAGTGTTCCCTGTATTAAAGGTTTCTATCTATCTATCTATCATAAGATTCTCTGGCTTTTCTCACCCCAGAAATATTAATGTTTTCCCTGGAAAATTTTACCATTCCTGTCGATCCTGCTAAAAAGATTTAATGAAAAAAGCTATAAATCAAGATATTTGATTGCAAAGTTTGCAATGTTTGTCAGCTGAGCTAGAAGTTTACCAGTCTGAGATCAGTATCAAGTTTCTTTCACTTCTATGCTTTTAAAGTGTACTTCAGTGTAAAGCTGTCTATACCATTTTTTTTTATCTTCTTAGAAATCCAGCCCTAGCCACTTTTTCGTCACCATTCATGACAAGGACCTCCTCCCTAATTGATAAATGTAACATTTAAAAAAATATATTCATGTACCGGTTAGTGTACCGTATTGAACAGCAGGTCAGATAAATTATGGCTAATACATGTTTTAAAAGATTTCAACTGAAATGTGAAGGTTGTTGCTACCTTCATTTACTATGAACAATTACATGTCTGATTAGGGAATGATACATATCAGATATGTCTAACTGCATTTTAACTAAACCAACAGAAATTACAATGGTTGTTCCAAAAATTGTTTAATTATGTAGTTTTCTACAAATGTAATCATAAACATTAAAATAAAAATCCTTAACTGGTGCAATGATTTATGTAGAAGTGTGTATACAGCTCTGATCTACAGTTGCAATGATGACATACCCTTGTTTAAATTCGCAGCTAGCATTTGTGTCCTTGTCCAGTCTTTCCTTGACAATGTCACTTGTGCTAACTGCACTTGCTGCTGGTTGTTCAGTTTGGCGGATAATTTGCTCCATTCCATACTTCTTCATCTATAATTAAGTATTCATTATAATTTGGGTAAAACATTTGAGTTAAAGTTATAAATTAAATGACAATAATTATTTGATGCAGTAGCACCTCTATATCTTATATCAGGGTATCATGGTACTTGTATGCAGGATTGCACACAAAGTATCGGATATGTTTTGCCTATGACAACTACAATTACCATGATTGCCAGCACTGCCAGCCAACAGAGGGTCAACAGTTGAACAACAGCCAGTAGAGAAGGCCAATACTTCACAAATAATGGGTCAATTGCTCGGTTGAATGCTGGTCTTAATAGCTTACACTCTTCTCTTAGCAGAGATTTTTGCATGGAAAACGTTAAGCTGGAATTTCTTGAATACTGAAACTTTTGATACAGCTTACTTATGTGTAAAGAACAAAAAAGTATGCAGCTTTTTTTTTGTTATTTCTGTTTTTTTTGTTGGCGACATTTTGACTTGGGTTTTTTTGTGACTGGTTACCGCTTAAGGACGTTCACGCCCATTGCTACTGCGCATCTCTAGTGCGCACGCTATTCATTGGGCACCACCTCATTTTCAAGCACGCCCACCAAGTCAAAAACTCAACAAAATATAGAGCTGATGACCTCTGTGTTAACTTGGAGTGCAAATATTTTTGGTGGATGGTCGGTGACCCCCACTTTTTTTCGGGAGATCACTTCCTTTTCTGATTCTTTCCATTATACTAAAAAACAAAAAAAAATCTGTATGTAGGAAGTTTTAATTACTTCTCATATACTATTCAAATAGGGTCAAATTGGTACATGGATACAGGTGTGCGTGACTTAGAAGTTGTATTTTTTAAGGCTAGTTCCAGCTGATTTAATGACATATGTAGCAAAGATATATCAAATAGACCTATATATGCTGTGTTAAACGCACATAACTTAGATATGATTCTTCAACTGAAATATATGCCGATAGTAATGAATCAGGCCAGAATCGCCTTGAATGACTAGAAATCCTACAAATGCTATGGTCTGTGTTATGCCTTATTTTCAAAACGAGTTCGGTGACCCCCGATTTTTTTTTACATTTTGAATCTAATCTTGTCATTTTCTACCAGCATTCAAAGTTTTAAAAAAATCTGTACGTGGGAAGTTTTTGGGAGTGAACGTCCTTAACTAAACTTTCTTGTACTTTTTGACACAATTCTGGTAGGTGTATGTATATAATTACATTTAAAACAGTGTGTCAATAATGGTTAAAAGGGTAACCAGGGAAAGCAGGTTAAAAGACTTCTTACCTTTTTAGATTTTGTATTTTTGAGGCGATTCCTTCGGTAAGTTAACATGTCTGAGAATCGCTCCCTTACGTTTTTCTTTCCATTATGGGTGTTTAACTGTGGAAGTGCATTTGTAACCTAAAAACAACCAAATGATAGTGATTTAAACAAAAGCACCTTATATTTCCTTCTTTAAAATGTTTTGCAGGACTTGTCAAATTTAAAAAAACAACTAGTCACGTAATGTACTATCAGATATGTTGTACAGTATAAGCATCAAGGTAGCATTCATTCTGTTAGAGTCAGTGTTGATCATGACTTACCTTTAACATAAATTTGTCGATAGCCTTGGATGAAATATCTCTGAAGAGTGGTGCTTCCTCCCACAGCCCGGTGATCTTGGCTGACTCTCTCAACACATACATGTACTGAGCATGATAAAAACGTTTGGTAGATCGACATCAGAGGCCCAGCAAGAGACCTCAATTGGGACAAACTGTTTTCAGTGCAACTATAGCTAGTCAAACATGCAAAATATTAGAGTTTATAATAAAGTTTCCATATAAGGCGCGTTCTGAATGGCTGAAACAGCGTGCTTTATCAGAGAACAGAACACGGGTTGATGACGGTAAGCTGGCTTCTTCAAATGTTTGCTTCGGAATTTTGACAAATTTCACCCAAATTAAACATCCCTTGTGGCTCAGACAAATGCTGTGGAAATGACCTCCTATGTGTCTGCAATAAATATAGCTTAATATAGCTGCACTTAGACCATTGTTAACAACAGAAGTGCTAAAACTGTACTAAAGTAACAAGTTTTGCTAGATTCTGACAAAACACGCAACGAAATAAACAACTTCTCATTCTCAACCTAGCGAATGCTTCGATTAAAGAAATTAATACGAAGGCAGAAATTAAACTTAAGAAGTAAGGCAACGACAGAAAACACCAACTGAGCTCTCTGTTTACAATGAGGAGCTTTATTTTTGTAAAAATGCGCAAACAACACTTACATGCAGTGTAGTAATGCTCGTTTGCTAACTGGCGATCTCTGGTCATCTCGGCGAAGTGAACCTCGTGTATCATCGCTCACTCGACGAGTGATCAGTTGAAAGCTGGCTCTGATATTCTCCTTTACTCGGAGTAAAACCAGTGGAAGCAGTCTAGTCATTCCAACATTGACCCCAGTTCGTGCAATCTTGCTGCAAGCGGCTGCAAGCCAACAACTGTACTGCGCTCCTTGGCAGCTCCTTTCAAATACAACTCAGCATTCGGTAGTTTTTGAGCTCCTTGTTTCTTAATTTCCATTTGAAACGGTGCACAATGCGGCCGGATTCTTTTGTAGTAGAAACCTTTAGATCCTTATTTAAGGATTACTTTGGAAGGCATTGTTCTTCTTCTGGCCTAGCAACTCGATACTGAAAGCTTAGCAGAAGTTCAGTTTGTGATTGACAGCTGTCGTCTCGTTAGCCAATCAAATGTTTTGAACAGTTCTAACAAGGACTGTGATTGGCTTATTTTATTGTGCTTTATCGGAGAATAGAGAACGGCTGACGCCACTTTTCCCCTTTTGGAAAAATAAAGTTTGGCTTGTAAATTCAGCGGAATGCGCAGAGAATTTATTGGATTCTTTATCATAAAACAAATAAAGAAGCCTCGACTGTGCTCTGTTCTGTTGTAAAGCACTTAGGAAGCAGTAGAGCACTCAAGAAGTAGGGAAAAACACTCGACTACATCTCGTGTTTTCCCCTACACTTCTTTCGTGCTCCACTGCTTCCTGCGTGCTTTACAACAGAACAGAGCACAGTCGATGCTTTTTTCTTTACTTCTTAAATAATTTTCGAATTAAAGAAAAGACTTCTTTCACCAAATCCTTATCCAACCAGTAAATTTTAAATGATATCTTCACTACTGTGCACTGATAACACGCAAATGAACACTTTTTTTTTGGCGCCTAAACTTTAAGACGTTGGTGACCACATCGCATCACATCATGATGAGCATGCAAGACTGTTTCTATAATATTAAAGCTTACCGCAAAAGTCTGTTGTCCTTGCGTTGCTTTATCATTTCTCCTCCTTTTTTTGGTTAGCTGTTCCACGGTGAATTTATCTGCAGCACTTATATCTGTCTCAAACAACACCTCCTGATCAGCTATTCGCTTCACAGCAGCTGAGCTATCTGAAGCCATTTCCAACCCGCACTGTTGAAGTATTTGTTGCCTTTGGCCTGCTGTCAACTGCGCAACCATTGAACTTAACATATCTACAGCCAGTGCTTGTGTAGCGGGTGCAGCCATAGTTTAAATAAAAGAACAAAGAGCTCAAATAATGAAGAAGCGTTCTCAAGTCGAAATACTCAGAAAAAGAATTTTCTGAGCCCCCAACGGGAGTCGAACCCATGACCTTCCAGATACCGGTTGGACGCTCTAACCACTGAGCTATGGGAGACTCGTGGTGAGCAAGGTCATATACTAGGTTCTTGTGTGTGACATGTGTCCTGCCATACTGCAAGGCTCAACGTGTCGAAATGATAAATGTGAATAAATGATAAATGGATTGGTGACTTCGACTTGAGAACGCTTCTTCATTATTTACACTTTATCCAAGTCACCAATCCATTTATCATTTATTCACATTTATCATTTCGACACGTTGAGCCTTGCAGTATGGCAGGACACATGTCACACACAAGAACCTAGTATATGACCTTGCTCACCACGAGTCTCCCATAGCTCAGTGGTTAGAGCGTCCAACCGGTATCTGGAAGGTCATGGGTTCGACTCCCGTTGGGGGCTCAGAAAATTCTTTTTCTGAGTATTTCGACTTGAGAACGCTTCTTCATTATTTACACTTTATCCAAGTCACCAATCCATTTATCATTTATTCACATTTATCATTTCGACACGTTGAGCCTTGCAGTATGGCAGGACACATGTCACACACAAGAACCTAGTATATGACCTTGCTCACCACGAGTCTCCCATAGCTCAGTGGTTAGAGCGTCCAACCGGTATCTGGAAGGTCATGGGTTCGACTCCCGTTGGGGGCTCAGAAAATTCTTTTTCTGAGTATTTCGACTTGAGAACGCTTCTTCATTATTTACACTTTATCCAAGTCACCAATCCATTTATCATTTATTAACAAAGAGCTCACTTAACAAAAACAATGCTGCAATTTCATTCAATGATGGTCTTTTCACAAAGAAGCGGGAAACAGTAACTACCACGTGATCCATTTTGACGAACCCAAAACCAGGGCTTTTGCTGCATTTTTTGAGGAGGCACTGGGGCGATCATCAAACTCGTGCGGTCGAGCGTTGCATGTTTCAGTGATAGCCCTAGCTTTTCGATCCTTTTTAGCTTGTGAAATGTATTCTTCGGTAAAAAACAAATGAAAACGAAAGGACAGAGAAAGAAAAGCAGGGCTTGTACGCTGTGAGTGTAGTTTATGTAAGGGAGCTTTCTGTTCAGCCAAGAAAGCTCGCAGACACAGGGCCGTTTTCGGAAACAAGGATTTTGATCACGAGTTCAGCTTACGGTCTGATCATGATCCTGAATTTTCTGGTCAGTTCTCAGATTCTTCCTCGAGCTTGTCTGCAGACCACCAGTCCCCAACTATGGAAGTCCATCCAACTCATACAAATGAGGATGAAAACAGTCTGGTTGGCAGAGAAATTCAGCAGGAAAACTGTGGCAGTGACAGTGCTAGTGGTGATAGTTCAGAGTTTTCAAGAGAAGATGACGTTGGCAGCCATGGGCAATCCCCAGAAGGTTTGTCAGACGAGAGTTTAAGTGATAGCGAAGAAGGGGTAATAAACTTTTCTGCGGTGTCCTCTGAATCGAGTAATGACGAGGAAAGTGTTGTGGGTACGGAAAGTGATAATGATTTGCCTGACGATGAACTCGATAGGCCTTCAACCTTGTCGTTGCAATTGGAAAGATCCTGGTGTACCGGTTAACGAAAATTGTGTGACATTTGCCACGTGACGTGACCGCTCAATGCCTTACATGTTTCACTATTAATACAATGACAACTGGATTACCTCATAAACAACCCGCCATGGATTACTTGATATTTTGGTCTTTTGGGCTAATTGGGACACTCGGGCCAGTTGGGCCAATTGGGACACTTGGGCCAGCTGGGCCACTTAGACCACTTGGGCCAGCTGGGTCACTTGGGCCAAGTGGGCCACTTGGGCCACTTGGGCCAGCTGGGTCGCTTGGGCCACTTGGGCATGCCCTGGGAACGAGGTTGGGGTTTTCCCGCCACTAAAAACAAAACATTCGCTGACCGCTGGCTAAGACGCCAGCTAAGAATTTTTCGCACCAGCGTTTCCCGCCATCGCAGAGATTTCTTTACGTCTGTTTACATCTAGTCTTGCGTTGTCGTTTTGCTTTCGTCTTTTGTCGACTCATAATGGATTCTCAAAGTAATGTAACATCGACCGTTGAGTTAGAAGCTCAGCTTGGACAAATTCGTCTTGTGATCGACGAAGTTGTTCCTCAACGACTTGTTCAATGGTTCACTGCATTTTCCTGCAGCAATGGCACCACGAGCGAGATGTTGCTTTGTTCGGCCCTGGTGTCAACAAGCTCCTTGCTCGGACAGACAACACTTAAGCTCTTTGGAACATACGAAGAAAAAGCCAACCTCCATCATATAGCAACTGCACCTTCTGGGACTGGAAAAACACCGGCGTGCCAGAAGGGATGTGTAGAGCCCATTGTTGGACATGTGGAAGATAAAATTCAAGCCAGCATCGTCATCGATGAAACGTCATCAAGTGGATTGTTCAACCATTTTCTTGGAGGTTTGTTTTTTTTAGATATTGCCGGTTATTCTTTGTGTTTATATGTATATTTAACTCAAATGTTAAAAAATTGCGTGACACTGCAATCGCTAAATAAATAGCATGACAACCGAAAGTCCTGAGATTGAAGTTAACACCCGCCCAACCCCCTACCCGGGGAAACATGGGGCATTAACCACAGAACAAAAGTAATCAAGTACAATGCCCTACATATGCTTGGGTCAAATCAAACTTGAGGATAATCCCTCACAGAATATGAATTTTCCAAAAAATAATTTTAAAGTTAAAATGCCCTACATATGTTTGGGTCAAATCAAACTTGAGGATAATCCCTCCCAGAATATGAATTTTCAAAAAAATAATTTTAAAGTTAAAACAAACGCAAACACTCAAAGCCCCATGTTTCCCTGGGGTGACGTAGGATGGTGAGAGGGGTTACAGGGACAGGTGCATTAATATCCCTGAATTGATTTAAAGTTTTTATTTTAATTTGAAAAAAAATAAAGAGTTGTTAGACTTCTTGCTAATTTATTGCAATTGAACAAAATTAATTATATTGTTATGTACGATTGTATGTAACCTATTTACAATCTTTTAATTCCATTTTATTTTTTCCATTTTATTGCAGCCTCCACTGTGCCAATACTCTGTGTGGATGAGGCATACTCTCTCCTGCAGAGGCTCACCCATCAAGGCAAATCAACATCCCAAATGAGCCTTTCAATGGAGAGGCTGTGCAAATGTTACGATGGTGACTTCTGGTATGTTCTTAAAGGCACAAAAGGCAAGCGAGTTGGTGTTACTTCGGCCAAACTGGCACTCCTCGCATTTACAACACCTCAACAGTTTCTGGAGTCAGTTTGGCCTAAGATTGTTAACTCCAAAAATGGTTTAGCAGAAAAGATTCTGTTTTTCTATCAAAAAAGAGCAGAAGACCTTGACCTGGAAACAATGGCAGAAAACGCAGACTCCCTGGATGAGTTTCCAGTGAAATCTCTCGGCGATGTGTTTGAAAAAATTTATCTGGAGCACAATGCAACACCAGCAGTTAAGTATACCTTAACTGCCAGTGCAAAGGAACTTTTTTTCAAGTTCAGCAAGCCAAATAAGGATGACAGCCAAGGTGCAGGTATTTCTACAGGCTCTAAGAAATACAAAAACACTTTGCGTGTTGCATTGAGTATGCACGTCCTCTACCATCGGCTAACTAAAGCTCTTGCATTAGAGTCAGGCACCACACCAGCAGCCAGCAGCAATACCTGCAGACACAATGCAAATGGCCATTACATTTACTGAGACTCTTGAGACCATGAAGGGAATCTCAGAACTGGTGAGTGCAGTAAACTATTAATGTTTTGGTCCACAAATATTTTTCTGTATTACTTGGTCTATTGAAACAAATATTTTTTTAATGGTAAGTTATTGAGGTTTTAAATGTTGGAGTCACCTCTACACCTTCTTTAAGGGCAAAAACCAAAACAAGGACTGGATTTCATGACAGGGCAGGGCACAGGGCAAATTTACCAGCTATGAGCATAAATTTGCATGACTGGTGTTAATCCTGGATATAAACAAAGCTTTAATTTCTAACAAAAAGACTGGGTGCTAAAATCTCAAATATAACTCCTGCAGGAGCATTTGAGTGTATATCCCAAATTGTGGTAAATCAATATTACTAAGGTTTATTTTAATTTGTGCTGAATTATTTTATTTTACAGTCTTGCCGCCTGCAGAAGTCAGCAGCAGCTGTTCTCAAGGTTGGAGTGTCATGCGAGGATATCAAAAAGAGAATCCTATCCCTTCCTGGCCCTTTTGTCTGTGTACAAAGAGTGGTGAGAAGCTATTCGTCTACAAGAAGACCTAGCAGCAAAGCAGTTCAGGAGGCCATGGCTGCCTTACAGACTGCCGGAACTGGCTCTGTGAAGCCCACAAATAAATTGATTGTATTCTTGAAGAAGCTGCCCACACTTGCTAGCCCACATGCAATTGCTGCATGTGGTGTTACTCCAGAGGAGTTCCGGCAGGCCTTTCTGGCCAAGGATGGCAAGATCACTACAGATATGCAAGAAACTGTCATGAATGTCCATCCTCAAAAGGATGACATCCTAGCTTTCTTGGAACCAACAGAAAAGTCATCATGAGAACTGCATTAGTAGTAACTGTGGTAAAAGTGGGATGTGTCCAACGGTTTTTGCAATGGTATTGTTTGTTGCCAGTTTTCATTTATTGTTTTCTATTTTAAATTTTTTACACTTTTTATTTAGGGGCTAATGAACATTATATGTGTTAATAAAACCATGTTGCCAACATGATTGTCTTTGTTTACCAAATGATGTTTGACATACCATTTATACCACAATTAACAGAAGATTGATTTTTAAAAATCAACCCCCTCCAACACCCCCCTTCCCTTGTGGGGGAAAAGACCAGCCCTCCCCTCAAAAAAAAATATTGAAATCAAAGTCATTAGGATACAGAAGGATACCTTATAAAAATGAAGAACCTTTTATAATTTGTGAAATTATTACATAGGGATGTTATGTTTCAAAATGAAATACACCAAAAATAATGACATAACTAAATTAGCAATAAAAGTTCCTGTTCATTTCCATCATGTTGTTATGTTTGCTGTGACCAACATTTGTTTCAGTATCCAGAAGGGTCTGGCTACTCAAAACCAGTTCAGTTCAACCTGCTTTTTGTAAAGTGCTTCAAATCCTTTAGCCATTTTCTTAATGCACTGAAGTTTCCCATCTATTAGCTTTACTTTCTTTGGCTGCAAAGGACAGACACTTCCAAGATTTTTGGAAATAACCCGAAGTCTAGAATAGTATTCATGTACTTTTGATGGTTCAATGCTTAAACCTTTTAATGAAGCAAAGTTAACAAGACAATCTAATGTAAGACTTTCAATATCTGACCAACTGGTGACAGGAAGTAAACCTTGCTTCATTAAATACTCTAGGCTGGATGAGCTTTCTTTGACCTCTTGCAGTTTCTGCTTTGGACGGTATCTTGATGCTGCTAAGTGTGTGTAAGTCTGCTTGGCAGCCTAGGAGCTCCCATAAGGATTTCCACAACCAATGCACTTACATCTATAGGAGCAACCAGACATTTTAGTATAGCACCAGCTCTTGTTACCATTTGGTGCTTGATGGCAGAATTTTCTGCCATCTTTCTTGGCAGAACCACGACCACATGAGCAGTGCTCTGGCATGTGTTCCTTTGAAGAATTATCACATGTACTTGTGGAGGTAACATGGGGTGGAACTGTTTGGTTTGCATTCTACAAAGATACCACACTGTGATATAATTCTGGCTCACCGATACTGTATCCCAGAACAATGGCCTTAGTTGCTATGCAAGGCAACAAGGGGGAGACTGGCACAACTGGCATGTGGTCCAATGACGTAAAGAACACAATGTTCAGTCTGAGAATCTTGGATAAGGCAATGTCAAGGACATTCCCCAACTCATCTAGAAAATAAAACATCAATAGTATTAGTGGATGTGCAGGAGAGAGAATTTTCCTGGTGAAGGTCTAGTACATTTATCTGGTGAATTTGGCCTTCCTTGCTCTTAAAAATTAAGTGTTTGAAATAAAGCATTATTATTTATTAACATATTGCCTTAAGAACATGACAGAAAACAATAGAAGGACAAAGGAAGATGTAGGATATATTAACATTGAAAGAAAGGAAAAATAGTCTGATGTGCAAGTCTTAACTGATATTAACAAATCATTGATAGAGTCGATAACATCTTTTCAAGTGCCTATCAAATGTACTGCAAAAATAGTAGAAAATCAGCCTGAAAGTGTTCTTAAAATTTGTTTCAGAAAAACCATACATTGTACATCACTAGAGATTTAATTGACATAAGGTCAATTTGCAAACTGTATGGTACTCCTCCTGTGCACTTAAGTTTTTAGGGTGGGGAGGGGCGCTTATTCGATGCTAGCTGCTTATTAACATTTCCTAAGTACAGGGTGGGCACTTATTCGAGGTTGGACTGACTTAAGCAAGTCCATTTCAAATGAAAATTCCTGAAAATTGAGAAACCTGACTGAAACTAAAACATGCCGAGCTAAGACAACTTAAGTTGGGCTTTGGAAAAATTGATGTCCGAGGTGAAAATTTTGACACCTCAGGTGACAAATGCCACTTGAATTGCGGGCTCAAAAACAAAAGATTTTTGTTTCACGGCTTTAATTTTAGAAAGTGGCCAAAAAGAAATGCAGGAATCTATTCCCATGCCGAAAAGGAAAAAACATGCGGGAAATGTACTCGTTATTGCTTTTGAATGTTGGCATCCTCTTTTTGTTTTTTTTAGTTTTTAGGCTGAAATTTGTTCTTATATATTAAATGGTGCTTTATTGGCCAATTTTCAGCCTGATGTTCTTAAACCACATATCTAGTTATATGGATGTACTCACAAGTCAGTCATCTGGGAAGTCTGGGGTTACACAGACATTAAAAAAAAGAGGGAGGGAGATGAATTGCAACAAACAAAAGACCGTTTAATGTTAAAACACTTTGCAGTCGAAAGGCTGAATTACGTGAATTTTACACAAGAATATATCAATAAATATAAAAATTGAATGTTATAAATATGACAAAGGTTGGAATAAAAAAGAGTTCGTAAAAATTATGTACAGTGACTAATAATA
>OZ026595.1:24956652-24981652 GCA_964020085.1 Micromussa lordhowensis
TAATAGGCTCATCAGGAACGGAGCTCTTTAACCATGTCTCGGTAAAAAGAGCCAGCTCTGCGTCCATGGTGGTAATCGCGTGGGCAATTTCATCGATCTTTGGCTCGAGCGACAAAAATATAAAATATTTAATGGTTAATAGTTGTTATTAATTCATATGAAACATTCTTAATGTTCCCATCCTTATGGCAATATCATGCCCAAATTTGTCAGTTCACTTACTTGAAAAGTAGCCACACTCCCTGAATTTATTTACCTCCTCCTCAAAATGCTTATCAGGTGACAGAAGGGCATGCTTGTACATCCCAGCATTGCTTAGCAGCTCATTGACAACAATATTTCGTAATTCTTTCACAAGCTTTATGTCACTGCTGTCTGTCAGTGAAATTCCAAGGCAACCAAGGTGCTTTTGCAGAGTGGGTGAAGATGTCAACATTTCTTTCAACTGGCTAACAGCTCTGAGGAAAATGCTATCCGCTGGGCAGGCATACTCCACTGTGTCAAGCTTTAGGTTGTACCCCAGCAGATTCTTGTTTAGCCTTTCAGAGTGTTCAGCTATTTTTTCGGTGTTAAATGTGGAGTTACTGAACAAAAGTAAGCTACAGGGCATTAAATAGAGTAGCTTGGAACTCAACCTGGGATTTGTACAAAGTGATCGCAGCTGATTGTAAAGAACAGACATGTTCACAGCCTGGCAAAAAATGTTGTTAAGCTCAATGTCTGTGAGTGCATCATTGCTTGTGCCATGATTTTCGGCTGTTCTGTTATCAGACATTTCACACAAAATACTCTGCATTACTTCAGGATCATACCCACTTGGCACACTAGCAGTTACAGTCTCACTTGACACTGGGATGATACCAAATCTTTCAGCTGTGGGTTCAAACCCTTGTCTTTCTAATGCTGCTCTGTAAGATAGGATAGGCCTTACACAATTCACAACCCATTCTTGATCGGGCTATTACAGCCCTCAAGTTTTTGTGGAGATTTTCATTTCTTGTAGAGCCACCACCAGGAGGAATCCTTGACAAACAGCCTTTCTCAATATGAACCTTCAACTTTTCTATTTCATGCACAACATTTCCGTTTAAAACAGCCGCACCATTGTCATACTTGACATCTTTCCATCTCTCCGTTAGACATTCAAGGTTCCTCATTAGTGTTGTTTCATCTGGTGTATCCATCTCTCTAATTTCACCTTGGTCTGCATCAGCTCTGAAAATCATCTTAAAGTCGTCTATGAAAGATGAAGACAGGTAGTGCCGTCTATCCTTGGGTACTTTTGAGGTGATTCTTTGGATGGCATGAAACAAATCAAGCTTGACTGATATGTTTGGAAAAATCTGCTGTAATTTGCCACGAACCTTGCAACAGTCATCTACAAAAATTGTATCACACGATGCATTCTGTTGATCTAATCTGCATTTTAAGTTCTTTAATATGTCCTCTACCTTACTTAATGCAGTACCCTTTGTCAGTTTGTAGGTGAGTACCTGGCCAATTTCATTCAACACTATATACAAGGAATCAAACTGCGTTGACCAAGATCCGTCTGGAAGAATGCATCCAATGTTTGAGGCCACTTTGAATGTATGGTCAGCACTTATCCATTTGGCTGTTTTCTCACTGATATTTTGGCGGAAAAAACTGTTCGTTCTCTTTAAAACTATACAGAAAACATTGATGAACAGTGTCTGTGCCAGGTGTTGGTCTCCACACATCAAAAGATGGAAATGTTGAAAGTTTTTCTTTGTCTGAAGACGTGTTTTTCTCCAGGTATTTAGAGACGTGTCTTGAGTACCTGCACTGTCTTTCGGCAAAATTGTCCAGGTACCTTTGTGCTAAAAACAGTTCAATTTCATTAAATGCCTGTCCACCTGAAGCTAATGCAAAAACCAAGGAACAAAGCTCCGAAGTGAACCCTGATTTATGGCTGAGGTGAAATTTAATATCTCCTGAAGGTATGCTATCTAGCAGTCTTGGGTCATGACCGGCAATTTCGTGTCCTTGAGTGCAACGATACACGCGGCTTACAATCAACACGGGGCCATTTATGCAATAGATCTGGCGGGGCATATCTCTTTCACTTCCATCTTTCCACTTACATGGACTAAGCTGGCTTCTCAGGTGGCCGTGCTCATAATGGGGGCATGTGAACCCTTCTTTAAAACAATGCTGTTGCTGCTGTAATGGATCCCAAATGATGACTTTTGGATACACATAGTCGGCAACGTTTGGAGGGCTAACAAAGTAGGGGTTTAAATGTTGTCCTGGCTCAATAATGGCAGGCCCATCCACCTTATCGCCCTGAAGTAAACGATCTTCATATTTTTTTACATTTGCTGCACATAGCTCAACAATTCTTGAGTGATCTTCATCGTGGCATCGTGGATAAATTCAGTCCGCCATTTTTGATTTTGTAAACAAGGCTTGTCGAGGAGAGGAGGCTTGGACCCAAAAGTTTCCTTTCTCGTTCCAGGGTCTTCTCGAATCCAAGTGGCCCAGCTGGCCCAAGTGGCCCAACTGACCCAAGTGGCCCAACTGACCCAAGTGATCTAACTGGCCCAACTGGCCCAACTGGCCCAACTGACCTGAGTGGCCCAAGTGGTCCAAGTGGCCCAACTGTCCCAGTGTCCCAACTAGCCCAAAGTCATAAAACAATCTTGACATTTTATATAAAATCATTTATTACTTATCGAGTTATCAAGTAATTATTAATTATTAATGAGCCGTATATGTCACACAATTTTCGTTAACCGGTGTACCGGGATACAGCCTTGCAATTGTTTGAGGGAAGTTCAAAGACAGTCCTTGAAGCATTGGCCGGATACTTTTACTGGTTTTCCAGCCATCCATCAATCAGCAAAAGTGCTCTGTCAAGTTTGCTGAGTCACAAACATTTTAATGTTCTTCCTCCAGGAAATAACTTGCCATCTACTTACGAGCAAGCAGTAAATTTCATCAAGCCCCAGCTACTGCCAACTGTGTGCTATCATGTCTGTGCGAATGACTGCGTCCTTTTTAGGAAGACCAACCGTTACGATTATTCCAAGTTAAAAAAATTGCCCCAAATGCAACAAAAACCGCTTTGCTGCTAATGGACAGCCTTTGAGGCGATTTGTCTATTATCCCGTTGGCCCGAGGTGGAGACGTCTCTTCGAATGTGAAGCTATATCAAAGCTCCTACAAAGTCACTCATTGTGAAATAAAGGGGATTTAATGACAGATGTTTGTGATTCTCCATGTTGAAGGGCTGCCTATGCCGAAGAAGGATTCTTTCAAGGTGATCCACGTGGTCTCTCTGTACAGCTCAGTACAGATGGAGTGAATCCATTAAGTGCAAACAAGATAACTTACTCAATGTGGCCTATCATGCTGAGTGTCTTAAACTGGCCAAAGACACATCGCAACCGTTTTGAAAACATCATGCTGGTTGGAATCATTCCAGCAAATGGCAAAGAGGAACCCAAATCAGTAGACCCCTTTATCGAGGTTCTTGTGGATGAGGTGATGGAATTATCTGGAACAACATTTTATGATGGCTTCAAAAGGGAATCATTTACCTTCGGTGTGCGATTTCATAACTATGTTTTGGATTATCCAGGTTTAAATAAGGTGTTTTGTAGCACTGGTGCTGGGGCATTGCAAGGATGCATGTGGTGCAAGATCTTTGGTAAGTTTAAAGTAAGTCATAGCCGACACTTACAAAAGTTAATGAACATAGTTCTAAATTATTTTTAATTAGAAGGACCCACAAAGGAATGTCATTAATTTCACTATGGCCCAATTCACTTATGTCATTATCCTTAGTTCCCCGTTGAACAAGAAATATTAGCCAGTGTTTTGACTCTGTACCTCATTGTCTTCAGATTCATTCTTCATCCATTCTTATCCTGTGTTTGAAGCACACCCCACTAAAGCTTAACACTAGATCTGCCCTCACACCTTTCTGACATGGATGACAAGTTATTTTAAAGAGTTAGTATTTTTTTTAAGTTTGGAATGGAACATCCCCATGGAGAGTGTGAAATTTGCCCATGCTGGGCATCCCACAGTACATGTATGTCCTGCATTAGAAGTTCAGGTTCAGGATCCTTTCCTATCATTTATCTTTTAAAGCATATTTAGGACGCTAATTTACTTGATGAAGACAAATTAACAAAGCATTGATTCCTGAAATTGTCAGTAAGATAGCAAGAATTGCTTATGTTTTGCTTTGTTAGCTGTTGGAGAAAATTCTGTTCATCACTCTCGAGTGGTTTTTCCCTGAAACATCTCTGACAAAGCAAAACATAGGCACT
This sequence comes from Micromussa lordhowensis, assembly GCA_964020085.1. Lineage (NCBI taxonomy): Eukaryota > Metazoa > Cnidaria > Anthozoa > Scleractinia > Lobophylliidae > Micromussa > Micromussa lordhowensis. The sequence continues at coordinate 24,960,954 of OZ026595.1, forward strand.
TCTTGTTAACTCATCAACAATTTTGATTTAATCACAGTGCTACACAGCAACAATTTGTTGCTGTTTTTTAAAGCATTGTTTGCTACCTATCTCTAATGATGTGAATTGTATGAAATACTATTGTCATTTTTATCTTTTAGGTACACATGTTGCTGCACTAGATAAAGTGGTGTACCTACATAACAGACGCTTTCTACCTGCTTCACACTCTCTGAGAAAGGCAAAGAAAAATTTTCCATCTGGAAAAGCAGAACATCGCTCTGCACCAGAAAAACTTACTCAGGAAGAAGTAATGGTCAATAGTTTAGCCTACAAAAATGCAAAAAACGCCACCCAGGCAGCAGGCTTTGCTACAGCAACTCAGGAGTGCCCAACGAACTATTCTTCGGAAATGGTTTATTTCTTTTCTGAGCAACAAACTGACGTGTTTTAAGTGTTACATGATTAATAATTAACTTTCGTGGGAAAAAAAGAGCCGCTCCTCAATGCTAGCAAGATCAGGTCCAAAGGATCCCTTTTCCCAGCAAGCAGATTCATTGAAGACCATTTTTTAGTCACTGCTTTCTACCAGTAAGGTGGGATGTAAATACTTTCCCAGCCAGCAAATCGAGAAAGATGAATAGCCTATTTCTCAGCAAAACGTAATTTAATGAGCTACTTTAAGTGTTACAATTTTTAATTTCTACTTTTTTCTATTATTTTATTATTCTTATGAAAGGTTGGTTATCCCAGCATTTTGAGGTTCCTTTTTTGTCACCCAGGAAGAGTAAAAATGATTTTTTTTACATCAATTTTAATTTCATTAATTATATTAAAATTGCATTTGAACTAATTAATTGATTAATTTCACTTGGTTGTAATTAATTAATCAATTAACTAATTTATTGTTTAATCAAGTAATTGTACAATTAAATAACAGATGTAATAGAGTAAACATGAAAAAAAAATTTACTCACCTCGCAAAGTAAACACTACAATCATCAGTGAATGGCAGTATGATCAGGGCACTTCTCTGTCCAAGCAAAAGTTGAACTAGCAGTAATTTATAGTTCACCGCAAAACAATTGTCGCTGAATGTTTCATAATTGAACCGAGTCCATGGCGATAAACTACAAGAACTCATTGTTCCGTTCAGCTTTTAATGGAAATGCAAAACAGATTGCATTTGTTCTTGAAACTCTATATAGGGTACAATAGAAATCATCATCATCATCATCATCATCAGTCCTTATTGCCCCCAGTTAGGCATGGGGCACCAGGACAATAGAAACAAATAGAATCGCTTGTTTGTTTTAAAAAAAAATTATAGATACCATTTATTTTGCTTCAACATGAGCACAACCTAGAAAAGCAAGACTTGTGATAAGTTAATTTCTTAATTGACCTTACTACTCAGGGTTGTCCGCGTTTTTAGACAACCAGTAACACACCCCAAGCCAGGTTAAGGCCGCCTTAAATGCCCCTTGATACTGGTCGAAATTTTCACATTTGTTATAATGGATTTTATGCTCGGATGTGTTCAATACTTAGAGTTAGCTGTAATTTGCAAATTGTAATTGAATTTTATTCTGTCTGTCCATAATGCGAGAAAACAGTCTGGTGATCAACGTGTTTTTGCTGTGCCGAATAAAAACGTAACAAAGGCTGTAAATGACCCTCCAGCTCGCAACCTCAACTTTCTAAACTACTCTGGTGCACCTGCTCCCATCAAATATAACGATAAAACTTTATGACAGCCCCAAGTATATCTTTAATTGGTATACACTAAAACAGTGGATAGCATTGAAGGCGCGCTCTGATCGATTAGTCAAACTCCGAATATCCTTTGCTATTTACCTTCGAGCAACCTTCGAGCAACTCGTGAGAAAATCCGAAGAAATTATCCAAAATAACGACAAATCTCACTGTTGTAGTATAAAATTAAAACAACTATTCACCTCACTGTCAGTGGCTAGCGTGGATATTTACCGGGTACCTCATCGCTTTGCGACTCGGTAAATATCCACCGCTAGCCACCTCCACTTCGGTGAATAGTTGTTCATACAAGTCCATCAAATATTTACGCTCGCGCGCGATTACTCTAAACACTTCATGTGACTTAATAATCCCCGCGAATATCCAAGATTGTAATCCATGAAATATTTTCGCTCACGCGCGATTGGTCTAAACACGTGACTGAATATTCCCCGGGAAGCTCACAGTTTTCCTCCGAGCTACGCTCTCGGAAAACTGTTCGCTTCTCGGAACAGATATTAATGTCCGCGGACAAATATCCTAGAAAATTTTCTGGTCAAATAGAGGCTATTGTGTTTATTATCTTTCAAATATTTTTCGCAACGCGCGCAGTTTTGAAACTTGGAGAATATATAAACCATATATATATCAGATATTTGTCTTTTCTTCCTCGAAGTTCACAGTTTTCCTCGAGCTACGCGGCTTTAAGGTGACGATGTTCCGATTTGCTACATTGTTCAATTGGTAGCGCATTGCCAGTAACACAATGCCAAGAAGTTAAGGTGATGATGTTTCTCTCTCCTTCCGCAAGGTACGGCCATTCCATTTCCATTTCAGTTTGCATTATTGTGATTGTTACCTCTTCTTTCTAGTTTCTCATTTGTGTTGACATCTGACCAAAAGATGCCGAGTATCAAACGGAGCCTTATTTACAAACGTCTGCATTATCGCAATCAGATCGCCACAATAACGTAACTATTACTTCCTTACACGTAAATGATCTGAAGTATTGTGCCCTTGATAGATTTACCTGTTAATTAAATCAGTCATGAGCTGTGTTCGTAGCACTGGAACCTCTTTGAATGTCCATGTGAAGTGTGTCTGGAACCCTCTACAGAAGTCTCTTACGCAAAACACCACACCAACTCCGCAACTTCCTGAGCTACTGGGTTGATCTGGCATTGGCACTCTGAACCGTTGCACTCTGCTCCAGTTTGATGGCTGGAAGCCTGAAAGACCAGCTGTCTCAAAAATGGCTCTTAACGTGGTGCTAGCCAGTTCCTGAACTGATGCGGTAATAGGATAGTGAAATCCATCATCATACTCTATGGAGCAATCGCGGACATCAAAAACAAGAAGTCCCCAATGGTTACCATGCAGATGCATGGGTAGAAATATCATATCCACCGTACTCATGTCGACATTCGCACAGAGATTGCGCACTGCACTTTCTCTGAAATTCGTAGAAATATCACTTGGCAGCATACAGAAAAGCTCTCTTCCAAGACGTCCATTTGCTGCATCACAGTACTTGATTATGAGCAAGTTGATAACTTCATCAGTTGAATAACGTTCACAGCACAAAACAGACAATTCCTGAGAAGTAACAGTAAATCCTTTGTACTGAACTAGAAACTGTCCGTTTAAGTTCCATCGGTGGAGGAGTGCTTCTTTCAACTACTGCTTTTCTTTTGACGACAGTCTTTCACACGCCCGATCTAGCCACCTTTCTTCCTCTCGCACCTCTCTTCCTATCGCTCCCAATGTGTGGTATCTGCCTAGAATCCGCACTCCTTCTTGGGTGAAACAGCCGTATGAATTGTACTGGATGACAAATTTAAATCCTTCATTTCCCTGTGCATTTTTGGCCTTGACAAGTGCTTCCATAGATTCCATCACTACAGATGCAGGAGAAACGCGATCAACTGTTAATGGATCTTTCAGTGTTGCATCCAGTTCATCCTTTACACGTTTGATGGCATACAAACGAATGCTCTGATCTACGAAAGGGAGTTGAGCTTCCTCCAAGTATCGCCGTGGGGTCGCAAAGCTATTATCTCTATGGCACAGATCATTCAGTATAGACCTCTGGATGTCGCATGGATCTTCGTTGCCAGTGGTACTACCGTTACTGTCATCACTACCCAGCGTGATAAAATTGCCATGTTGCTTGGAAACACTGTTTTCCTTCTTGGTGAGACTTGAGCGAAACGATTTGCCTTTTTCCTTCTGCGAAGAGCATGATCTTACAGACCTTTTAGGTTTTGATCGTTTACGCTTGCTTATAGGCTGACTAATATCTGCAGATGCATTATGGGCAAGCTTTTCCTTGCTAGGCTTAGCATCTTGCTTGTTTGGCTTCTTTTCCCGTTGTGATTCAGGCAGCTTTTCCATTGGAGTACATTTGATCTTAGCTGCATTGTCAACCAGTTTATTCCCCTTGTAATCTTTGCTAGGCTTAGCATCTTGCTCGTTCTGGCTCTTTCCCTGTGTTGACCCAGGTCGCCTTTTTGTTGGCAGCTCGATGATCTGGGCTGAACTGTCTTCGCTTGTCTTGCATACATGTCCAATACAACCAAACTGGGTCGATTCGTCCGAGGCACTTTACGATTCGACTCGATTCGCACTGAGTCGATCCGCACTACCGGAAGTCAAGATCCGTGAAGTAATGATACATGAACCTTCCTCGTTCTTAAAACGTGGCAATAAACTTCAGTTGATTCGTCTGAGGTACTTTACGATTCGACTCGATTCGCACGGAGTCGATCCGCACTACCAGAAGTCAAGATCCGTGAAATAATGATACATGAACCTTCCTCGTTCTTAAAACGTGGCAATAAACTTCAGTCGATTCATCTGAGGCACTTTACGATTCGACTCGATTCACACGGAGTCGATCCGCACTACCGAAAGTCAAGAACCGTGAAATAGTGATAGCGTAACTGGGCTATGCAGGGTGGGCTGAAAATGTTGTTGATTCGACACGATTCGATCGAATCGACACGATTCGTCTGCGTTAATGTCGATTCGACATGGCGGAAGTCGATTTGCGCGAGACTTAGAAAATATAGCGCAACTGGGCTATACAGAGTGGGTTGAAAATGTTGTCGATTCGACACGATTCGATCGAATCGACACGACTCGTTTCCTGTTATGTCGATTCGACATACCGGAAGTCGATTTGAGCGAGACTTACATCAAATCGACTTCTTACGAATCAATTCGAATCGTCAAGAACCTAAGACGAATCGACTCAAGTTTGTTGTCACGTTTTAAGAATGAGGAAGGTTCGTGTATCATTATTTCACGGGTCTTGACTTCCGGTGCTGCGGATCAACTTCTTACGAATCGAGTCGGATCGTCGCACGGATTCGATCCGCGCTACCGGAAGTCAAGATCCGCGAAATAATGATACATGAACCTTCCTCGTTCTTAAAACGTGGCAATAAACTTCAGTCGATTCGTCTGAGGCACTTTACGATTCGACTCGATTCACACGCAGTCGATCCACGCTACCGGAAGTCAAGAACCGTGAAATAATGATACATGAACCTTCCTCGTTCTTAAACTTGGCAACAAGTGGTGATTCGAGGCGATTCGATCGATTCGTCGCGAATCAGTCGTTGCAAAGTCGATTCACTGTATACAGGAACGGGGGTTGGGAATTTGTTGCGATTCGAGTCGATTCGCTCTATTCATTGCGAATCGTCTCTTGCAAAGTCGAATCGTCACACCGGAAATTTATTCACTTTAGGCAACAACGCGGGGTGGGAACTGTTTTATTCGTTAACGACCTGGCCTTCATTGTATGAGTTCGCATGACAACTTTGGTTAAAGATGGCTGGCTTTTTAGAAGACCTATGCGTTTATTTCGTTTTTTATCTGTTATTCATTTTGTTGGAACGAGTTTTTTAAAGTTATGTTGTTTTACTTCGGTTGTGAAAAGGTATGTTTGTGGCGAAAAGAAGGAGATTGTAGTTGATGGAAAGAGAAAGCGGTTGGATGGCGAGGACGAGAGTTTTGCTCGTGAAGTGGAAGGGTTTTTTTATTTGTTTCCTGGGTTCGGGGATGTCGAACATGGTTTCCCAGATTTCCACAACTTCAGTTTAAATTCTGGGAAGCCATTGGCAACGATACTTGTTACTACACAGGAGAGGTGCAGGATGTGCGGGAAGGCACTAGCTGTGGATCCCAACACTCATATCGTTGTAATTTACCACGAACAGCGTGGCAGTTATCTTGGATCACGAGTAACTAAATGCTGCCGTACCTGCAAGGTTTATGAACATTATTGTTACTGGACACAGGAAGGAAAGCGCCACTTTAATGACGATTGTGTGAGTAACGAATTTTTGCTGTCAACTGAAGACATTGCTTTCCAGAACACACTAGCTTTTTGGTTGTTGGGGCTGTGCCGCCTGTGCCTTTCGCGACTTTTGCCCAGACTTTCAACAGAAGATTCGGATATTTCGAATGAAGAGGTATGGTTAATAGCTATTTCGGGCTTATATTCAGTATTTCTTTCTGCCATGTTCATTAGAAACATGTTACTTGAAAACAACGCTTTCCACGGATAAACTTTGTTCACAAATATGAACAGAATACCTTTAGTGTTCGCCCAAAAAATTAAAAGGTGAAAATCATTGTCATTATCATTTCAAGTAAAGTGACTTCCGGGAGCCAAAACGAAATGCTGACAACTTTATGCTGAGCGACATTTGCTGCATTCATTTCCATATTAGGTCAAACGCAGGTATATTGGCTGGTAACTGAAATCTAGTGAGCCAATCAGAAAGCTAGAATTGCATTATCCGAGGTTGAGAATTTAATAATGATTTTTAAAGAACTGACAAATTATATTATCAATTCATTATTGCATTTTTGAATAATTTACTGTTTCAATATTCAAATAATCTAATCATTATGTAATCTTGAGAAGAATGCTTCCCTTGGTTTCGTTGTAACAGTATTCAACTGTACAATTATTACTCTATATACAATATTGTTTTACTACAACAAGACATGAAAATGAACATGGACATTTCAAAACAATGATGAGTTCACAATAGAACAAATTCTAAAAATTCAACATTCAACATTAAAACACAAAGCCTTCCTGTAAAACCAAATTAGTAACTCATGGAACTACACAAAAACTAATTGTATGTACTATTTTTTATAGAACACTTAAACTTTACAGTCGCTAGTGTATGCCTCATAAGTGTATGCCTCATAATATTTCCATTGATTTCAGACTTTTACAGTACAACACAAGATGCATAATTTTGATGAGAACCACAATATAATTAAACAGCTAAACCAAATGAAAAACGTTTTTCGCAAATATTGTTCCACTTTATTTTTAAAAAAGGAAATTGGAGTGACAAGGTAAATACAGAACAATTCAAGTTAGAATAAATTTGCCCACTTTAAGCTAATGTAAATGCATGTCACTTTATTTTAACCTTGCAAATATAATGATGGATCAGAACAAATATCCTATTTAATTAATTCAAGATACAATAGGATACCAAGAGTTCATTGTTCTCAAATAAAAACAATCAAACATGAACATCCCTGCAAATAACTGGCAATGATTTTTTAACATGTGAATATAATCTGTACTGAAACATGCCTGCACGCACAAAATATATCGAGGCGAACATTCAAAACTGTCCTGTAGATGTAACTCTATGATTCAAAATATTCAAACACAACAATTTCAATACAACTGGCCCATTTGGATTCAATTATTCACCCAAATTAACCAGCGATCAGGTATTTTTCAGACGCGCCATCTCGGGTAAATCGACTTCCGCTATGATAATAGATAGCAAAGGAAACGATTCGTCTCTATTTCACCGAATAAAAAACCAATCGACAATTTTTCAACCCACCCTATATAGTATAAGGACGCTATATTTTCTAAGTCTCGCGCAAATCGACATCCGGCAAAATGACTCGAAGAAACTAGAAGGGAAACCGATTCCTGTCGATTCAATCGAATCGACACGAATCGCAAAGTTTTCAGACACCCTGCACAATACAAGGCAATAATAATTTCCAAGTCCCGCGCAAGTCGACTTCCGGTATAACGAATCGCCACAAGGGCAAACGATTCATGTCGATTCGATCGAATCGAGTCGAATCGACAAGATTTTCAATCCACCATGAAGAGCCGGGGTGCTATATTTTCTAAGTCTCGTTCAAATCGACTTCCGGTATAACAAATCGTCACAAGGGCAAACGATTCGTGTCGATTCGATCGAATCGAGTCGAATCGACAAGATTTTCAACCTACCATCAACAGCCGGGAAGTCTCGCTCAAATCGACTTCCGGTATAACGAATTGACACAGGGGGGAAATGATTCGTGTGGATTCGATCGAATCGTGTCGAATCGACAACATTTTCAACCCACCCTGCATAGACCCGGGAAGCTATATTTTCTAAGTCTTACGCAAATCGACTTCCGGTATAATGAATCGACACCAGGGGAAACGATTCGTGTCGATTCGATTGAATCGAGTCGAATCGACAACATTTTCAACCCACCCTGCATAGAGCCGAGAGGCTATATTTTCTAAGTCTCGCGCAAATCGACTTCCGGTATAACGAATCGACACCAGGGGAAACGATTCGTGTCGATTCGATCGAATCAAGTCGAATCGACAACATTTTCAACCGACCCTGCATAGAGCCGAGAGGCTATATTTTCTACGTCTCGCGCAAATCGACTTCCGGTATAACAAAGCGATACCAGGGGAAACGATTTGTGTCGATTTGATCGAATCGAGTCGAATCGACAACATTTTCAACCCACCCTGCATTGAGCCGAGAGGCTATATTTTCTAAGTCTCGCGCAAATCGACTTCCATTATAACGAATCAACACCAGGGGAAACGATTCGTGACGATTCGATCGAATCGCAAATACCAAAGACGAATCTACTCTAGTTGGGTGTATTGGACAACCCTCTTGTCTTGTGCTTTCTCTTTCGACCAAAACGCGATGTTGTCTGAAAAGTTACCGCCCTGTTAAATGACGAAGCCGGCAACCACATATCTTCTTCTGGTCCGTAACCCTTAAATCTTACGTGGAATTCGTACGTCATGTCTTTGCGAATCCTTCGTCCTAACACATCTTCGACTTCGTAAAATCCTTCTTCAAGTTCCTGATTATGAGAAGATATGTCGCCAATTTCTTCGTGAATATCCATGTTGTCGTCAAATGGAACATAGCCTAATCTGTTAAGCCACTTCTTCGATTCTTCATGTACTAAGTAATTCCCTGGACGTTCTGCAATGGGAAGCAGCTCAACTGGACCCAAAAGTCCACATAGTGATCTCCAAGGCATCAAAACTATATCCTCCCCTACTTGGTATTCATCATCAGCATCACCACAAGTAACACGTTGATACAAGGCACATCTTAATTGCACTGGAGGATTATCTTTCAGCTTAAAGCTCAGTACCTCTGCTCCATCTTTGGTCGACTCAATTCGTTCCACGCGTGATATTAAAAAGGAGTTGACCCCTCCCTTAATTCTCTTCAAGGCAACATTTCCAAAAACAAATATATCGTGCTCAGGATTTAGGGGTTCTTTGCCAGGTAAAAACTTGGCAGCCCAGTGTGTCGTTTCTGTCTGCATCTTGCAATATATTCTCTTGGCAATAAAATTTTAATAGCTTAACTTATATGGATGTTACTCATTCTTCCCTGCTCCATCTTTGAAATCATCCATTTGTCTCCTTTGGAATTTGCTTCTTTTTCCTCTTCTTGCTCCAGGTCTTCCTGCTCTAGGTCCAGTGAAGCATCGTCTGAGGTTGCATCACAGTCCTCTTCATCTTCATCCTTCGATAATTCCAGTGTAATATCCTCAACGAGAGATCCTGCACTTACATCCAAATCAAGTTTGTTGTAATTTGCAGGAAGTTCTCCATCACACATCTGCAAGCCATTTGGTTGTTTAAATTTGTACGGAGAGTCCCAGCTGTCATTCTCCTTGAGGAGGTTAACACAGCACCTAGGCATGTACTTTTCAAAAAGGTCTTGCCCATCTTTCGCTCCTTCACGGTGCGCTTCTTTCTGCATCTCTCTGAAAGCTGTGTATGATGTGACATTTTGATCACAGGCTGATTCTCTAGGTCTCTCGCAAGGCTTAAACGCGAAGGCCCTTCGCTTCCTCTTTGAAGATGATTTCACGCTTATTCCAGCTGCTGCAATTCTTCCCTTGGCATTTACATTGAACTGCAGCTTCGCACTCCTGTCAAGCATATCTCCAAACGTTGGCTGTGAATCTAGAGACTGCAGTTCCGTTGTTTTCCCTTGTAACTCACTGATTATCCTCTCTGTTGTTTTCGTTCCCGAGTTGTAAGGTGAAGCCCATGCTTCGGCCTCGTTGGGAAAGTGAAGAAACATCGCAAGTTGGTGTAAGGTGGCAGCGGCGAATAAGATCTCAGCCGTTAGATAACATCCTCGGGTGATAAAATGCCCCCTGTTTGCTGGTGTGTTCTTGGCGGCACGTTTCGAATGAAGCAGTAGCTTTTGAAGTTCGACTACTTTTTTCCACAAACGCAAAATAGTTATGCCGCATGAAACAGACTTTTGAACTTCATACGGCGAACCAAAATCGGGTTTCCTAAAAGGTTCAATCAAGTAAAAGACGGAGCGGATATAGAGGCTCGTGCCCTGGGAGCCAGGCACATGGATGTCGAGAAGATCGGCAATCCGTTCTGTGAATAGGCATTCACAGGCATCCAAGTTTTGATCACAAAAATAGATCAGAATAAGGTCGGTTGCTTTGAGACCAGAATCCAGCCCCTTCTCTTGGCATCGCTGTCTTAAATCCTTTAAATGTCGAATTGAAGCCATTGGAGTGGTGGAATCTTTTTCTTTCCAGAACGTTAGCTGCCTTGTCTCGTATTTTATATTTTTTTTTATTTTTATTTTTTTATTAAATAGACAATTTTATTTACAAGACGATCACTTACACTACTTACAGTATTAATATTTTACTTACATTTACACTTACATTGTACTTGCTACTTACACTACTTATACCTTTTTTTACTGGACATGTACGTACACTACTGTTACACCACAAATTACAAAAATTACTCAACCTAGTTACATAACTACGCATACCTACAGTGTTAATAAAGTATACTAATAGCTACTACATGATAATTAACTTATTGAATTTAAAAATTATTTTCTTAAGATTTTCCATTTCTTTTCATGAAAACTACACCTATCCCTCTTCTTAGCGATATAATATTCAATGCGTTCTATATGCTTCAGTTTGACTATAAATTGAGAAAATAGAGGCTTAGATTTGCTCAATCGGCTTGAATAAATTACTTGCTTACCAATGATAAGGGCGTGATTAAGAAAAAACCAATGCGGGCTTTCGTTTATATAACCTAACATGATCTCGCTATCCTTAAGCTCAATGATTGTAATATTTAAGTCATTCAACCAGGAAACAATTTGCATCCAAAAGTTATTGCTGAATCGACAGTGTAAGAACAAATGCTCGAGGGATTCTTCATACTCTCCACAAAACGTGCACAAAGAAGTGTCCGATAACCCTATTTTATATAACAATTTGTTGGTATATACAATGCAATTAAGCAATTTGTATTGAAAAATTCTCATTCTTATATCTAAAGTCACTTTGTGTGGGATTAAATAAATCTGTTTCCAGTTAAAATCTTGGTCGTTGTATATGGAGTTGTATTTTAGCCTCGCAGTAGGGTGTACACGTATATCCTCTACAAGAAACCAGTACAGCTTTTTACTAGTGAGTTGAATCAGATTGATATCACCGGTCTTTGAGTGGAAATTTAATTCTGTAAAATCCGTAAAGTCCGGATCTGGGGTTTGAGAGCAACATGTAGTTCCTGAATCTAACAAAACCCTCCATGATTCCGGTATTGCTTTTGAAAGTCCTAATATCAACAGATAATTATTTAAATTAAGGCCTTTTTCTGAAAAAAAATTCCAAGGTTTTAATTTTCCGTTCGTGAGGAAGATATCCTTAATTCTTGAGATTCCAGCCATAAGTAACTTTTTACAAAATTGAGGTTTGTTATCGATTCCAATATGTTTATTATTCCAAAGGATCTGTTCCATAACGTGGTCGCGCGAAGATGGTTGTTTCTCGGTGAGTGTAGCCCAAGCTTCAAAACACTCGCGATAAAACTTTGGAAAGGATTTAGGTAGGTCAGCAACATCATAATTGCAGTGAAGAAGGAATTTATCGCCGTAATTTTTAAGATGGTGCGAGAGGATTAACTTCCATGGACTATGGTAATTTTCAATAAACTTTTTAAGACACATGATTCTTTGGGTTTTGACTGCAGATTCCAGATGGGGCATTCTAACCAGCGCGAGACGTTTGATTTTATCTTTACCTTTCCATAAAAAATTAAACACTACTGTGTTAAGTTGTTTTAAAAATTTTTTATCAAAAGTTAACACGGAAGCTCGGAACAACAGTTTTGGCATCGCAAATGTTTTTATAATTTGAATTTTACCAAGGACTGTAAGATTTCTCCATTGCCAGTTATTTAAAGTTTTCTTTAAAGATTTTAGAGTTGCATCAAAATTTAGTTCGTTTTTCAGGCGTGAATTATAGGTAAAATAAATTCCTAGAATTTTCATAGGTTTGTTAACCGTTTCTATATCTAAGCTGTCGTTACAATTATGGCTGCTACCAAGCCAGTAAGCTTCCGTTTTGTCTTTGTTAAGTTTCAAGCCGGAACACCCTTCAAATGCTTTTAGGATACTAAACAAATGTTCTAAGGAACCTTTGTCCTGTAGAAATGTTGTCAAATCGTCGGCAAAAGCAGCGAGTTTAACCTCCATATTGTCTATCTTAATGCCTTTAATGCAAGGGTCGTTACGAATTTTAATTAGAAGAAGTTCCAAAGCTATAATGAAGAGGTATGGCGACAAAGGATCATCTTGTCTAACACCTCTTTCGACTTTAAACATTGGTGATGAGAAACCATTGTTCGTGACACAACTTGATATGTTGGTGTAAAAAACGGAGATCCAATTAATAAAGGAATTACCGAAATTAACGGATCGTAAAGCGTTCAATAAAAAATTCCAACTTAAAGAGTCAAATGCCTTTTCAAAGTCAATTGCGACCATTAACCCAGGCACTTGGTTAATCCTCGTATATTCCATGATGTCGTCAATTGACCGGACAGCATCAAAAATTGTTCTATTTTTGACGTACGCATATTGATCATCATTAATAACAAAAGGCAGTACTTTCTCCAATCTCAATGCCAAAGCTTTCGAAGCAATTTTAGTGTCAACATTTAATAAAGAAATGGGTCGCCAGTTCTTAATGTAACGTCTATCCTTTCCTTTCTTTTCAATGAGTCTTATTATTGCTTGTTTCTGCGAGTTAGATAATTCACCATGTATATACGAATGATTCAAGGAATCAGTCAAAAGACGGCCAAGCAAATTCCAGAATTTCTTATAGAACTCGGGTGTTAAGCCGTTATTTCCAGGTGTTTTTCCGTTTGGGAATTTAGACAGAGCATTAAAGCATTCGTCGTTTGACAAAAGTCCTTCGCATAGATTTTTCTGATCGTCGCTTAATTTAGGAACATCAACACCATTTAAAAACTCTTGAAAGCGTCGGTCACAGTCCGTTGATTCGCTGGTTTTGTAGAGTGATGTATAGAAATCTTCGAGTTCTTTCATTATGGATTTTGAGTTTAAGACGAATTTTTCGTCTGCATTAATAAGGCGGCGAACTGATGTTCTCCTGGTTTTACTGGTTTCAAGATTTAAAAAATATTTCGTGTTTTTCTCTCCTTGTTCATACCAGTTCGCCTTCGATCTTATTATTTTGCCCTGGATAATGTAATCATATAATGTTTCATACTCACTCCTAGCTTCATCCAACTTTGCAATGTTTTCTTCAGATGGATTACTGTTGACGTTTTCCTCGCGTAGTTTTAAGATTTCTTCCGCTCGCAGAAGCTGCGCCTTTCGATTCTTAGCGATCACTTTGCTGTATCTAATAGTAGTTTGCCTGATTCTATATTTAATTAGGTCCCACAGCACTCTGTTGTCATTCACTTCGGAAAATTCGGAGATCCATTTTGGATACTCTGAATGAATTAACTGTATGTAATTTTGGTCGTCCAGAAGGCTGGAATTAAACTTCCAATAAGATGGTCCAAATGGTTGGTCTTTGAGGCTATTAACAGATAAGCTGATTGCCGAGTGATCGGTTTTAATAGCTGGAATAATTTCTACTTTTTTGACATCGTCTTGTAAATCGTCGCTTACAAGCCAGAAGTCGATACGACGTTGTATAATAGGATTTCTTTTCCTCCAGGTAAACTGCCTTTTATCCGGATTCCGTAGTCTCCAAATATCAATGAGATTATATTCAAGCATGATATCTTGAACATTTTTTACGGTGGATTTTGTTTCAATTTGGCCTCTAGAATTATCAAGATCAGCGTCTAAATAAACATTGAAATCGCCGCCAATAATGACCTTACACTCTGTATCAAAATTAGCACTTTGAACAACAGATAAAATTTCTTGAAAGAAAACTATTTGTTCATTTAGTTTAGTAGGAGCGTATAAATTAAGCAGCAGGAATGGCGATTCTTGAATGGTCATTTCTAATAATATGTATCGACCTTCATCGTCTATTACGGTATTTTTTATTTCGTACTCTAGTTGTTCATTGATAAGGATAAGTACCCCTCTGCTATGATTTGAACCATGACTAAGAATCATTTCTCCACGCCATTGAAATTTCCATTCGTTTATAATCTCAGGTGTGCTGTATGTCTCTTGAAGAAACATAATATCCGATTTTTGCTTTTCAATCCAAGTGAACATGGATTTACGTTTGTGGAGGTCTCGAATTCCTCGAGCATTAAGTGACATGATCTTGAAATTAAACTCTCCTATGTTTTTGTTTTGGTGTAGTCTGAAAGAGCAGATAGGTAGTAGTTAACGAATATAAAACAATTCTTTTGTAACTATTATCTACGATAATTAATTCATCATTGTACGACTGCAGCATAGCGTGGTATATGAAGCTGATACTTAAGTAGGTTACATAATCACACACATGTTTACAACACGAACATACAAAAGAGACTGAGAATGCAGCACTTACCGATTGCCCCAAAGCGAATTGTAAGGGCGTCCTTACGCCTCCTGAGAATATCATTCCTACATGACATTAGGTGCTCCTTCATTACAACGTAAACCTTGCATTGAAAAACCAACTCAGTACGATGCGCGGTAATATATGCATTCAGGAGGAGAAAAAGCAATTAGCATAAACTTGTTTTTGAAAGCAAAGAGCGAAAGAACTAAATAAATAAGTTAATGTTTACAAATTATCGTGATGCGGAATAAACTGTCCATTGACATAAAGTCTGTCAAGGAATTTCTTACTAAAGTATACATTGTCGCCTCTATCCCTGGCTTCTTTAAACTTTTTGCTCTGCGACTTTCTTAATTTATAGAGTTCTTTGGGAATATCTTCAAACACACTGAATTCTTTATTCTTTAAAGTTTTCCTGGCTTGATGTAGAACCATTTCGCGATCAGCATAGCGTAAAAATCTTGCAATTATTGGGCGAGGGCCATCGTGCTTAGGCTTCCCCACTCTATGAATTCTTTGAAATTCGATGCTGTCGCGCGGGTTCGAAATTTGCATTTCTTCTTCCATAAACTCATATACAATCTCTTTCGTGTCTTCAGGCTCCTTCTGAATACTTTGCCCATCTATAACCTTTTTTTCTGCGATGCCCATAAACATTAAGTTTTCCCTTCTACTGTAATGCTCTTGATATAGCAATTGTTTGCTAAGATCATCAATGGACTTCTGAGAAGCTTTCAGGTCGCGTTTAAGGTCAGCAATCTCTCCATCGTTGAAGTCCACACTATCCTCGAGTTCCTTGACCGTCTTGTTGGTGTTATTAACTTTCTCCTTTAAATTGTGGACATCTTTATCGAGGCCAGCAACGGTATCTTCTATATTTGACACGGCCTTAAACAAGTTGTCCAGTCGGTTCTCAATGGTGTCGAGCTTCTGTAATTTGGCAAGAACCGTGTCCATTTTCTTGGTGAGCAGATCGACCGCTGAAGTAGATTCGAAACTATCGTCGTTCATTTCGCTCGTTAACTCGCTGTTACAACCTGCCCGACAAGATCTTTTTTCCTCTGGAGATGTTGCACTATCAGACAGCGATTCTGGTCTGCCTTTTCTCTTCGCGGACATTAAATAATGACTATACCGGCAGCACTAAACACGGAGCGCCTTATGCGCGTCCTAACCGTCCGCCATCTTGCCCAGTCCTTGTCTCGTATTTTAGATTCTTAAGAAACAGCCTCTGCTCGTGATCATAATCAAGGTAACATATTGCAGGCAGAAACCAGTAATAAGGGGCGAGAAATTTCTCATCTTCAACACCAAGACCAAGGAAGCGAACACCTTTGGCAATATCTTCTGGACGTGGGGTCATCAAATGAACAGCCGCTGACAGTGAGAACCCAGCGGAGTCAGTGGATTAGCCCAGCAGGTGGATTGGCTCTTCTCGTACTTCTCCTTTCTCGTTGTAATAACACAATCTCCGTAACTGTTGCCAATAATTCAGCAGATGCTTTCCGGTATACCCCTTGTCTATCACTGGCCACAAACAGTAAATGATGGAGGGTTGTTCCATGGAAGTGAGGCATTTAAGATTATGAATCGATACTGTCTTAGCTAGGGAGTCAGTCTCAATAACTTTGTCAATATACCGTTTGAGTCCTGTGTAGTCATCTTTGTCGCCTTTCCGAGCATCTTTTCTGGAGACTGGAAATTCTTGAAGATGCCAACATTGAACATTCGGATCCCATCCTTGACCAACCAGTACGACCTCTCCATTGGCTTTCTTTTGTGCTTCTAAAAATCTGAGTGCTCGTGCTCCATCGCTTGCTTCGTTTACAGGAGATTTCTTGAATAGATTGGCAGCAGTTTCAAGGGCTTTATTGTTGATACCAGGATCAAGGCGCGTTTCAGAGCCATGGGTTGTTGCTGTTGTTGCCCGAGCTAAGCCAAACGCTTCTGCTAAAAGCGAGTAATTAGTTGGACCCAGTTCGTTCTTAAATAGTCCACTCAGATCTTTGATTAAGGAAGCGTAGTGATGGTTTTTGTTCTTGAGTAGTTTGGAGACCAAGTTTTGCAATACAAGAATTTGCACTGGCTTTTTTTTGCTATACCTGGTTTTAACAAACGAACCAGGTCGATGACGAGTTTTTGCTCGTCTCCTGCGATACACGAGTCGAGCAAACAGTCCTCAATCTCCCTTGGGGCAAGTTTCACCTTGGCCATTTCCTTAATTTGTTTTTGTGTAGATCTGCGGTAATATTCTGCTTTCTCAAGGGCGTCGTCTATCTCACCCGTTCTGGCGTACCGTTTGTTGAAACCACTTAGACCTATTCGGTTCTTTGTATTTTTGAGGCTTCCAATGCGTCGGTGCTGAAGAGTATTCTTTAAATTTCTATCCTGCGTGGCACAGTTTAAACAAGTAAATGGGTGTTTGCCATGTGTCATCGCTTCCTCTAAACAGGGGGGATCTAGGCTCTTGATACCTCCGGTCACCGTGATGTCCTGACCGTGAACTCTTATAGTTTTCTTAAGTGGGATGTACACCGATTTTGGGCATTTGCCAGCTTCTTCGTCAAGAAGTCTTTGCTCTGCTGGATGTTGCTTCTTCCAAACATCGTACCTGTAACACCATTTATGATTCACGGAGTCTTTGTAACATCTGATGATACCCTCATACAGCCTTTTCTTAAATATCGATTTGGATGTGGTGCGCCTAATCTGTTTGTCATTTTCAAAATGTTTTACGACCTCTGGATCCCAGTAATAAAGACATCTGACATTACGTGATCTGCTCTCGCCTTCACTGGGACCAGAGGTCGAATTCAGTTTAAAGTCTTCTTTGGGCCAAAGTAATTGGTAATAGTTGCTTCCTTTTTCGCCGGTTTACCTCTTTGTTCCTTGCAAACTTTTTCCGTTCGATCGCATCTGAAAAAGTCAATGGCTTCCTGGTGAGCTTTTGAATTGAAGTGCTCATGAGCCTGTACCACACCAGAGAAAATCAGGATGGCAGTGTCATTCATTATGTCGTCGATGGTAACTTGCTTGGATTTTAACGCAGAATGTTTCACACCCTTAGTCTTAGCCCACCTCTGAAAGGGGATGCATACCTCGCAATGATAATCACTTTTCCTATGATGGGTAAACTGTGGAAACACGTCGCCAGTAAAGGTGTGTTCTATCTCGCAACCGGCTAACTGACCAACTTTGACAGGGGGGAAGGCTGCTGCAATGAACGATCGGCGAAGAGCACATTCATTGTTCAATGTATCACCTGAATGGCTATGAATTTCAATTCGTCTTGGATTTTTTTCCTTTGGAATGGCCAAAACAATTTTCAAATAAGCATGAAATGACCTCGGCCGATTTGGCAAATGCTTGGGTAATAGAGACTTCAATTTCTTGTGGTGGTTTTGGTAAAATCTTTCGGGAGAATGTTCCTCCTCGTCTCAGCTAACCAAGACTTTTCTCCTTTTTTTGGATGCTTGATCTGTCGTTTTCGAGACTTCGAAGAACCAAACCCAACTGTACTTGAGGAGGAACTGGAGCTGTTTGGACTTCGCTTATTCGATTTTGGGGACTTAATAGCGTCCTCAGCAATATCGCTCTGATAACCTGATAATCTTCTGCATCCGTGAGACCAGTGGCACACGATTCTTCTTCAAAAATGGTGTCCTTCACCTCCAACTTCTTTGCCAAGGGAGCCCTATCTTCTTCTGGTGCGTTTTTTTGCAGACCCCACGTTCATGTTCTGAAGAAGTTTGCTGGTCTTCCAAATCGGCATTTGATGGAACCTCAGCATCGCACCCTCTATCTCCACTACTTTCGTTCTTGTCAGCTTTTCCTCTTTTCTGCAAGTGCTTCTCTTTTCCATCAGGTGCATTTTCTTGGCAGGCCCCACGTTCATTTTCTGAAGAGGTTTGCCCGTGTTCTGGACAAGCATTTGATGGAACCTCAGCATTGTCACATCCAATTTCGCCATTTTCTTTCTTCTTGTCTTGTCTTCTCTTCTGCAAGGGACTCGCTTCTTCGTCCGGTGCGTTTTCTTGGCAGACCCCACTTTCTTTTCCTGAAGAGATTTGCTCATCTTCTAAATTGGCATTTGATGGCACCTCATCCCATTTATCTTCGCTTCTTTCGTTTTTGTCACTCCTCTGACTATTGGCAACACTGTAAAAACTCTGTACATTGTTTTCCTCGACCCTCGCAATGTCATCTTGGTTAGTGTGGGGGATCTTGTCGTTATTTCTAGTCGAGTATTGGACTAAATCATTGGTTGCTTGGCCACCCTTTTCTGATTCTTCTCCCTCTTCTTTTTCTTTCATATAGGAGTTGGATGGTATACATTCAACCTCAGCCAGCATGTGTAAACTCTTTCATTCCTGTTTCTTTCGCAAGCCCTTGTAGCCATTTCTTTTGCCTTTACAGCGCACTACCTTGATTCCTTTCCATGAACCTTGACTAATGCATCGCCCGAGATCCGCGAAAAACTCTTCTCGGCTCAACTTAACATCTCTTTCACTGGCAAATTCATCCCATAAGCTTTCTTTTGGGTTGAAATCTGTCTCTTTTCCAGTTTTGTATTTCGTATGTAGCCAGGAAAGGATTTCCTGCTCCATGCTCAAGTCCTGGAATTAAAAGGTTGGCTGTTTTTGTATCAATAGCAACTGTATAAGTGGCTTGCCAATCAACGTTTTTTGTATTTTCATTATTGGATAAAGGCAGAAATACGGCAACCTACGAGTGGGGTTTAACAAAACAAATCTTCAAAGTAAATTATGTAGATATCGTTTTTTACATTAAACCTTCCATCTCTGGAAGGTATATCAACAATGAAAACTTTAGTTGACCTCAATAGAGAAGGGACCTTAGCTTCCAGGCTAGGGTTTTACAAAGAGAGTGTCAAATACAAATGTCATACAGAAATAAAAAATAACACATGGGCGCTTGGAGATATGGAATTTACCTTCGAGTGTTCTAATCAATTTTAACACTCGAAAACAGATTCCATATTTCCAAGCACCCACGAATTATAGTTTACTATAGATTGCTTTCACTGTTACATAATAAAAATAATTAATCGAAGACCATTCAGTGGATTGAGTCATGAAATTGTGATCTTATAGCAAATAAATAAAGACAATCCTCCAAGTTTTAGGTCTGTGCATTTTCCCAAACAGTAGATATTCTTCTAAATGTTATCGCAGAGGTTGACAGAGCCGAGCATTGAAACGCCATGTTGTTGCACATCTGTGGTGCACCAATATGGTAGTCTCCACCACAGCCATTTTTTGGAATGTCACGCTACGCGCCCCCCAAAAGAAACGGCAAAAGCATCTTCTGTTTCATTTTCAATAACATTTGCAATTGCGTGCTTGTTTATCGTAAGCAAAGTCCGTGCGGCTGATTTTAATATTTCCCCTGATGAAGGAGACAGTATTTTTACAATGCCGTTCCTTGCTTCAGGCTCAGTCTTAAGGATCTTGCCTTCAGAGTACTTTTCTATCGATTCCAAACAATATTCGAGCGAAGAGTATTTGACCGGATAAAGACTGGGCTATCTGTCACGACTGGAGCTAGTCAAAAAATGCAATCAAACTAACGCCAATGAAATATAGCTGTTTCTATTAGGTTAACCTCCAGAAGCCAAGGCGATTATAAGTCTTGTTCGTGAACATATAAAATAAACTATAAACCACTTAGCAGAGGACACTTAAGACTATGAACTGCCTTCGTAATCAATAAAATTGCAATTTTCTGCAGATTTCCAAACATTTTTTTAAGATTTCCGGCGATATTCGAAAATTGCC
>OZ026595.1:24986652-24989152 GCA_964020085.1 Micromussa lordhowensis
TCTTAAAGAGGTCAAATATTCCTGTCTCCATCGGGTCCAGAATTGTTGTATGAGGAGAGCTAGGCGTTTGGAATTCTTCTGGATTTCTGTACTTCCATTTGGGCTGTAGTCTGGATCAATAAGCTCATCTTGTTCCACCTTTACGTGGGGAAGAGTGGTTATCCTTCTTCCATACAGGAGGTGAGCTGGGGTAAGTGGCTCTTCATCAGTCACATCAGATGACACATGAGTCAGTGGTCTGTCATTTAAAATGGCCTCAATCTCAGCGACCAAGGTCTGCAGGGTGGTCAGGTTAACCGAAGCACGCCCAAGCACCTTCTTGAGTGTATTCTTGGTAAGGCCAATCAATCTTTCCCAGAACCCTCCATACCATGGTGCCCTCTTAGGGATGAATTGCCAGTCTACACCTTGTTTGGCGAGTGACTCCTTCAATGTCTGCGATTGAAACAATTCAGTAAGTTCTTCAGCTGCTGATAGGTATGTAGAGGCGTTGTCAGAAATCATTTGCCTGGGAACAGATTTTCTAGCTGCAAATCTGCGGTACGCAAGGAGAAAGGTTTGCACGGATAAGTCGTTGACAACTTCTAGATGAACAGCTCGTGTTGAGGCGCAGGTAAAGAGGCAAATGTAAACTTTCTGTTCAACTCCAGCTTCACGAATATAGAGTGCTCCTGTGAAGTCGACGCCCGTCACTGAAAATGGCTCTGTTCGTTGGAGTCTTGACTTTGGAAGTGGAGGTGGATCTGGGGTGTCATATGGCAAACCTGAGATCTTCCGACAAGAGACACAGTGGCTGATTGCTTTCTTGACATGCTGGCGTCCGGCAGGGATCCAGTACCTTAGGCGTAAGGCAGTCAGTGTTGAATTCACACCTGCATGCATTTGATGGAAGTGAGTATCGCGAATGACCAGCATTGTAAATGGATCCTTCGGAGGGAGCAGGAGTGGAAACTTGGCAGATTCGGTGACTGGTGCGTTGTGAATCCTCCCACCACAACGAATTAGACCTGTGTCATCTAAGAAAAGGCGGAGTTGGCGGATCAGTGCAGTACGCGGTGAAGATTTGGAGAGCATGCTGCTGATTTCTTTGTGGTAGGTCACTTTCTGACAGTTTCTTATCCACTCACTTCTGGCACGATTTAACTCTTGTGTAGTCAAGGCTCCTAGTTTCTTGTATTGCTGCCTTGAGTTGTGGATGAATCGCAAGACATAGGCTGTGACACTGATGAGTTTGGAAAGGGTGCTGAAGTCTGACACTGTAATGATTTGATGGAGGCCTGGATCTGGTGTGTCAGTCAACGTGGCGGTAGTGGATGTTGTGTCAAGGTCGTCTGTGATAAGAAGGCTGGAAACTTGGGGGGCACGTCCTGCTGTTGGAGACCAAGAAGGCCAGTGGGATTCTTGAGGTAGCCAAGAAGGTCCTTGTTTCCAAATTTCTGAGGATGTAAGTAGCTGGGAGCTGATGCCTCTGGTGAGTAGGTCAGCAGGATTGTCTGAAGTAGGACAATATTTCCAGTTTGTCACCAATGTAAGTTCCTTAATCTCTCTTACACGGTTAGCAATGAATGGTTTAAGTTCCTTTGTGCTGTGAAGCCAGTGTAGGACAATCTGGCTGTCTGACCAGAGATGAACCTTGTGTACATGTAGCTGATCTTGAAGGTAAGAGGCAAGCCGTGCACCAATCAAGGCTGCGGTTAACTCCAACTGTGGCAAGGTTAGTTCGTTCGTGGGTGCAATTCGTGATTTTGCCATCACAAAGGAAGAGTGGTGTTCTTGCGGCGAATTCAGATAGGCAACAGTTCCGTAGGCCTTTGTGCTTGCATCGACAAACACATGGAGCTCTGCATCATCTGGCCAAGCATTGCAATTTGGGAAATACCGTCTTGGTATCTCTATGGATGCGACAATCTCCAGGTCCTTGGCCAACTCTATCCACTTTGTTTGGAGCTCTGGGGATAAGGGCTCATCCCATTCAGTTTTCCGTCGCCAGAGTTCCTGCATTAGGATCTTTGCTCTGACTGTTACTGGGCTAAGAAATCCAATTGGGTCATAGATCTTTGATGATTCTTGTAACATCTCTCGCTTTGTTGTCAAGTGTGGGATGCTTGCAGCTGTGGTTCTTTGTGGGTATGTCAACATGTCTGTGGTTGTGTTCCACAGCACACCCAAGACTTTAGCTTGCGGACGGTCATCGAGGAGGTTTCCCTTTGCTGCCAATGACTGTATTTCTGTGCTATTAGAGGTCCATGATCTGAGGTTAAAGCCAACAGGCGACATCAATTCTCGTGCTCGACGGAAGAATGTTCTAGCTTCCTCTCCACGTTGGACTCCAGAAACAAGATCATCTACATAGATGTTCTTCTTTATGTCCTCTGCCACAGGGTCACTGTATTGCTTCAGGTGTTTGTTCAAGGTTGCATTCAGGATGAAGGGAGAACTCGTAGCCCCAAATAGAACAGCTTTGAAGCGATAAACAATAAAGGCACTGTTTGGATCTGCT
>OZ026595.1:24994152-25006652 GCA_964020085.1 Micromussa lordhowensis
AAAACCAGTCATGCGCGAAATCACGTCAGCTACACAGGCTAGCCGTTGAGTTAAAAAACCGCTATCTGTTTGCTTTTGTTTGCTATGAAAATAACCGGAAGGCGCAAAATGCTTTTTCTACTAATCGGCATACGTAATTTTAGAAGGGATCTGGAATCTGTCAGTATTAATTACTTGGCAGCTGCGTAAGCCAGAGACCGTCAGACCCGCATGTTCCCCAAAGAAGTGAAACCGGCCTGCTAGCTTCGCTTTAACTTAACGACAAAGCTTATTATAGAAAAGTTATCCTCGTAAAGGTATTTTCGGAGCCCCATAAGGGACATGCAACTTATCGACTTGTCAGGATGTCGAAATGTCCAAATGTTGAGCTATTGAAATGCCGAGATGTCGAAATGTCGAGTTGTCTAGTTTTGGAGATGTCAAGATGTGGAGATGTCGAAATGTCGAGTTGTCTAGTTTTGGAGATGTCGAGATGTCGAAATGTCGAGTTGTCTAGTTTTGGGGATGTCGAGATGTCGAGATGTCGAGATGCGAGATGTCGAGATGTCGAGATGTCGAGAAAGAAAAGTCAAGAGTTTTGTCCCAGAAAGGCGTACAGACCTATTGCAGGCTCATGAAAATGGTGGCATGGCGACAAAGGTTTTTACAGTATTTCTTCTCTCAAGCTGCCTTTTCTTCAGGGCACAAGCGGTTCTTGAGAGGTACCTACCTGTGTAACAGGGATACACGGATCGTGATCAACTGATAGAAAGGTATTTTAGCCTTGGTTTTACGCAGTGTGAAATTTGTGCCTTCCTTGTCCTCGCTCATGGAATCAGGATAAGCGTACGTCAGCTGAAAAGAATATTGCAGAGACGTGGCTTAAGAAGGAAGGGGCATCGTACTGACCTTGGTTTGGTCATTAACGCAATCGAACAAGAACTGGAAGGAAGTGGGAGCTGTATAGGTTACCGTGCAATGTGGCAGCGACTAAGAAATTATCGTGGAATGGTGGTTAGTAGAGAAACAGTGAGGCACGCTTTAAGGATAATAGATCCTGAGGGAGTGTCTGACCGACTTAGGAACAGGTTGAGGCGAAGGCAATATAGAGGTAAAGGACCGAACTTTTTGTGGCACATTGACGGTTATGACAAACTTAAACCCTTTGGGTTTTGTATTCACGGGTGCATAGATGGATTTAGCAGGCGAATTATGTGATTGGAGGTTGGTTCTACGAATAGCGATTCGCATGTTGTGGCAAATTATTTTGTTGGCTGCGTTAGACAAGTTGGTGGTACCGCAACAGTAGTACGTGCTGATTACGGAACAGAAAACGTAAAAGTAGCCGGTATCCAACGGTTTTTTAGGCGTGACTACAATGATTCTCTGTCAGGTAGCAAAAGCTTCATGTATGGCAAGTCTTCCTCGAATCAGAGGATTGAAGCCTGGTTGGGTCAGCTACGAAGAAATTGTGCGGAGTGGTGGATTAATCACTTCAAAGTTTTGAGAGATCTCGGCTTGTATTGTGATGGTTATGTCGTGCATGTGGAATGCTTAAAGTTCTGCTATATGCGTTTGATACGAGCCGAGCTTCAAAGAGCTGCTATTCAATGGAATCTACATCGCATTAGACCTTCAACTAACCCCAATTCTACCCCCCGGAAGACCCGACACTTTGTATTTCATGCCATCCTTAGCAGGAGGACAAATAAGAGATTTTAAGTATGCCATTGTTGATGACGACATCGATGTTGCTGAAGAGGTTTGCTGCTGTGACAATCCGCCTGACTGTTTAGATTCATTTTCACAACTGGCTACAATAATAATGAATGAGCATGGTCTCCACCAGCCTGAGACACCCGAAGCAGCAAAGGAACTATATATCAAACTTTTGGATGAAATAGAAAACATATGATGACTTAATTGTCTAATGACGCATCACATCTTTCCATTTGATTTATGAAGATTTCTGGACTAAAATTGACGCTGCCATTGAAATAGCACTTATTGGTGGTGTTATCATTCACAAATCTTCAATGTTATACAGTCTGTTCGTTTAAAACTTTAAACAGTTATCACAGTTTAAGAGTAAAGAGAAACTTCTACCTCATGTTGAGGATTTGTTTTTATGTAATACTGCAATTGTGCAAGAAATAAAGGATGCTATTTTATAGAAAATGCAGTATAATTTTTTCAGTAAAATTTATGGGTGAGAACCTTTCAGTTGGTCTCCAATAGTCATCCCAACTCGAGCATTTCACCGATGGAGACGCCTGTCATGTATTTCACTGATGGGCTAAAAAAGCGGTAATGGTACTACTTACGGTGATCAGTCTTAAAAGGGCCACAGTGGGAGTGTTTGTTGTACCTTTTAGGGTATAGAACCGAAACAGTTCAGTGGCTTTTAATGTGTAGTTTTAGAATTGGTACCTTTTAGGATTTCTTTTGGAAATTTCCAATAAACATCCCAGTCCTTTTTATATGGGAGTCCCGCCCCGGGTATTTCATCCCTAGATTTTTAGTTGATCTCAGTTGTCTTGGTGTGAAATCAGAGAGATGCAGATTTATCGTTTGCCAAGGAGGAAGAGGTGGATATTCAAATAGAAACGTCTTCACGCAAAGAGAAATCCGAGTAATCGAACAGGTACTTTGGAGACGTTACTAACTAAGAACTTTGCAAAGAGGGGATATAACGTATTTACTTTTACTCAAGTGGGAAAATAATCATTGTTATCAGTACTCATGAGTACTGCTACACAAGGGACCTTTGCCACAACAGGTGCTTATCGTACCTTTGTCGTATTCAGCAGTATATTGAGTATGAAAAGGGATCTTGGAAAATTGGGTAAGTACGTGTAGGAGCTTTCCAGCCCGTGTATTGAAAAAAATCGTCTCCAAATACTGTTAATGCAACATTTTATTTCAACTGGAACAGTCTTTCAACTTAACATTCTATATTTCCCGAAACACATCAGTTAACGAACACTTAACACTTACTTGTTCCCAGCAAACACCATCCCGTTAATGAACGCATCCACTGTTTGCATGTTAGAGGTTGCGCGATGTGACAGCGAAATTTAGTAATTTTAACAATGCTAACTGTCAAACAGATCAAAAAAACAACTGCAGAAGGTACTTCACTAGATATACCATTGGTAAAAGCTGATTGCTTCGAAATACAAATTCCTAACCACAACTGTTTCTCGGAGGATCAGTGTCCTATTTATTAGTGTCCTTAATGTCCTATCTATGCTATGCATAGTCTTTTGTAAACTTTTAGGTCATCCACCGGCTTAACCTACTTTTACGTAAGAATCAACTGAAACATTCGTCTGCTTCCAATTCTAAAGAAGTGTACATTATGTCTTCGGAATTGGGAAGAAAATTGTTCTTCGAAGCAAAAAGTCCCCAATTAAATAATAGAAACACAACTTGCGAAGTCAGTATTCCCAGCTAACTCGCCAAATGGAACAGAACTTGTGATGTTACAGTCTATAACCAATAATAGTAATCAAAAAAATATTAACGGCCTCCCAGCAGGTAAGGGCTGAAGGCTCACTAAGTTTCTGACAGAGAATTTGCATGTGTGGTCGATGTTTAGTCATCCCTATTGCCAAAACTTAAAAACCAAACGAGACTGATGGGCGGAAATACATTATATTAAGTAAAGCAAATCTAGCGCATTGAAGACAGCTGCCTCCAAACCAAGATCACCTTTTCCTTTTAAATAGAAATTTGTCAGCGAGGGCCGTTTTTTCGGCTAACCGACTATATGTTTATTAATGTACTATGTCAGAGAGACATTGATATTGCTCATTGTAATTAGGCTTCGACCTTTAGGGTAGGTCACGAGAATGACAGCCTGGCAAGAATAAAAAAAACACTACCAAGTTACTACCAAGGTTTTTTAACTTTTCAGAGCTAAATTTGACAATACCTAAACACAAGCCAGTCACCTGCAGGAATTCTGGGGGTCTTTAAATCAGGAACCTTAAGCAACAGCAAGTGTAGAAAGTCCGTCTTAATACTAATTGCTCTGTGACGTTCTCGCCCTCTCTGGAGACACAGTTGCCTCAGGTTCCTAGAATGAATGGTTATAACTAGAGTGATGATGTAACATTAAGGGCTCGATAGATAAAAGTTTCAAGAGAGAGTGTCCCTTGCTGATCGTACAGCAATTAACATACATCGTAATAAGAAGTAAAACAAGATTGCCGTCAATTGAAATCTGTTGTGAAAGCAATGACCATGTACTGTTATTATCATTTCTAGGCATTTTCCGCGCTTCAAAGAGAACCCATCTCGTAAATTTCGCTACTATTTAAGAACTGATTGAATTCATTCTTGAACTCGGAATAGCTTTCATATGTTGTCGAAATGGTTAAGGTGTTATTGCAGGTCGATGCATGGGGTGCACGACTGAGCCCCTGTGATGAATTGAAAGACATCATTATACCCTTACCGAGGGGAGTTGATGTGGAGGACCCTGTCCCTTCACATTCTGCTCTGACATGTTTCAACACGTTTGCGCTGGTTGGAGAAAGGACTTGGTACAATTCAGAAATTCTCTGAACTGGGAGACTTTTTTTTCAAAGAAGCCAGATCAGAAATCCCATCGCGCCATAGTGAGTATGTGCTCGCGAAGTTCGTCTTGTGATGTTGCAGGAAGACATTGCATCGAAAATCTACGGTAAAGGCCAAACACAGCCTCCCTCTTGTAATCATCTACCTTTCCCCCTTCTAAGATGCTACAGAGGACTTCCCTTTCAAATTCAGAAATGTACCATAAAAATGATCTCTCTAATGCTTCATTTGGGACGAGTATTGAGTACGAGTACACGTCCAAGTGCTTGCATGCGAGGCTTATCGGCCAACGTTTGAGGGGAAACTAAAGGTACTTTCAGTACATCGCCATCAAAGTACGTCTGGAAAGCTACCTCCCAAAAGGACGTGAAGAAATCTTTTGTCACGCCTCCAAAGTCAATTCCCTTTTCATCCAAAAAGCGAACATTAAGTCGGCACTTGACTATGTCTGGGTCTTCCGTGTACATTTTCACCGCGTTTTCAAGGATATCCTGTCTTCTAATCGTCACTGGTCTCACTTCTACCCCTTGCATGTCTTCATCCTCCATTCCTTAAACAAGTAACGGAAATTTCATTTAGATCCCAATTAATAATTTCCAACTTGAGTAGATACCATATCCCATTCAATTTAAACCTCCTGCATGGAATATCAATTATTTGTGGAAATGTGAAGAAGATAGTGAGAACAACAGAATCACTATGCAGGTAGGTAAGGTATTTTAACTTCCCCATCACATCCCTACATGTATAAAATGATTTGTACACGGTTGGAACTGCTGAAAATTAACAAAGAAAGAAAGAGGCACACTTAGAAGCTCACCATCATTGCTTCGATTCTCAATCCGGTTTCCCACCATCTCATTAAGCCACCTTCTGAATCCCTGACCAGACTATTAAAGAGAAACAGGGGAATTGCACATCAACTGGTACTGCGTATTGCATGTTTCACTGACTGTTATTGGAGAAGTTCTTTACAAAGACAATTGATGTCATTGTACAATGTAACCATTTCTTTCAGTTGATATGAAACTGGTGGGAACAGTTTTTCTAGACCTTAGTACGGCCTTTGAGTCATGATATTCTCATAGCAAAGCTCGCCAAGTATCACACTAGTCTAACAGCTATTGGTTTAGGTGTTATTTATCCGAAATAAACAAGTTTGTTCAGCCTCTGGTGTGCTCTCTAGTCCTGCATGCTTATACAGAGGAGTTCCACAGGGCTCAATTTTAAGCCATCTCCTCTTTTCTGTTTACATGAACGATCTCCCTATTTTGCTAAGAGAAACTGAAGTGGACATCTCTGCTGACGACACAACTATTTGGTTAAGCGGTGCCAATTGTAATGACATTAAACAAACTGTAAATGTCAGTCTAAGTAAAGCAAATAGCTGGCTTCAACTTAATTAAAACAAGGTGCTAATTCTCCTTACATTTCTGACACTCTGGCTGTTTGCAGCAAAGTCCCCTGAGGAGGTACTGTCACTATCACTGTCCTTAACTGAGGTACTGAAGTATCAACAAATGATACATGATAAATACAAAAGGAAATGTTGATTTCCTAAACTTTTGGTAAAAGTCGATTAGAATTGAACAAATGAATGTAATTAGATGTTATTTTGCTATTATATAAATCAACAGAACTACTTCCTATCACAAAAGATAATATTAAATTGATTGGTATGTCACTGTTTTGTCTATTTTAGCACTTTTAGCTGTAAAAGTTATGTGATATGGATTCAAGAAATCCAGCTTGATAGGTGGCCTTCAAAAGGCAAGGACAATATTAAGCTAGTACTGACCATGTAGTCACCCCAGAAGGATTATCTTGGCCACTGTCATTCTCACAACGTGTTGATGTGCCTGGCTGGGGGGAGGCACTTCTAACGCTTGAGCTGTCAGAGTTCTGGTTATCTGGAGTGCAACATTATGGTCCTTGCTGAAACCATCTCTTCTCGGTGAGGCATCACTGCTGCAAATGCATTTCAGTCAGATACCGAGATTAGTTCAGAAGTGCTTCAAAATTGAGTAG
Organism: Micromussa lordhowensis; assembly: GCA_964020085.1. Taxonomy (NCBI): domain Eukaryota; kingdom Metazoa; phylum Cnidaria; class Anthozoa; order Scleractinia; family Lobophylliidae; genus Micromussa; species Micromussa lordhowensis. Next base: position 25,000,744 of record OZ026595.1, read on the forward strand.
CTGGGGGTGAGGGTGAAAGACGAATGCTGTAAACCAAGACGGCATGTCTTGGTCAACCTATCAGCTGGAGTATGGGAGCTCTGGTATCAAGATTGGTCATGTTAAAAACCATACAGTTGAACATCAGTTTACAGCAACTTGTCTTAAACGCCGCAAACAGTTCACAGTACTAACTAACATTACAGAAAATTTGTACCTTAAATAACAATCATCTAATTAGCTTGCGTAATAGCTGTTCTCTTGACACATCCTGCGGAATGTCTGACACTTCGTTTTTGGAATACGATGCAGACGTCAATGCAAGGTGACAACATGACAATTTGCTCCCTAAATGTACGGGGCTTATCCAACGATAAGAAGAGGAGAGAAACCTTCTTATGGTTGAAGAAAAAACAATTTTCCATATATTTCCTACAAGAAACTCATAGCACAAATGAATCTGGTATTTATTGGCGTTCAGAATGGGGGTATTCAACCATATTTACGGAACTTTCTAGTTCTAAAGCAGGTGTTGGTATCTTGTTCAATAATAACTTTCAGTTCAACATTTTGAAATGCTACACGGACCCGGAGGGAAGATTTATAATTGTTGATGTAGAAACAGAAGAAAATATATTGACACTTGTGAATATCTACGCACCAAATAGGGATGACCAGGTTTTTTTTAGAGGGGTCAGTGAAAAAATGTTATCCTTCGAATGTGACTTGATAGTTTTTGGAGGCGATTTCAATCTAGTGTGCGACGTCCAAAAGGATAAAAAAGGCGGCGCTCCCACTACGCATTTGAAATCAAAAGAAGAGGTCTTTTCTTTAAAAGATCAATTCCAGCTTGCAGATATCTGGCGAATTCAGAATCCAGACATTATGCGTTTTACTTGGGAAAGAACAAACCCTGAAATTTGCTGCCGTTTGGATTTCTTCTTGATAAGTGAATCGCTCTGCCCAAATGTTCTCGAAGCCGAAATTCATCCCGGATATCGGACCGATCATCGTATGATTACTGTTAAAATTAGCACCACAACTAACCCCAGAGGACCAGGCTTTTGGAAATTAAACACCAATTTTTTAACAGAAAGCGAGTACGTAGAACTAATTAGGAAAACTATCCAAGATGTCTCGAAGGAATATAAAGACCATCGTGAAGTTGACAAAACACTGTTGTGGGATGTTATTAAGATGGAAATTAGAGCTGCTTCTATTAAATATGGCAAAGCTAAGAAATCACACACACGACAAAAGGAACACACTCTAGAAAAAGACATTTCTGCAATCGAAAAAGAACTTGATCAGCAACACCTCTCTGAAGCAGATAAGGAATCCCTTCATGTAGCATTGAAAATAAAACGACAAGAAATGGAAGAAATAATCCGCTACAAAACGGCAGAGGCCATTTTAAGATCTAAAATAAAATGGTATAACGAGGGCGAAAGAAATACAAAATACTTTCACAGTTTGGAGAAGCGCCACTTCAATTGCAAAACTATAAGAAATCTTAAAACTGAAAACAACATAAGAGTATCCAAAGACACTGAAATCCTCCAGGAAGTTAAAACATTCTACGAGTCCCTTTACTCTTCCAAAATAGATCTAAACATGAGTAATGGAAAAGAGGACTCCTTCTTTCCAGAAAACAACAAAATAAAATTAACCTGTAATCAAAAAATGTCCTGCGAAGGCCTGTTATCCGCAGAAGAGTGTTTACGAAGTCTAAAGACAATGGAATCAGGTAAATCTCCTGGGACAGATGGCCTACCGGCAGAATTTTATAAAATTTTTTGGAACGATGTATCCACTTTTTTAATAGACGCCTTAAACATGTCCTTCTCCAAAGGTTATCTTTCGATCTCACAGAGAAGGGGATTAATAACTCTGCTACCAAAGAAAAACAAACCTCGGCAATATCTGAAAAATTGGAGACCTATCACCTTGTTAAACTGTGATTACAAAATTGCTGCAAAATCAATTGCGACAAGGTTGAAAAAGGTTCTGCCACACTTAATAAATAATGATCAAACAGGTTTCCTCAAAGGCAGGTTTATCGGAGAAAATATCAGGTTGATCAACAGCGTGATTGATTACGCTGAGAAACAGAACATCCCTGGTTTGTTACTCTTTGTTGATTTCGAAAAGGCATTCGATACTCTGGAATGGACCTTTGTTGAGAAAACGCTTTCCTTCTACAACTTCGGAGAGTCTATTAAATCCTGGATTAAACTATTATACACCGATATAACAAGCTGTATACAAAACAATGGCTGGTCTTTCAGCTCGGTAGGGGGGTCCGACAAGGCTGTCCCCTATCGCCATACCTCTTTATTTTATGTGTAGAGATTCTAGCTAGTGCTGTCAGAAACAATGACGGGATCAAGGGTATTTGTATATCAGAAACTGAATGTAAAATAAGCCAATACGCAGATGACACCACATTAATCCTAGACGGTACAGACATCTCCGCAAAACACTCTCTCGGAATGCTGGACTCTTTTGCAGACATTTCAGGTCTGAAGGTCAATTACGAAAAAACTGAAGCGCTTTGGATTGGTTCACTCCGCCTTCAAAAAAGAAGAATAGAAATTAACAAAAATATACGGTGGTCCTTTTGCAAAGTCAACGCTTTAGGGGTCTGGTTTTCAACCATCAAAGAAGAGTCAGCAATGGTAAATTATCAAGAGAAGAAGGAAAAAATCTCTAAAATAATTGAAAACTGGCAATTCAGAAGACTCACGCTCCTTGGAAAAATAACAGTTATTAAGAGTCTACTCGCTTCCCAACTAGTTTACATTTTATCTTCACTTCCCACACCAAGCGGCTACCTTAAGGAAATAAATAGTTTGTTATATAAATTTCTATGGAACGGAAAATGTGACAAAATTAAAAGAACTTACATGATAAATGATTATACAAAAGGGGGACTTAAAATGCTTGACATTCAAAGTTTCAATAATGCCGTTAAGGCAAAGTGGATTCAAAGATATCTAGACCCTAATAATAAGGGGATATGGAAATTGTTTATGGATTTTTTTCTAGGAAATCACGATGCAACGGCACTTTTCTTAGGTAATTTAAAACCCGAGGATGTCGTCACTCTAGAAATTGAGGATTCCTATACTAAGGAACTTGTTGAAGCTTGGTGCCGTCTAAACTTCAGAGGTAACACAATATCTTTTCCTAGCATGCCAATATGGTACAACTCTTCCATACGTATTAACGGTAAACCTTTTTTTTACAAAAGCTGGTTCGTGGCAGATATAACTAAAGTAAGTAATCTTCTCGATGAGACATCTTCTAGGTTTCTAACATTTGAAGCTTTCAAAGAGAAATACACCATAAAAGCCAATTTTCTTCAATACCACAGCGTTGTGACAGCAGTGTTGAACGCGAAAAAGAATTTTGTCTTCAATCAAACGACCAACACTGAACAACTAGTGGGGTCAAAGAGGTTTTGCAAATTAGCCTACAACATACTTATCGAGCGACAGGCATCCCTGCCGCAAAAAAATCAAGATAAATGGATTTCCGATTTTCAGGCATACGCGGCCGAAGAGATTGATTGGAGTAAAACATACAGCTTGCCGTTTCTATGTACTCGTGAATCCAAATTAAGAGTTTTCCAGTTCAAATTAGTTCATCGACGAATCTCAACAAATAGATACCTCCTTAAAGTTGGACTTTCATCAAGCGAGCAGTGCACCTTTTGTGAAAACACATCGGAATCCCTCTTACATCTCTTTTGGGAATGTCCAAAAACCAAAGTATTTTGGAACGAAGTTATAAAATGGTTAGGTAATTTTTCTTGCCTCTTGACAAAAAGTTTCTCTCCTCAGCTATGTTTAGGTTTTGTGGATGACACTACGGCCCTCCTCCTTCACCATGCCCTCCTAATTGCGAGGTACCATATTTTTTGAGCTAAATCAATGCACCACCTCCCTTCGTTAAAACTTTTCATTCGGAACTTTCTGACCTGCTTGGAAGTAGAAAGACGCTTCTCTCTAAAAAATGGGTTCTTAGCAAAATTTAACAAAAAATGGGGAGCTTTCCTCGCTGAACAAAAAATCTAGTTCTTTTTTTGTTTTTTCGAACATATTTTTTTTGTTTAGCTTATTTGTGTCTCCTTACGCACGCTGATGTGAAGAGAACAGTAAACGTTGAACCCTACTCTATATTTACTGAGACTAAATGTCTCACTGTTTCCGAACAAAAATGAAACAGAAAAAAATTCAATAAATAAACTTATCCTAAAGTTCAAATTTGTCACTCCAAATTGTTTAGAAAAAAAAAAGAAGTAGATAAGTAATAAAATCAAAATAGTATAGATCAATAAGTAAGAACAAGTTTTAACGGTTCATAAGTAAGGTCAACAAGTACGAGATTTTTTTTTTTTTTTGGTAACTTTATTTTATTGTTATATGTAACTTAAGTACAAATGTGGTAAGTAGTTCCTTCCTTTCCGTTTGTTCAGAAAATGTAATATAGTACTGTGTTGTAAGTAGTGTGAATAGTGTAAGTAATGTAGCGTATTGTATATCTTTGTAAGTAGTTTTGCAAATAGTAATAATATAATAAAAAATAAAAAATAAAAAATAAAAAATAAAATAAAAAAAACATTACAGAAAATACAACCTCTTTCAGGGAACTAGTTATGTCATTATATTTACCTACTATCTTCTTCCATTAATTGGCTGGGTAAATCTACATATTCATGGGGAGAAAAATGACTGAAGAGTACAGTACTGTCCAGGCCCCGGTTGTTCGAAAGCCGATTAGCGCTAACCCACGATTAAATCATCCTAATCCACGGAGTAACTTTATCCTTCTATTAAATTCTGTTCCTCGAAGCTCGATGAGCACTATCCAAGGATTAAACTAAGGGTTTAATTTAACACACCTAGCGAGGTGGATTAACTCGCTAATCGGATGAAAAAGCGGACAAACAAATCAAAATGGCGGACTTACGGTTTCTTCATTTTGCTTTAATGCCAAGCCCGGCAAGGAACGAAAAGCAATTCAGCCTACCTGACGACTTTTCCGAATTGGATTTTACTATTCTCTAACGGACGAGCCATTCCGCGTCTGGTTTTCCCGCGCTTTTTCATGTTTTTACAACACAGACAGATCGCTGTTCGGCGATCCGCAAACTGTTTTACATGACGAGAACGAAGCAAGAATTTTCAACATTTCCGGTCTCAGAGATACAAACCGTCGCTTACTAGCCGCTGTAATGCAAAAGGAAAGATCAGTGGGGGAATTAAAGGCGAGTGTTTTATGGACAAAATATTGTTATTTGTGTTTAGTTTGTTGTCGACCTTGCTTGTTCTTCAAAAAGTTGTTTATCTCAGTCGGCAGAATTAAGATCATAAATCTCCGCTTTTGCTTCATTGCTTAGTTTATGGCATTCCTAATTTTTAGTATATTCTCTAAACTAAATTTATTAGCCAATGCGAAAAGAGGCTATTCTAAATTTCTACACAAGTTTACAAAGACCTGAAAGACGTAAGGCTGAAAATTACTGAAATCGGTAAGTGTTTTCAAGAGCTCACTGATGCATGATTCAGTAGGCTTTGCCCAGCGTTTATCTCGCAAAGATTTTTTTATCACAACTCTAATTTTAATTTAAGCATTTTTATTGGTCCTTATAGAGGGGGGTGAATAGGTCTACGGATCGGCGGATTTGGTTAATATTTTAGCCCGGATTCTGAGCGAAATTTTAACGGATCTGCGGATCCTATGACCACAGCGGATCGCGGTTTTATCCAGTTTTTGGGCTCGGATTTTGGATTTTGGTTGTTAGGAAGTTCGGATCGTGGATCTCAACGTTTCCCCGGAAATCTCACCTTCTCTATTTTCTTTCGATACAGACGTTGGTTACATAAATATTTCGTTGATAGTCATCCTCAACGCTAAAACACAAT
>OZ026595.1:25016652-25026652 GCA_964020085.1 Micromussa lordhowensis
AAGCAATACCTGAAAATGTCTGCAACAATAACAGAATAATAAACAAATCTGAAAGGGTTTTACTCACATAACTAGAAATTCTTAACATAAGTGGCGTGACATTCACGGTTAAAACAATTCGGCCATCGCCTCAACGGCCAAGCCAACTTTCAGCCCAAAAAATATATATTATCTGGCAACATGATTTGCCCAAAAAACTATTTTCTTCTGACGCCTTTTCAAGCGGTTTGAAACCACCGTACTCTTCAAAAATAGCTCTCTTCTAAAAATAGCAAGAGCCCTGAAGGACAGCTCTACTGAGGAAAATCCAAATTGGCACAAATTTAGTTCTAAGGAAACGTGGGGTGATTGTTTGATACGAGCTATTATAAACGTAATATAATTTTCTAGAAATTCAAGTGTCTATAACTCGAAAGGGGCCAAACTTTATGTGTACGGAAAAGATCAAATGAGTTCTATAAGTTCCACATGCGTAAGGATGATTTAGACCATCAGCTGCAGCCAAAACGTTTCGGAGGTGGTTAGAGTTTATCTGATAGAGCTGGAGCTTAAAGTTTCAAGCCAAATTCACGCCAAAGAAGCTGTTTATTGGACTGTGCCAATCTTCCCTTAGTGGCCTCTTCGATTTGTATATTGTCGCGTGTTGCTAGTGGGCACATGAACTCAACGGATGGTAATATACCGCCTCTGGAGTTTTTGTGATTCGGATCTTGCTTTCCCCGCTTCGCTGGTACACACGACACTCCTTATGCCTCAAGAAAATGTCATGCGGGGCAGGCGGAGGTGGATCTGAAGCTTTTTCCCGTACGCGTCCCTTGCACCCGTAGCATGTTGTAGCCTTCGTGTGAGCAATATACACAACGTCGTAGGGAGAATCAGCCTCCACTGAGGCTTCAGCATCAATGCGCTCCCCGTATTGTGACACATCACGGGGAGGATTGTTCCTTCGTTTACGGATGTTCTTCCGTTGATTGTCTTTCTTTCCTGCCCCACTGGGAATCGTTGAACGAACCATGCTCTCAACTGGCACTTGGTACGATTCGACGTAACTAGAGAGCATGCCAAGATGATGTGCTACCGCCAAGGTATGAGCACAAATTCCACATTCATTATAACGTGGACAGTCCACGCAGGCTAATTTCTTTCCAGCTATCTGGACAGTGTGAGAGAGCGGGCTGGATAAGGATATGACTATCCTTCGATTGTCGTCGTTTGGGAAGGAGCCAATACCATTAAACTGGACAATTTTGTTTGCATTCGTCCAGGAACCTTTCAGAAATTCTGGGAGACCTGAATCTTTAGACTCCCGATTACTTCTGTTTGTGTCAGTGGTTCTTCTTTGTTGTCTTCTTCGATATCATCTGTAATGGATGTTCCAAGTTTAGCAAGGTGTCTCTCCCTCTCTTTCCTGTTCATCCCTGACCAACTGGAGGCGGTTACAGCTAGATGACTATGCGTCGGTGAAAGGTAGTAGGGACCTTTTCCTAGAACTGCGCGCTGAATATCTCTTCTACTTTGCTGCACAATGTTCTCATAGACAGTTACTGCCTCACTCCACGTGCACTTTGGGTCAGGCCTATACCCAGCTCCCTCAACAACCTTCATCTCCTTAACTTTACTTTTGTATACAAAGTTACTGCTCTCTTGGATATTATTATAGAAAAATTCATCTTTCAGGCCAGCTTGCCTACGCACAGGTAACAACATACCATTCATCATGTCATCTTGTATGTTTCTTTGGAAATAGCGGGAGAATTCTGGCGTTTCTCCTGTTACATGTACGTCTCGTTCAATCTTGTCCCACTTGTTGGAAACGCTTTCCACTTTAGCCAAGAATTCTTCTGTGGTTTCGCTGTCGATGATTCCTCTCTCTTTCTTCCGCTCATCTCCAAAAATATCTCGTAATAATTCATACTTGATGGAAGTCAAGCCAATGTCTGCTATCTTTCGCGTTATGTTGTCCTCGACGTGTTTCTTGCACGGGAGAAAAGTGCATCCCTTTAATGGTTTAAGAAAGAAGGACTGCGCCTTGTCCCTGTCCCCGCCTACAAATGCAATTCGTTCCAGTCCGTAGTTCCTTTCCAGAAGGGTGTGGGCGAAGTAGAGGTAGTCCCGTTGAGTTTTGGTGGTATGAAACATTGCAGGGCCTGGTAAGTTAGCAGGTTTAGCAGTTTTTTTGCTGATGACCTTTTCGCTTTGGTACATTGTTGTGGTCACGTAAAAATTACCGACGTTGAAGGTGGTATCTATGGACAAGATGCATCCAGAGTTGGGACGGCAGCATTCTCGTATGATGTCTTCCACTTGCTCATCAATGAAGTACACCACTCTAGGTGCTGGAGTCCACTGAAGATTGTGCAGAGCTTTATCGTTTTTCGAACGATCTAGTAAACTTGCAAATTCGTCCTCACTGGCTTTCTTTTGAGATCGCTGACGAGCATTGATCACTTGCTTGCTATCTCTTGGCAAGTCAGCAGACTGCTCGCAGTCAAGTACGCCACCTACGTCCTCCGAAATTTCATCAAAGATTCGCGAAGGGCCCTTTCGTCCAGAAACCTCTTTGAGCAGCTTGGCTTTTGTGGATGGTGCCGTAGGGATGAACTGCTTTCCCGAACGAGGATGCTTATGAGGACTTATAGAATGTTCTTCCTCAGCAAAGGTGAACTGTATCAAGCCCAAAGGCAGCTCCTCGCCATCCCATCGTGTGATAAGGGTGGATGTACGATTGAAGTCGTTGTACTTTTTATGGCGCTGAAAGACGTTTCTCACCATGTACTCTCCTGTCTGAAGCTGCTGTTTTTCCGTTTTCGTTCCTTTGGAGATACGACTTTCGACTACACGGTCGTCATTTATGAGAAAGACGCGTGCACTCGACCCACGATTTTCAAAAGCCCCTAGATCAGTCACAAGCCAATCTTCACCGTTTTTGAGTTTGTTTCTGTCTACCACAAAAGCAGCGTTTTCCATTACATTAGTTGGCCTGCTGTGACAAATCTTGGAGTAGTCCACGTCAAGAAGAAGGAGTTGAATTCTTTGCTCGAAATTCAGTGTACGCTTTCCTTTATAGAGGTAGGGAGTGGTGTTGTTGTCTCGAAAGTATAAGGTTTCTTCCCTGCAAGGAAGGTTATCAAAATAAAATGAGTAGTGTATAAAAAAGTTACTTCTGCGAACTGAAACATGTATAATAATGTATTTTTTGTAGAATTCCATTTTCGGAATCATTAATTTTTGGACCTTTTTGTGCATTCAATTTCTTTTTTTTTTTTAAAATTCGCTTACAATGGAATTGCACTCAAACCTCTACAGTGTATTGAGCGGCCAAAGTCCCGCAAAAATTGTCAGTTACTCATTGCGTGATAAAAGTGTTGACAAGCCTGCGACGACTCCTGCAGTTCTCAGTTAAATAACTTCTAAAGCCTTCGTAGCTTAGCTTTAACTGGGATGTCTTTTAGGGATTTTCCCTTACGATATGAGATGATTGGGGGGCGGGGGGGTGGCGTCGGGCTCTCCAATTTCCCATGAGCGAGTCCTTTAGGTTAAGCAATGCCGGATGGTGTTGTGTTTTCTTACGGTAGTATGGAAAACGAAGACCCGGCGAAAACGAAGGCCCGAAGATCGATGACCTGCGAAAACGAATTCCCCCTATGAAAACGAAGACGCTTTTTCTTTTGTGGGAAACGAAATAATAATTCTGTAGGAAACGAAATAATTTCAAAATAACTCTTCTTGGCCAGGTACCCTGGTACCCGTGGTCTTTCTTGATATTTCTTCGCATGAGACGAGAGAACCAGAGCCGCGAGGCGGAGAGAAAGAAAAACCTCTGGTTACCTTGGACTTGGATCTCATTTTTCATGCAGACGCCAACCGTCAAACGCGTCAAATTTATAGTTACAAAAGTGGCCAATGCAAGTCAGCAATCACGTGCTTATCAGCCGCTATCTTTTTAAAGCGGGGTGGACACGGGAAATTATTCCTATAACAATCCATTTCCACTCGGGTGGTGAAGGGTGTTATCACGCCACTTAGAAAATAAAAACCTTCCATAGGGGAAAAGTGGCTATTTTCTGGAATTATACAATATAGAGTGCAACCTACACTTTGACAATACACACAACTTGCACGCAATGTCAACCCACCATTTAAATGGATTTTGTGGAAAATCCTCGTCTTCACTTGAATTAACGTTTGGCTTTCTAATTGAGGAAATTTCTTTGACTTCAACTATCTCCAAGTCGCTACTTCCATCGCTGTTCCAGCCAGGATAGGTGGATGTTTGCTCTCCTACTCCGGTGCACTGTTGGAAACCCGAAGTGGACGGCCCTTTACATGGCGACGGTGAAGTAGGAAAATTGCCCGGATCACTGAAATCATCATCTTCTATTGTCCCATACATATCTGCTGCCTCGCCCTCGCTTCTTTCGAAAGCGAATTCCTGTTTTACATACATACATACATTACTTTCTTTACCCTCGGATTTTAGAGTAGCTTATGCAGCTAATATCTCCGAGCATTTGAGAGATAGACCACCACACCGGGAACTACGTCCCCTACTCTTTTCGAACAGTGTGTGGGTTCTTTTACGTCCCACAGAAATTAATTATGAAGAGTTGTGAGACGGGGCCTACGGTTTATCGTCCTTATCCGAGAAGACTAGAAAGTCTAACCATTTGTAGATGTAATTACAAAGGCAGCACTTTCTCCTCAGTTATTTAAAGACCCTGAGTGTTGGTCCGGCCGGGGTTTGAACCTGCGACCTTCCGCACGCTAGTCCGGAACTCTACCTACTGAGCTAACCGGTCGGCGGTTTAAATCATGTATAAATAGGAAAGAAAAAGCTGATCAGTGCCAACCATACCGATTGTACACAAACTCCAACAATTTTCATACAGTTTTTTTTAGGTTATAGATGTAATGGGTTGTAATTTTATCGCTTGTAGCGCCACGTCTGCAAACGCGACGAGTCGCTAATGGTCCGCAACCTCCGTGTTCTACAGAATGTTTCTTAAATAAGAAAAAAATTGGCGTTTGTCATTTCAGTAACTAACTAACCCTCATCGGGCCCATGAGGACTCTTAAAGCCGGTCATTTTAGTAAACAGGAGGTTAGAGTCAGCCAGGTTGAACTTATGACAAATGTACGAAGGAAAAGCAGAAAAAGTGAGTGAGTGAGTGAGTGAGTGAGTGATCGAGTGCCATCCGACTGCCTCCTAAGCTCATGGATGTTACGTAACATCCATGAGCAAAAAGGGAGCAGCACATGGCACATTACAAACTTCATTCATTTTAAAATGAATCAAATATCATTTAAAATGTTTACAAATGATTGAATTTAGTTTTCTGTGATATCTAGAGTAGTGTTAATACAAGAATCCCTTAATCAAAACTTTCAGGTCATTATGTAGATCCAACTAGAAAGGGGAAACAGGTTAATGACAATTTGGCTATCAGGAATGGTGAATGGCCTATTCAAAAAAATCTGAAGGAGCGGATAAATCCTAGAACGGTAAGTGTAGAAGGCATTGTAAACAAACTTTACACACAATGTTGTGATCACACCACTTCAGTTAAAAAGCTTGAAGAGTTTAATTCGTTTTACAATAGAATCTTAAACCATGTACATTTTTTATCAGATTTAATTGTCTACTTATGATGCTATGCAACATCAACTTATGTTCACATTCTCAAACATACTGAGACACATCTATATATAATTTTTTGACATAACATTTCAAGGGCCACCACTTTCACATGTGCTACAACAATACCCTAACCAAGAGTCCATCCACACTAGGCAAATTTTCATTACAATAATAATTATTATTATCATTTGATTCATGTTTTTTTGTCATTTTCCTTGGCTGAGAGTCCACCACGTGACCTGCAAATAACTGCCTACAAATACTGGTTGTCACACTTAGTACCGTCTAAATGGATTTTGCTGCAAATAATAATTATTCTGCTCATGCTCAATTGTAACCATGCTCTCAGGTAAAGAATGGCAGCTACATGTAACTTCCATGGGCTTTCAGAGAGTTATTTAAATATGAAAACAAACTTGGTGATCGAACGATAAAACAATTATTGAACTCAGCTATCGCAAAATATCACGATTTGTCAGTTTCTTGTAGATCAAATATTTGCCTCAAATGAGGATCCTTCGCTCAACCTTGTCCAATAATAATAATTATTAATTATTGCGACAATATCTGGCATCAGTTTCATTATACAACTGTAGAAAGTGGTGTTTAGCCCTACCAGACTTTGTCACTCTTTATCAAAGTCAAACGTACAATCTCCCGATCTTAGGGCAGGTTAGGTTATTATCAAGCATCGAAACATGCAGATTTATCTATTCATTTAAAGGAGTACTTTAATGTGTTTTGCTGGGCACAGAAGATGTTTAATTCCATATAAGCAGCACAATAAAGAATATCTTGTGTCTTGGAAGCCATCATGGATTTGTTCTGAGGATGTCACATCAACGTTTGTTCAACAGTGGGAAGCAAAATCTAAAAAACAAAGATCATAAAGTGATAGTTAGTTACTAAGTGGGTGGTGGCCAGTTTGTTCAGTAAGCAGTGGATTATTTTCCCCCTCCCCCTTGTCAACAGGTCTGCGATGTTCGTTGAAGCGGTCTTTAAGTCTACGTTTGGTTTCTCCTATGTATTGTTTGTGACAGTGGTTACATTGTACCATGTAGATAACGTTTTTGGAGTTGCAGTCAATGTGATGATTAATAAATCTAGTTTCTCCTGTAGAATTAAATGTATACTTAGTAAGTCCGTCGTTTATGTAATTGCATGTTAGGCAGTTGTTGCCACAACGGAAAGAGCCGCGAGGTTCGTTAGCAGTGGTAGACGGTTTATGAAGCTTAGTACTAACTAATATATTACTAAGGTTGTTAGATCGTCGGAAGGCGACAAAGGGTTTAGCTTTGAAAACGTTAGTGCAACGGGGAGATGAAGACAGAATGTTGAAGTGTTTGTTAATGATGGATGATACGTAGCGAAGAGCTGGATTATATGTTATGACGAGGGGTACCCGTTGCGGCTGATTAGTAGTGGGAGTGTCTTTGGGGGTGAGTGTTTGAGTACGAGTGATGTTATGTACGCGTGCTGCTTCTTGATTAAGGAAAGGTAAATTATATCCGCGTTTGTTGAGGTAAGATTTGAGTTCGTTAGAACGTTGTTTGAAAGTCTCGTCAGAGGAACAGATACGACGAAGTCGAAGAGCTAAGCTGAATGGAATAGCTCTTTTGGTATGTTGAGGGTGGCATGAAGAATGTAGCAAGTATTGATGTTTGTCAGTGGCTTTGGTGTAAAGATCAGTCGTGATATTGCCGTTATTGACAGAAACGTTAACATCAAGAAAGGGTATAGAAGTAAATGAATAATTGGATGTGAACTTAATGGTGGGATGAATGTTGTTAAGGTAAGAGGTGAAAGCATGTAGTTCGTCAACAGAATGTGTCCATATCATGAAGATGTCGTCTATGTAACGCCACCATGTATGTGGTTGGTATGGAGCACGCGACAAAGCGTCTGTCTCAAATTTGGCGAGGAACAGATTGGCATAAGAAGGTGCCATTCTGGTTCCCATGGCTGTACCGTGTATCTGCAGGTAGTGTTTGTCATTGAAGGTAAAGTTGTTCATAGTAAGAATCATACGTATAAGATCACATAGAGTTTCCGTGCCAACAGTAGAACTGTTGCGGTCTCGTGTGTCAAGGAAATGTCGGCAGGCGGTGATGCCTTCGTTGTGGGGAATGTTAGTGTAAAGAGAAGAAACGTCTAGAGTAACAAGAAGGGCGTTTGCAGGGAGTTGTCCAAGTTGTTCGAGTTTGTTGAGGAAGTGTGTGGTGTCTTTTATAAACGATTGCGTGGTCTGCACCAGAGGTTTGAGATCAGGTGGTCTACAAATTGTGAGATACGTTCCGTAGGGTGAGAGTTGCTAGAGACAATAGGGCGTCCAGGGTTACCCTGCTTGTGCACTCTAGGCAAAATGTAAAACCGTCCGGGTTTAGGATCAGTCTGTATAAGATAGCGTTTGGTTTCCTCGTTAATAATTTTGTCACGGTTCATGCGTTCGGTGTATTTAAGTATATTTAACACGAGATCAGAAGCAAATACTTCTCATGTGGCATTTGGATAATGCCTGATATACGCCATTCTCGCCTTCTTACATTCACTTGGTGTCTTTCATCAACGTATGGCATTAAATCATTCCAGAACAATGCCCACACCATGAAAATAGTATAAAAATAAATAATTGTTTACTTTCTAAGCCGTTAGGTATATTCTGGTCGGTACAGAAATCCACGGCACTGACAAGATCCAGTTGAAATGACTGACAATTTTCTTGAAAACCGCCAGGCCGGGTGTCTTTTGACTAGACTCCAATCATAGAAAACCGCCAGGCCGGGTGTCTTTTGACTAGACTCCAGTCATTGGCAAAGTAATGTCTTTTGGAGATACTCATTTTCAGTTACATTATTGGAAAGGATCTTTTGGTGGTAATTAGTCTCCCCAACATCTCCCACGGAGAAGAACAGAGCCTTGGCTTGAGGATTGTCAAAATCATGTAATGTTTGCTGTGGTTTTAACCTCACAGAAGATAGCAAACTAATGCCATCTTCCAGCAAAACGTTTTTGAAAAATAGTTATGCTGCTCTCAGAGAAAAATTAATCACTATTACTGATTGACAAGTAAAATTATTTTTTAGCATGTCCTCAGCACTGTTTTGGAAAAAGAAAAAGGGTGTCATACTTGTATGAAATTTAAAGACTCAGACCAACATATTGTAACAGAGGGCCAAGCCTTTCCGAGTCTGTTTAAGTACTTACTATCTGTTTACCAAGTTTTAAGCCCAGCTACATGTAAATTTTACAGTGAAAAGGTCGATTCCTAAAGATAAACGAAAAACACTTTATGCCCATAACTACCTCTTCGTTACTGTTATCAAGACTTTTGCCTTCATTGCTTTAAATATTTGTGACAATCTTTATATCTTTTCCATTAAACTATACAGTGAATGAGTCAATTGATTTGATTTGATTGCGGAACCATTGGGTAATGGTGAAGAATTTCAGTGGCACTAGTCAGTAGTGGGTCGGGGTGGTCAAATGTCTGCTGTACCACTTAATACGTAGGATCTAATTGGAATTAATTAAAGCAATGGTTCTTTTGGCCAATAGCTACGGCGCTGCTTTTTATATGATCATTTTTGCGTTTTGAATTCAAAGTGTCCACAAAAATGAGATGATAATTTCAGGCTAAAAAAATGGCAGTCCAAATATGCGTGTCAACGACGAATAGACCAATTTTGGAAAAACACAAATATTTTGGAAGGCGTTAATTATGACAAAGAGTAGTAATATTGATCCATCAAAGTATAAGTGGTTGAAAAAGTTGGAAAATGCTTGTCAGCCACTTTAAAACTAACTCTGTACCTTTCGTATATCAAATTGTTGAACAGCCATCAGTCAGGTTCCGATCATTTCATTCCACTGGTATCGCTTTGCTTGACGCTACTAAGCAACGGGTATACATGACTGCGATAATCTTTAAGGTCTTTAAAATAATTGTAAACTTTAAGCAGCTTGGTCCATCTTTTAACCAGTCGTGATCTCTTTGGGCTCGATATCAATACCACTATGATTATAATCCATACAGTTATAACCACTAAAGCTCCAGAGTACATCTTTTAGCCAGTACTGCTTGCAACCACAGAGACTCTCAATCATACTTTTTCAGATCATGGTGCATGCTAAATTATGAAAAGAGCAAATCAGAACAGTTTTTCCCGTCATACAGTAGATGTCACGTACACTCAGTCTCCTGGGGCCTCAGTTGTTCAAAGGCTGGATAACGCTATCCGCCGGATAAATCACTATCCAGCGGATAAGTGTTAACAAAACAAACCACGCTATCCACTGGATAGTGATTTATCCGGTGGATAGCGTTATCCGCCTTTCGAACAACCCGGGCCAGAAAAGTACGTT
>OZ026595.1:25029152-25129152 GCA_964020085.1 Micromussa lordhowensis
CGTCTGCCTGTTTCGCCGATATATAACTTTTTGCAAAGAGTGCAAGTTATACAGTAGATGACATTGGCTGAGGTACAGGTAAATTGATCTGTGATCTTAATGGATCGCTTGGGTCCCGACAATTTCTCAACATTGTAAATGAAAGGACATGCTTTACATCGCGCGCGTGCGCATTTAAAAGTTCCAGGTTGTTCACTCGTTTTGAATGCACTTCTAACAAAAAAGTTACCTATGTTTTTGTCGCGTTTGAATGAAATTAATGGCGGTTGCGAAAAGATTCTACCAGTATCGGGATCATTTTGAAGTAATTTAAAGTTTTTGAGAATGATGGATTTTACTGCGTGATTGTGAGGGTGAAATGTGAGGGTGAATGGAATTCTATTATTATTCTCCTTCTGAGACGTTTGTAGTGCTGACTGCCGATCAATTTGTTGGGCACGATGATGGCCTGCTTGAACAACAGAGGCAGGATATCCACGTTTGTCGAAAAAATTGCACATTTCCTCTGATTTAAAGGAAAAATCAGAGTCCTCACTACAAAGGCGACGAAGTCTAAGAAACTGAGAAAAAGGAATAGAATTCTTGACGTGTGATGGATGTGAAGATGAATACAACAAATAGCTATGAGAATCTGTGGGTTTGTAGTGCACACTGGTGCATAAACCGTTGCCTTCGACAGAAACTTTGATATCTAGAAATGCCAAAGAAGTATTGGAAATTTCCCAGGTATACTTTAGAGCCGGATGAAACGAATTAACAGCAGTTATAAATTGATTGAGTTCCTCTCTGGTAGAGGAAGTGGCGCCAACACAATCGTCAATGTAGCGACGGTATAGCTCAGGTTTAGAGCCGTTGTATTGATTAAAAAATTTGTGTTCAATGTAGCCTACGAAAAGATTGGCGTAGCTGGGTCCCATTTTGGTGCCCATGGCCACACCATTGATTTGTTTATAATAACTGGTGGCGAATGAAAAACAATTTAGTGTTAAAACTAGTTCAGTCAGGCGGAGCAGTGTTTCCGAGCTTGGTTCCTTAACAGTGCGTAAATCAAAAAAATGTTTGAGGGCTAGAAGACCTTCGCCATTAGGGATGACGGTGTAAAGGGATGTAATATCCATAGTAAAAATAAGTTTGTCTTCACCCAGGAAATTGAAATCGCGAAAAATTTGAAGGGCGTGTTGACTGTCTTTAACATAAGACGGTAAAGATCTGACGATAGGTGCCATAATTTTGTCTAAATAGCTAGAAATGAGTTCGGTAGGGCAACTATTCGCACCAAACTTCAGGAGGTCAATTCTAAACTTTTTAACCATTTACACCAAATTAAGGCCCATAAACTTGAACAATTAACAGATCCTCCTATTTCTTTTGACTCGTCACTTGAAAGCCTTAGCACCGTAGTTACTATTCCAGAAAATCTTTCGCTTTCCGATGCAGAGAAATCCGTCCTTAGCAAGGGCTTGAATTTTGTTCCTATATCCAAAAACCTTGACGAATTCTCGGTTAAGCAAGATGTTGAAAAATTTCTTCGCCGCGTTCAACTTAAAGCCTTTTTCCATGACAAAGAGGATGATTCTAACACCTCGGACAAAGATATTTTCGAGACGCTTCAGACTCGAAAATCGAAGTGGACTCCCCCAGAGGGCCAGTTCGCCTCTTTAGATTTTTTCATCAATAAATGCCGTCATGACATCAACAAACTAAATTTCAATCGTAACGCCAAATTTTCTAACCTTTCTTCGGAAGAGAGGACGGCGCTTAAAAATCTTAGTAAGCGCAGAGACATAATTGTGAAAGCGGCCGACAAAGGCGGCGCTTTGGTTGTTTGGCGGGCCGACCTCTACCAAAAAGAAGCTTTGCGGCAACTTTCCGACGCTTCTTTTTATGCCAAAGTTGATAAAGATCTCACTTCCACTTACCAACAAATTGTCAAGAGCACCATTAACGAACTTATAGTAAAACAAGATTTACCGGCTACTGCTACAAATCTCATCATCACCACTCCTAGAACTTCATGTATTTACTTTTTACCTAAAATTCACAAACCTAACAACCCAGGCCGACCTATCGTCTCTGCGTGTAGTTGCCCTACCGAACTCATTTCTAGCTATTTAGACAAAATTATGGCACCTATCGTCAGATCTTTACCGTCTTATGTTAAAGACAGTCAACACGCCCTTCAAATTTTTCGCGATTTCAATTTCCTGGGTGAAGACAAACTTATTTTTACTATGGATATTACATCCCTTTACACCGTCATCCCTAATGGCGAAGGTCTTCTAGCCCTCAAACATTTTTTTGATTTACGCACTGTTAAGGAACCAAGCTCGGAAACACTGCTCCGCCTGACTGAACTAGTTTTAACACTAAATTGTTTTTCATTCGCCACCAGTTATTATAAACAAATCAATGGTGTGGCCATGGGCACCAAAATGGGACCCAGCTACGCCAATCTTTTCGTAGGCTACATTGAACACAAATTTTTTAATCAATACAACGGCTCTAAACCTGAGCTATACCGTCGCTACATTGACGATTGTGTTGGCGCCACTTCCTCTACCAGAGAGGAACTCAATCAATTTATAACTGCTGTTAATTCGTTTCATCCGGCTCTAAAGTATACCTGGGAAATTTCCAATACTTCTTTGGCATTTCTAGATATCAAAGTTTCTGTCGAAGGCAACGGTTTATGCACCAGTGTGCACTACAAACCCACAGATTCTCATAGCTATTTGTTGTATTCATCTTCACATCCATCACACGTCAAGAATTCTATTCCTTTTTCTCAGTTTCTTAGACTTCGTCGCCTTTGTAGTGAGGACTCTGATTTTTCCTTTAAATCAGAGGAAATGTGCAATTTTTTCGACAAACGTGGATATCCTGCCTCTGTTGTTCAAGCAGGCCATCATCGTGCCCAACAAATTGATCGGCAGTCAGCACTACAAACGTCTCAGAAGGAGAATAATAATAGAATTCCATTCACCCTCACATTTCACCCTCACAATCACGCAGTAAAATCCATCATTCTCAAAAACTTTAAATTACTTCAAAATGATCCCGATACTGGTAGAATCTTTTCGCAACCGCCATTAATTTCATTCAAACGCGACAAAAACATAGGTAACTTTTTAGTTAGAAGTGCATTCAAAACGAGTGAACAACCTGGAACTTTTAAATGCGCACGCGCGCGATGTAAAACATGTCCTTTCATTTACAATGTTGAGAAATTGTCGGGACCCAAGCGATCCATTAAGATCACAGATCAATTTACCTGTACCTCAGCCAATGTCATCTACTGTATAACTTGCACTCTTTGCAAAAAGTTATATATCGGCGAAACAGGCAGACGACTAGGCGACCGTTTCCGAGAACACCTTCGTGACGTAGAGAAAGACGATAAAGACGCTTCTAAACCGGTTGCTAGACACTTTAATCTGCCGAATCATTCTAAGCAACATATGGCAGTCTGCATGCTTGTCCAATACTGTCGAACAGATACGACCCGTGAATGGCTTGACATGACTTGTACGACCCGTACGACCCGTACGACCCGTACAGGTCATGAAACAATGGTTTACGGGTCGTACAGGTCGCGGAAATATCCTGTCGAACAGACAATGGTCACCTGCATATCATTAGTAAGACAGCACTTCAACCAGGACAGCACGACCCGTACGACCCGTACGACCCGTACGGGTCGTGAAACAATGGTTCACGAGTCGTACAATTGGTGAACTGCATAGATATTTACATATTTACATACCAATGATAAACAATTCTGTCGAACTCATACGACTCGTGAATGGCTCGAGAAACAAACATGCTAAGGACAATGCATGCCCCAAAGGGCAAAACACGATGAATATTCCTCGTTCTCAAAGCATGCCCCAAAGGGCAAAACACGATGAATATTCCTCGTTCTCAAAGCGTGAGAAAGGAATAGCGCTATACATATACAGTCTTTTTCGGAGTCCTATTATTCAAAGCGCAAAACACAGTATATATTCTTCACATGAGAACCCAGCAACGCTGTATATTCCCTAGAACACAGTGTATATGCTTCGTTTTCAAAAGCGCAAAACACGTTAAATATTCTTCGTTCAACCCAGCAGCGCTGTATATTCCCTAGAGCACCGAACACAGTGAATATGCTTCGTTCTCAAAGCGTGATCTCGAGAGCACTACATACAGTATACATTCGGAGTCATAAAACGCTATGAATATTCGCTGTTCGCATAGCGCCGGTGGGGACTTTGGCTGTACTAGTATTCCCTAGAGCACCGAACACAGTGAATATGCTTCGTTCTCAAAGCGTTAGAGCGAGAGCTCAAGAGTACTACAGACAGTATATACGTACTCTTCGGAGTCATAAAAGACTAGCAAAACACAGTATATACGTACTCTTCGGAGTCATAAAACAGTAGCAAAACACGATGAATAGTCCTCGTTCTCAAAGCGTGAGAAAGGAATAGCGCTATAAGTGCTTTTCAGAGTCCTATTATTCAAAGCGCAAAACACGGTAAATATTTTTCGTTCTCAAAGCATAAGAACCCAGCAGCGCTGTATATTCGGCATATCTCAAAGCCGAAGGCGTTAAATTTTTTGTTACTTGAAGATTGGATCTAAAGTGCGCTATATGCAGCGTACACTCTCTCGAGTCCTTGACCGGGAGTACCAGTGTTGCTTATCTCTCTCTGGACCAGCTGTCGACCAGCGGTTTCTTGTAGTTTTCATTGCGCCAGTCGCATAGCAACGACACGTGTAGCCGACTTGCTTGCTTCAAAATCTCTTTGTGAACGATGGCTAGCATTTTCAACAATTTTTCCTATTTATCTCGTCTTTTGCTTGTGGTTAATAGTATTGGGAGAACCTTTCTTAATCTGAGGGAGTTTACAACTGTAGTTGAACGTTATGTGTTTGGCAGTACAATTGAGGGAGTAATCGAAACCACGAACGCGAGTGACGAAGCGGCAAGAAAATTGGTGAAGAGTAGAGTTGAAATTCGCTCGCGGCATCGCCGCGCAGCTCGCGAATTTCCTCGCGGGCGGCGAGGAAATATGGCTAGCTTCGTTCGGGTTGTGGTAGTAACCTAAAGAATAACCTAGAACAACGCCGATTACACGGTATGACTTTATCACGTACAACAAGCTTACGACAGGCCTACGACATAACTTAAGTTCTACAAGACAATTTAACGGTTAACCGAGTTGTAGGTTTGATTTACAAGAAACAATTCGTGCCTTAGGCTTGTCTAAAACGTGTAGTCATACCGTCAAAAGAACTGTAGATGAGCCTTCAAAAATACTAAGTCCCCTAATTAATGATAACAATTCACCAACTGTATGATTCGAAAACCATTCCTTCATGGCCTGTACGACTCGTACGGGTAGTACAATTGCATGTTTATAAGTTCTAAGTCGCTCGGATGATATGCAGTTCACAAAAGGAACGACTCGTAATCCATTGTTTCAAACCCAACGCGACAACACCACTGAATGTCGAGTACAGTACTTGCATATACGCTCTAACTTTTCGAGTCTAATGATAAACAGTCCGACAACTGAAATACTCGCAAGTAATTCTTTCACAACTCGTACGGGTCGTGGACTTGTTTAAACATTCTAAGTTTCTGTAACGATATCCATTTTACGAACTGTACGACTCGTAAACAGGGAGGCGTGGTGGCCTCATGGTTAGTGCGCTCGACTCCGGAGCGAGCGCTCCGGGTTCGAGCCCTGGCCTGGGACATTTCGTTGTGTTCATAGGCAAGACACTTTACTCTCACAGTGCCTCTCTCCACCCAGGTGTATAAATGGGTAACGGCGAATTTAATGCTGGGGGTAACCCTGCGATGGACTGGCATCCCATCCAGGGGGGAGTAGAAATATTCCTAGTCGCTTCATGCCACGGAAACCAGGATAAGCTCCGGCCTGATGGGCCACTTTGGCTCGTATGCAGACTTTACCTACCTACGACTCGTAAACCACCGTTTCACGACTCGTACGAGTTGTACGGGTCGTACGAGTCGTGACCTTGTATATACGGTTAAGTCTCTCTAATGATATGCAGTTCCCACAAACTGTACGACTCGTAAACCATTGTTTCACGACTCGTACGAGTTGTACGGGTCGTACGAGTCGTGACCTTGAATATACGCCTAAGTCTCTCTAATGATATGCAGTTCTCACAAACTATACGACTCGTAAACCATTGTTTCACGACTCGTACCAGTTGTACGGGTCGTACGAGTCGTGGACTTGTATATACGCCTAAGTCTCTCTAATGATATGCAGTTCCCACAAACTGTACGACTCGTAAACCATTGTTTCACGACTCGTACGAGTTGTACGGATCGTACGAGTCGTGGACTTGTATATACGCCTAAGTCCCTCTAATGATATGCAGTTCCCACAAACTGTACGACTCGTAAACCATTGTTTCACGACTCGTACCAGTTGTACGGATCGTACGAGTCGTGGACTTGTATATACGCCTAAGTCCCTCTAATGATATGCAGTTCCCACAAACTGTACGACTCGTAAACTATTGTTTCACGACTCGTACGAGTTGTACGGGTCGTACGAGTCGTGACCTTGTATATACGGTTAAGTCTCTCTAATGATATGCAGTTCCCACAAACTGTACGACTCGTAAACCATTGTTTCACGACTCGTACGAGTTGTACGGGTCGTACGAGTCGTGACCTTGTATATACGCCTAAGTCTCTCTAATGATAAGCAGTTCTCACAAACTATACGACTCGTAAACCATTGTTTCACGACTCGTACCAGTTGTACGGGTCGTACGAGTCGTGGACTTGTATATACGCCTAAGTCTCTCTAATGATATGCAGTTCCCACAAACTGTACGACTCGTAAACCATTGTTTCACGACTCGTACCAGTTGTACGGATCGTACGAGTCGTGGACTTGTATATACGCCTAAGTCCCTCTAATGATATGCAGTTCCCACAAACTGTACGACTCGTAAACCATTGTTTCACGACTCGTACCAGTTGTACGGATCGTACGAGTCGTGGACTTGTATATACGCCTAAGTCCCTCTAATGATATGCAGTTCCCACAAACTGTACGACTCGTAAACTATTGTTTCACGACTCGTACGAGTTGTACGGGTCGTACGAGTCGTGGACTTGTATATACGCCTAAGTCCCTCTAATGATATGCAGTTCCCACAAACTGTACGACTCGTAAACCATTGTTTCACGACTCGTACCAGTTGTACGGGTCGTACGAGTCGTGGACTTGTATATACGCCTAAGTCCCTCTAATGATATGCAGTTCCCACAAACTGTACGACTCGTAAACTATTGTTTCACGACTCGTACGAGTTGTACGGGTCGTAGGAGTCGTGGACTTGTATATACGCCTAAGTCTCTCTAATGTATGCAGTTCCCACAAACTATACGACTCGTAAACCATTGTTTCACGACTCGTACCAGTTGTACGGGTCGTACGAGTCGTGGACTTGTATATACGCCTAAGTCTCTCTAATGTATGCAGTTCCCACAAACTGTACGACTCGTAAACCATTGTTTCACGACTCGTACGAGTTGTACGGATCGTACGAGTCGTGGACTTGTATATACGCCTAAGTCCCTCTAATGATATGCAGTTCCCACAAACTGTACGACTCGTAAACCATTGTTTCACGACTCGTACCAGTTGTACGGGTCGTACGAGTCGTGGACTTGTATATACGCCTAAGTCCCTCTAATGATATGCAGTTCCCACACACTGTACGACTCGCAAACTATTGTTTCACGACTCGTACGAGTTGTACGGGTCGTACGAGTCGTGGACTTGTATATACGCCTAAGTCCCTCTAATGATATGCAGTTCCCACAAACTGTACGACTCGTAAACCATTGTTTCACGACTCGTACCAGTTGTACGGGTCGTACGAGTCGTGGACTTGTATATACGCCTAAGTCCCTCTAATGATATGCAGTTCCCACAAACTGTACGACTCGTAAACCATTGTTTCACGACTCGTACGAGTTGTACGGATCGTACGAGTCGTGGACTTGTATATACGCCTAAGTCCCTCTAATGATATGCAGTTCCCACAAACTGTACGACTCGTAAACCATTGTTTCACGACTCGTACCAGTTGTACGGGTCGTACGAGTCGTGGACTTGTATATACGCCTAAGTCCCTCTAATGATATGCAGTTCCCACAAACTGTACGACTCGTAAACCATTGTTTCACGACTCGTACCAGTTGTACGGATCGTACGAGTCGTGGACTTGTATATACGCCTAAGTCCCTCTAATGATATGCAGTTCCCACAAACTGTACGACTCGTAAACCATTGTTTCACGACTCGTACCAGTTGTACGGGTCGTACGAGTCGTGGACTTGTATATACGCCTAAGTCCCTCTAATGATATGCAGTTCCCACAAACTGTACGACTAGTAAACCATTGTTTCACGACTCGTACGAGTTGTACGGGTCGTACGAGTCGTGGACTTGTATATACGCCTAAGTCCCTCTAATGATATGCAGTTCCCACAAACTGTACGACTCGTAAACCATTGTTTCACGACTCGTACCAGTTGTACGGGTCGTACGAGTCGTGGACTTGTATATACGCCTAAGTCCCTCTAATGATATGCAGTTCCCACAAACTGTACGACTCGTAAACCATTGTTTCACGACTCGTACGAGTCGTACGAGCCGTACGAGCCGTGGACTTCTATCTAAGTCTCTCTAATGATATGCAATTTACAAACTGAACGACTCGTAAACCATTGTTTCACGAACCGTACGAATAGAACGGGTCGTGCAAAAGGAAAGTGCTATAACACGACTCGTATCAGTTCGTGTATATTGGACAACCCTCGCAGTCTGTGGCCTCTCCCTACATCAAGGAAGCACAGAAAGCCGCAAAACTCTTGAACAAAGATTTATTTTTCAAATCGGCACTCTTAATCCTCACGGTATCAACGAACGCTTTTCATTCAACTAGTTCATTCTGTTGTTTTTCACGGTGCCAGGCACCAACCAATAGCGTAGCTCCACATTTCTGTATATAAACCACACACAACCCACAATTTCTTGATTCGCTCCGACGAAGGGCTAACGCTCGAAACGTCAGCTTCCGAATCTCTTTACGGTGGACAATTCACATTATCAACCCAGTTGATAAAACCAAATTATCTAAGGTCAGAAAGTTGGTCTCGATTCTCTACAACGATATGGTGGAATGATGAACGGCGGATACATGAAAAATTATTTTTAAGTCTCTAGAGGTGTATGGCAAGGATTTCCGTTAAGTCCTCAGTTTTATTTGTACTTGCAGTGGAAATTCTGACACTAAACCTCCGCCATGGTCCCGACTGAAAGGGTATCAACTACCTAACTCGCATGAAGCAAGATTGACGCAATTTGCAGACGACACAACTCATTTCAAGCACTGTAGCATCTCTCAAAACTTCGCTTCAGATAATCAATCAGTCAAGATAGCTTTTGAAAATTGAGGAACATCACTCGGATGATGCTGGGGAAAATTTAGTCACGTGAAGCGTTTAAACCAATTGCGCGCGAGCAAAAATATTTGATGGATTATAACGCCTGGTATTCATATACCCCAGGGTGTTACTCGCCTTTTTATATACATTTGAATAGCCCACGACATGGACGCAACTTACTAGACCACGTATTCACAACAGTCTATTATGTGTGTTATCTCAGATCGTTAGACAGGCAAAAAGAACCCAGAGAGATCTGGTAGTGAGCGCAGAGCGCGCGTAATCTCGGTTAATTCCTTTAATTGGATATCCTATTTCCCTTTATGCTAATTGGGGACATTGTAAGTAAATAAACAAGTATTTCAAATAGAACATAATAATATTATTCCACAAACGCGCGTTAGATATGAGATGGTAGATCATATCGTATACAACAAGGGCGAGTGGAATAATTGTTTTATTAAAAACGCCCCAAAAATATAGCAAACTAAACTTTAAAAAAAATAAAAACGCCTCAAAAAAATCACGCGTACGCTTACCATATTCGTAGAGCATGGTATAATTAACAATTATTCCATGAGCGCGCGTTGGATATGAGATGATAGATAGCCAACGAGGCGCGTAGCGCCGAGTTGGCTATAATCATCTCATATCCAACAAGCGCGAGTGGAATAATTGTTTTATTAAAAACGCCTCCCAAAAATAGAAAACTAGGCTACAATAAAAACAAAAAGGCCCAAAAAATCACGCATACGCTCACCATCTTTGTAGATCATGGTATAATGGCTCATATACCATGATGGCTAAGCCAATGAAAACTCTCGAATTGCATTATCCAATGATCCAGTTTTTAATAATGGCTCTTACTATACACTCAACAAAATGTCTTGTTTCTGATTGGCCAATGGCGAATGCATAAATAGGTTATAGAGTGCAATCCAGGTTATAGAGTGCAATACGGAAGTTGCTATGGAAACACCGGGGAAGCGCCAAATTTTCTTCGATATTTTATGAATTTGATGGGCTCCTGACTTTTTCAAATTCCTTTTAAAACTTCACGCTTGATTTCCCTGTCACAACATTATATTTCTGATTGGTTCAAATAAAACATGTGAGCATATTGGAAACGCGTACAATGTTGTGCGTTTGAGTAATTTTGTTGAGAATATAAAAAAATCGTATGAACCTGCTCGTGCATTTCGTGATTTATGGTCACTAATGATGTTTTGAAAGTTCTCAAATTGCACTCGCCTACGGCTCGTGCAATTTTGAGAACTTTCATAACATCACCCGTGCCCATAAATCGCGAAATGCACTCGCGTTCATTTGAATGACCGTTCCAATGATCCAGTTCTTAATAATATGTTTTATTAAAAACTGGATCATTAGATAATGCAATTCGAGAGTTTTCACTGTCTTAGCCATCATGGGCTATGAGCCATTTTACGATAACTGCAGAAATTCTCGCGCGCTCATTTTTATTGTCAATAAGCGGACAGACACATGAATTTACAATTTATGCGACGCATCAGCGATCGGGAGCGGACATGTTTGCAATTTGTTATTGTAAATTTGTTATCGTTTTTCATGCGTCTATCCTGTTATTGACAATGCATTTCGTCATAAAATTGTCAATTGTCCACAGCTACTTTGACAATGTTATGACGAAAATCACGATCATAACAGGACAGACGCATGAAAAACGGGAGTCAATTTGTTAGGTGGTCAATGGACAGCTGTCAAAACAAGATATCTGCTGACCTGTATCATATGACCATATCCTGGGCTCAGGTTTAAAGCTGATCGAGGTCACGTGTCACGAACCAAGTACTGATTTTCAATTGGATTGCGGGCTCATATCAGGTTAGTTTGTTTATCTGGGGCTCGTTTCTCGAAAGCCCCGGAAGCTTATCAGGCCCGTAAAGCCATTTTTAGTTCATCTGTATCTGAAAACGGAGAAGTGTACACGCCTGAAACTTATTGTGTGAAGAGAACCTCTGTTTATATTAAGAATACGTGAATAAAACAGCTCTGTAATCATAAGCTTGGAGATTTTGCTATGGCTTTCCGGGTGCGAAAACTTTTCGGGACATTCGAGAAACGGGCCCCAGGGCCGGGTTGTTTGGAAGGTGTACAAATGTTTTTTCGCTGCTTTTGTTCTGTGCAGTTTAAAATTATTGAAACTCAAAACAGAAGGCCAAACTTCACCACAAAGTTCAAAACCCAAATAAAAATTCTCAATCTTAATCGGGCTTTGAACAACCCGGCTGAGGAGCTCCGCTTTTAGGCTTGGCTAAATCTATATATTAGCTTTGACCGAACTGGAACTGAATAAGCACGATTTTGTTGAAGAAAAGCAAATGGACTGAAGGAGTCCTTAAATCCTTGTGTTTTTCTCTTTTTTTTCTCTACTTCATCATTCCTCGTATTAATTTGCCTTACTTAATGACTGTATTATTATGCCATTTTGAAGTAGTGTTTTTAAAGCGGCACGTTTTTCGTAAAACGACCTTGAGGACCTATCATTATCATTATATGACATCACCTTCTATGTTCTTACTACCGCTAAAAAGGGTCTTTCAATGTTACATTTCAAATGTCAAAAAATGTTTCATCAAAAATCTTAATCCCTGGAATCTGTTTTGGAGTATAAATGCTTACATTCATTCGTCCAACTTCCATCATCGGGGGCTCGGGTATCAAAAACTTCCAGTAAGGTAACTCACGAAGTTTTCCTGTTCTTTCAATGGAGGCAGTTTTGCACATCGAACTTCTTGATCTTACAGCACTAAGCCTCGATGACGAACGAGCTGCTACGCTTCTTTTACTGAAACAATTCGGATCTAACTTATTGCTACGTCCATCTTTATAGTCAGTTCTGGGCCCGTCGAGCTCAGGAGAGATCCTAACTCGTGTTTTGTTCGGAGTGACAACCCGTTTTACAACTCCGCAGGAACCTCCCTCTCTCGCGCACAATTCTTGATTTTCGAAATCCATCAAATACCTCGTTATACTTGATCTTCTTGAGCTACAGAGCGACGAAATCGGCGTCTCTGAGCGAAATTGGGGTTCCCAGCCCGGATTACTACTTTCGTGCGAAATGCAGTGGGCATCGTAAGGTGACCCGGTTTCACGCGTTTTGACACCGACGCAACTATTTGGACGCGTTTTCAACCCGTTAATGTTGTGAGTGGGTAACACTGTTGAAGGTCTTCTCCGTTGGAGCGGATCGCATTCTTTATAGATTGAGAACGAGGTTTTTAAGTCTCTTTCGCTTTCTTGCGGCACGCATAAAGCGTACGGCGAGACACAAATGTCCGGAAAGCTTCGGATATGTTCGTCGATAACAAATTGTTGCATTTGCGACTTTGTGCAAAGGGTACAAAAACCAGGACCTAGGACATCGCAGAATTGTTTGGAAAACTCTCCTTTATCCATATGTTCCATATGATTGAAGTACTGTACTCTAGGTGAAAAGCTCATCAAAGATCTACTTTTTGATTGTTTTTCGCCGTCACGTTTAGCTGCGCTGTTTTGCCTTTGAGATGAACTCAGAGACGATAACGAGCTTTCTTGGTGAGCTTTTATCTCGTTTTCCACCCAATTTTGTTGCTTCACCTCGCTTATCAACCGTTCTCTTGTTGACTTTTCGAGCTCAGTTTCTTCCACAACAATGTAACTGTAATCCAACTTTTCGCTTTGGTTCTGTAGCAGTCTCGTATCGATCGCATCTGTGTTTATAGACTGCTTCCGAATTCGTGGAGGTTTTTGCACAGGCGAACGAATCATATCTCGAGAAAATTCCGTCCCGTTGTAATTGGCGAAAAAGCCGGCTTGAGCCTTTGATTTTGTTTCCCTTTTCCGATCTGCGAGTTTTGAAAAGGCTTCAAACTCAGAGAGTTTCTTGTCTTTTTTTAACTTGTTTTCTGTTTTCTTATGAAGTTTTTGTTCTCCTTGGTTGAGAACCATCTTATCAGTTCCATGTGCTGTCGCCTCTTCCTTCGCCCACAGCCTTATCTGCGTGTTCCAATCTTTCATGATCACAAGCATTTCACAGCAAACTAACAGTTCATATCACAAATTACAACGTCATTATAGCTGTCCTCTTCTTCAATTCAAATATTGATTTTTCTCGCTGAGTGTACAAACGAACTGTTGAGCCAGGACGAATTGAGTAATCATTCAAATGTAATTAAAAGCAGTACGTTGTCGGCCAAGCGGCAAAACAAGAAAGCAACAGAATACAAAAGCTTAAGTCCCTTAATAATAGTTGTTCTGCTATTATTTTAATCGATTTGCATCTTGCGGACACGTTTTTGTAATCACGACAAAGCCTTTTCGTGTAGCTATAAGTCCCTTGGGTGGTGCAGGAAGTAATTTATAAAGATGAGTGTTCTTGTAGTTTCTATGGTAACCCTAGTGTTCGATTTTGCGTCCAATACCAGTTGGTTTCAAAACAAGGTCATATTTTAATGTTATTAAATTCAGCCAGCAATCAATTAGTTATATTGGCTTTTACATGGAGAATTGATTTCGTTGTTATTCATGCCAACCTAATCCCCAAAGTCATGACTTGTTACTCCTTGCGGGAGTCCATCGTGACATGAAGATCATGTCGGATTTTGTGTTTCTTAGTTATCGATTACAGGTACTTGAAAACGTGGGAGAGCAAACGAGGAATTCAGAAATTGCGCGCTCGTCCCTTTTGAAGCTAGCAAGGTTAATCATCTGTTACTTTATTGTTCCAGTGCAGTTTTATAGAGAAACGCGAATTGTACACGGTGGTTAAAGCACAGAAAAAAGGATCAAGTGGGTTTTGTTGAGTAACTCCAACTTTGTTCTAAACCAATAACCTGTCAATCCTTAAGAACTTTTTAATCCCTACTTAAAAGTATTTACTTAATTAACTGAGCTTGTAATACCCTTGTAAGGAATAAGTTTATGTTATTGGTTTAGTGTTTCACTTTATTCTTCCTGCGCGCGTTTCCAGGACACGAATACGGTCAAGCAATGTCAATTAGGTTCTACAATAAACAGAAAAAAAGCGCAAAGTTTGTTGGAAACGAATTCAGGATAATGACACCCAGTTTCTTTCCTGTGCAAAGGCTAAGAAAGGCAACGAACTAGCGCGCCCCCTTATGTCAATTTCTTGTGAATAACCTCGGGTAAACACAACAATGCTCTTTTCCAAAGCCACTGAGGCCCTGTCCACACTAATCCGTTTTCGTTTGTAAAGCTGAGCTGTTT
Source organism: Micromussa lordhowensis (assembly GCA_964020085.1). NCBI lineage: Eukaryota > Metazoa > Cnidaria > Anthozoa > Scleractinia > Lobophylliidae > Micromussa > Micromussa lordhowensis. The sequence goes on from OZ026595.1 coordinate 25,043,896, forward strand.
TGCTCCGTTTTCAATTCAAAAAGATTTGCATCCACACTTATCGTTTTCGCCTGTCCACACTACAACGCTGTATCCGTTTGAAAACACGTTTATACCCTCAGTGCGCATGCTCAAATGCTCCACTCTGGAGAGCGTTTTCGAATGGCTCCGTTTTCGGTGATCGTTTTTGGCGTTGTAGTGTGGACGATAGCCGTATCCGGAGCAAAACTGCTCCGTTTTCGTTTGAAAACGGATTAGTGTGGACAGGGCCTGTGGCCACTGAGGACTGAGGTCCAAAACCTGTCACAAGTGAGCTCTCTCTCTCAGTTTAGCTGAGTCGTCTAAACAGCGTATTGCTGCAGCCTAATCTTACGAGGCGAGTATTGTAATGAGATAATGAAAGCCTTCAAAAGACAGATAACTGATCCGTTCAGCAAAAGCAGAAAAATCCAACTTGATCTTGATCTTCGGGTCAATGCTAGGCTACCGTGACCACTTTTGCAACGGTTGGCGTCTGATCCTTGCCCTTTATTTTGGTAACCTATGATCAGGCGTTCTTACTTTTCGCAGGGGTAGGAGAGAGGTTGCTTCCTTATCTTTCCTCTCTCCTACTGGGGCGAAAAAATGATCACCTGATCGCATGTTCAACTATGATGTTCCAAGAAATCCCACATTTGCGCGCGCCTTTCATGCAGAGCGTGTCTTAGACTTTCGGACGTTTCCACTAAAACTATGGAGGAAACGGAGAAATATAAATTGTAAAAATGTGTGTTTATTTCTTATGAGATATCCAAACGTCCGACCACGAGTAACGTTTCCTACGAAGTTAAACGGGCTTCTGATCCAGAAAGTAGATGAAAACCAAACATTTCACCAAGTTCACTTTGATTTACAGTGACATCATCCTGGACTGCCGGATTTTGTTTAGATTGAGAATCTATAAAACAAAGTCTATGTTTATACCATAACTATATGATAGCGCGCACTCTGATTGGCTAATTTGTTATGAAAAAGAAATGGATGGTTCATAGAGATGTTTCGTGCTGACGTCATTGTCGGTGAAAAGTGACTTTTCAGCGTTAAAAATGTCTTGCTATGTTATAAAAGCTGCGCCTCGAGCATCTCTTACGCTACCTTCGTGCTCTCCCAACTATCCGCGTGCATCCCGAATTGGATGGAGGCACGCTAGACATTTTCCATTCTTTAAATATTCTCACTGGTTTTAAGCCTCAAGAAACAACATCATCGATGGTGCAAGTCACTCAATGAAACGTATCACTGCAAGCTTCTTATTCGTAGCTACAATGGGCGACAAAAGTGTTGAGACACCTTGCCATTTTGGAGTACTTAAGGCCAATTTCCCCCCTCAACCCCATGATTCTACCCTCTCCCCCCCAAACAATGTTGGATTTCATGTCTCTAGAACTTGCTTTTTTCCTAAACAACATTGAAAAGGGAGAGGGGGTGTGGGTCTCAATGTAAACCGAATTTCAATTAGAATAAGTGAAATGCTGCAATTAGCACTCGATTCAGGCAACTGTCTCAACTACTTTTGTCGCTCATTGTAGCTACAACTGAGTGAGTGAGTGAGTGAGTGCCTCTCTGACAGTTTACAATTTATTAAATATTTGCCTAGGAGCAGGGTGCCACTTCAGCAGTTCATAATTGATACGTGCACTTAAATAATTTTGTCCTCTATATGAGGATGATTAACTTAAAAAAAAGGTTTCCATCAAGGTGAATGGCCTGTGATTCCCTTTTTTTTATATTTTCGACATTTTCTCTACAGCTAGCTACAACTGAGTGAATGAGTGGCTCTCTGACAATTTGCAATTTATTAAATATTTGCCTAGGAGCAGGGTGCCACTTCAGCAGTTCATAATTGATATGTGCACTTAAATAATTTTGTCTTCTATATGAGGATGATTAACTTAAAAAAAGGTTTCCATCAAGCTGAATGGCCTGCGATTCCCTTTTTTTACATTTTCGACATTTTCTTCATAATGGTAATTACAAAAAAAATGCTTGAGTTGAGTACAGTTCAATTGCTGTAGTTAAAAATATTTAAAAGTTTCTTTTTTGTCACTATACCTTTTCTGCTAACATAGTGCCAAGTTTCACTCAAAAGGATAAATAGTTTGTTGTGTTAAGCTGGCAAGCTGCTTCTATTATCTCTTGAAATTTACTGTGGCTTTCAATAACACAGTCAACTCAGAAGAAAAAACCCCAACCAACAATGTTGCACATTGCCGTCATAAAAAAAAAACAAACAAAATGGATTGAAACCATCAATCAAATAGCCTGCTACCAGAGTCACTTTCATCTCATCACAGGGCACCAGTCATATACCCTATATGCTTGCTTCTTGAGATGTCTGTCTCTTAAGATAATTGATGGCAACATAAAAAGGCAACCATTAGTTGAGTTTTTTCTTTTCCCCTTGAGTTAAAACTTTGTACCGAAGGTGCAGGAAAAAATATGTTAGCTGTGACTACATACCGGTAACCAGAGAATAAGCCTATGAATTATTCAGAAAATAGTTAATTGGTATGCATTGATAATTAGAGAAAACAATCAGAGAATGCAACAGGGTAAACCTTGCATTGTTACATTTGTTACTATCATGAAATCATACTGAAGGAATAGGCTTAGTGCTCAAGGGTGGGAGGGGGCAAGGGGATTGAAGTAAACATGCATGAACATTTTTTGCCCAAACAGGCTACTGTATACCAGCACAGTTTTTCTCCTGAACACCTTGGGTGAGTATGACTAATGACTTATTAACCGAGAGTGAGGTCTTAATGGGAAAATCTCAAACTTTGCAGTATTGACCAAGTGAAAGTGAGGCCAAGGTTTGAGATTTTCTGGTAAAGACCGAAAGGTTAATAAGTTGTTTATCATGTGGCTTTTTATGAAGACATGATTGATCATCGCAGTTATACACAACTTAAGCAGTTGTGAAATTAAAGCCTGAAAAAAAAAGTCAGACCTGAATAAGATTCAAAGCCATGACCTCCGCAATACCGGTGCAGTGCTCTACAACTGAGCTATCAAGCCAAGCTATCAAGTTGGTAGAGCAGTGCACCGGTATCACAGAGCTCATAGGTTAGAATCCCGTTCACGCCTGAAAATTTTTCAGGCTTTAATTTCACAACTGCTTAAGTTGTGTATAACAGACATAACTGCGATGATCGATCATGTCTTCATATGTTTCTCTGCAGTTACAACGTATGATCTTTCATATATTCATTTTGCATATGGCTTTTTGCTCCATAATCGGCCTGTGGGCATTACCGGAGAATAATGCCCTACAACAGCTTAACACAAAGCATAGAATGTTCATTATTACCCACTTCATTAAGGCATGTTTATATCAAGTTCAAGCGATGCCTGTGCTGCTATCTGCAAAGGTGTCAAACTCAAGTGTTTTTCTTCTTGAGTGGCTGCAACACTTCCTCCAAGTCAGCAGTTTCGCGATTGCCTTCCTGAAATTCTCAAATCTCCAAGCATAAACAAAGGGGTTCACCCCTGAATTGGCCAGAATCAATAGAAAATGAACATCTCGGGCCCAGTGAATAAAAGTACAACTGCAGGAACTGCAGAGATTAGTTATGTAGATACAAATACACGAAGGAAGATAGCACGCCAAGAAGAGGGCCAACACTATCATAAAGGTCTTGGTTACTTTCTGTTCCCATCTTACAGCCTGCCTTTTTGCATGATTATCTTCGTCAGACTGATCCAAGGAGTCCCACTGTTTCACTTGATCCCTAAACACGCGAAATATTTTCAGATAGGTCAATAGCATGATCAGAAATGTGGCAATTATGACTGTGTGAGCGAAGACAAAAGCGTACGTCAGGTAACCAGTGACAAGGTATATAAATGGAAAGCTAAGCGAGAATGCCCAGATACCAGCCGCCACAAAACCAGCTCGCTTAGGATTCAGTTTTGTTCTGTAAGATAGAGGAGAAGTAATCGCCAAAAATCGATCCACCGTCAAGGCTGCCAGACTGAGAACTGAAGCTGTACATGAAATGAAGTACGGGATGTGGAGATAAACAAGATCAGTTGGATATTCTCTCGCAACTCCTTCGCTTACGTGGAACGCCACCGACATCGGATCGACAACGAAGCCGACTACAAGATCACTAATGGCTAGGTTGGCCACGAAGTAGTTAAACGGCGATTTAAGATCTTTGTTGGGGTCGATGAAGATAGCCAACACGATCAGAAGGTTCCCTGGTATGGTAAACAAGCACATTCCAACAGATATCGTGGCCGAAGTGAACGAGATGTAACTTGGAGCAATCGTTTGATTGATACACGGATATTCACCAAACAAGGACATCGTTCTCTATATTCTCAGTACTATACTTTCGAATCAGCAATGAGAATTGATCTAGAATTGTCAGAAAGTTCAAAATTCTATTGCGCAAATACCTGTTGAGTTGTTCCGGTGTGAAACAATCCAGAAAAATCGCACGTGACGCGTGGGACAGAGCTGAAAAACGATTGCGCATGCGTCACTAGCGACCCAGTCGGCGAGTCGTCGGCGAGGCAGTTGGCGCGAAAATATCGACTTGAGCAACACATTTCGAATGAAAGACCCTCGAGTCTCTTGACTTCGCAGTAAAATTTCAGTTGGTGTTCAGGTATGAAACTGTGGTGTTCAGGAAATATGTCTTATCACTCTTACTGGTCGTTCTTTTGCGAAAGTTTGAAGCTTATCTGGTCTACCTAAGTCTTATCTGAGATAAATTCCCTCGGCGTTTCTCATGTTTTCAAAAATTCCGCCATTTTGTTATATGTTTTCCGGTTTTCCCGCGCGAATTAGTGACATGCGCAATCGTTTTTCAGCTCTGTCGACGCGTGGTACTTGTGCAAGGGACTCCCCCGCCTCGAAACGACCCTCAACTATACCCTGGGGATTATGCAGATAAGACTATATAAGAGGTTACACATGCTCCACCCCATCACTCTACTCGAGGCCGCTAAAGGAAAGGGTTGGCAACCCACCCTCCCACCCATATATATTATGGGAGTGATTTTATTTTTAAATATATCCTGAGTTATTTTATTAAAATTTTCACACAGGTTTCACGTTTTAACGAGTCCCTGGTATGTCTGCTATGCTTGCTTGCTTAAGGTGGGACTTGTTTTTCACGGAATTTGAATCTTAAGGCGGGGGTAAACGTGAAGGCTGTTTTGAGGTCGCTTAACACGGCCTTTCTGCCAATAGGGAGCTTACGAATCGACGACGTTTGCACGACGACGCCGTTAGATTGCGTGACATGCTCACTGCGCATGCCTCTCTGAGCACAGCGCCAATCTCATTCCCAGAGCCCACGTGCCTTTTGGTCAGCACCAAGAAATCACGACCTCTGGCCTGGTCCAACGACATTCTGTTTTTGAATGGCTTTGTGAACACAATAGATTGAAACCAGAACCAATCAGATTTGTCAGACTTGACTCTGAGCATGCGCAGAGTGACGGGAAGTCCGTGAATCGTGGACTTCCGGGTTGTTTACCATTTACATGAAGAAACCGGTTGGTCGATGGTTTGTGCAAATGGAAAGCAAAATTCCCATATTGGAAATTTCCGTTTGGGGTGGCGTGTACCATTTGAACAACAGACCCAACTTACCGAAAGAGCCTAGGACGAGTTTGGACATCTTCAAAATGGCGGCTGAGCTCGTCTTATTGAGGGAGGCTCTAGATGCCTCAATTGACGAGGAACTACTTCTCGATCATGAGGAAGACGAGCTTGCACACTGGTAAACAGAACTAGTACTCTCCGCAGCAGCCATGTTGACGCATCTCACGTGACGGAGATAAAAAAAAATTGGCGTATGGCCTGGAACTGGTTTCGAATGGCAAATGGTAAGCACATTTTCTGTTCGGATACTCCGTTTGGGAATTTTGGACTACCTCTCGAGACGTTCCGTTTATTTTGGAAAATTTCCGTTCGGGCAAACGAAAACGGTCTTACCATTTACATCCCAACCGAAATTTCCGGAATTTTTTGGTAAATGGTAAACAACCCCGGTGTTGGATTCTTGGTGCTGACCAAAAGGAGCGCGGCCTCTGGGGACGAGAATGTTGCCAGTCGACTTTGAGAGCGATTTGCCGGCGTCTTAAAGACAGGAGGACGTGAGGTTAGTTTTCAAGGTTTTCTCTGGATACTTCGGGTATTTTTGCCAGATAATTTAAGTATCATTTTAGGGGCATGTCCTTGACGATTGATTTTAATTGTTTTTGCCTGTTTTCGTTCAAGAAACAACTTTCTACAGTGATGGCGAATGCTGCCAGTTCAACCAGCACCGCTGAAAGCGGTCAAAGCACGACACGGTATGAATGAAAAGTAACTGGTGTATGAAAAATCTTTCATTTAATCACGCTTCACTGAAATATAAGACATTTTCTAGTGTACAATGAGTTTGAAAGGACTAAAAGGTTGCTTTTTAGCATTCGTGTCGACAGTTAGAAACAAGGCTAGATAGCTCAACTACAGAGCAAGGCGATTTTTCCTCTGTTGTTTTGAGTGGTCTTGTAGCCAGATTAATCTTTTAGCACACAAATGTTTCTCGACTTACGGCTGCCCTTTCATTTTTGCCATGCTAGCACATTTTGTTAGCCTGTCTTGTGTATTGGTAAAAAAAACAACCAGTGTGATTTCATAAATAAACAGCTAGTCGAGAAAGGGTTACACAGTTTACAGTTAGCAGGAGTCAAAAATGCAAGGCCGCGCATTATATCCACGTTATGTACTTTATCAAGCAAGATTTGAAGCGGTAACAGTTACGTTTAGAGAAATTATGCTCAACTGATGCATCTATTTTCCTTTTGGTATTAAATTGAACAATTGATCTTTGCACAGAGCTCTATGATTAAGTTTTATTTATATATTTGATGCCTTAGTTAGTTAGTGGTATATTAAATTATTTATAAAGTAACAGTTATATATTTTTATCATTTTTTCACAGAATGTCAAAAATGAAATGGTCATTGAAACATGACACGATATTTGGTCGCGAACTCCTTAGTTGGGAGCTGTGGAAGACCCGTTCAGGCACCAGAGAGCGGGGGAACTGTTTAGAGGAAATATGCAAAATTCTGAACAACATCAAAGATACCCAATTTTGCGTTTCGCCAAAGGGTTTGAGAGACCGCCTGAAAATCTTAGAGAGGGATTGCAAGGCCAGGAAGAGAGAGGCCGAGAGGGGCTCGGGAATTTCCCAGGAATATCGAGAAATAGATCAAATCATGGAGGACTATTTAGAGAGAAGAGATGAAGAAGAGGCTAAACAGACCAAAGAATCAGCTGAGGATCGAAACAAGGAGGATCAAGATAAAGCGACAGGGGAGGAGATGAGGGAGAGGGCTATGGAGCGGCTAGCTCAGACTAAGAAGCGAAATGGAAAAGATGAACCGCGAAAAAAACGCCAAAAAAGCAATGACACACTCGATTATCTCAGGGAGTCAGCAGAGAGGGAATCAAAGTTAAGACAAGATGAGTTAGAGATAAAGAAAAAGCAAGAAGAAGCTAACATGGCTACTCAGCAGGCACTGCTTTCTCAGCTGCGAGATCAACAACAGTTACAAATGCAGCAACAGCAACAGCAGCAACAACAGTTTATGCAGATGATGCTTAACAGCCAGCAAGCACAATCTCAGGCCATTACTGAACTTTTAAGAAAGGGACAATAGTTTTAGAGCAGCTAGTACTGTTGTAGAAAAAGACTGTTTTTGCATCTTAGGATTTGAACAGAGCTTTTGATTTCTGTTCGTCACTTTATTGTTCTCTTATGATAACGCGTTTTACACTACTGATAGGTTGTCTCCTATTTTGACCATGAATTCTTGTAAGAGGCCAAATTGTTTATGTCGCACAGTATAACAAGAGTATTGCAAGTGTATCTTGAGTACAATACATCAAATAAAGTATTCCTCTAGAGTTGGCGGATTAAGACCAAAATACTCTGACGTAACAGAACCATATAAAATGCTATGCGCATTCTGCATTAACGCACATGTTACATACATTTTTCCTACAGCACTCAATCCGATTTTAAGGTTCTTTTTAAAATCTAGGAATTTAAAATAATTAACAATGTCCCCGAATATCTACTCCACAGAAGAGCAGACTGTGCTCATTGAGGTGTTAAAATCTTGTTGAGCTGGGGTCAGGACAGCACCCTTAAAGGGCCTTTGTAGGTGTGCTCGCATCGGATAGGCGGGGTCACCGTACACACAAAGGGGGAAGCCAGTTACTGGACAGTTGGAAAACCTCTGCAGTTCTCGCAAGAATCCTGAGGTAGCCAGCATGAAACTGTCATGACGTCTTCCCTCAACTGGGCCAAATAGATTCCCCACTAATCCATTAGGCAAAGCGACGGCCTGAAACTTGATGGAGTGGACACGCTTATGGTCGTTGTAGATGGCTCGCTGGTTTTCGTTAGGCCTACAAACTGGACGCACAGTCCCATCTATGAATCCCCAACAGTTATTTAAGGCAGCTCCTGCCTGTTCGATCGCCTGAGCGTATTGGAGAAGTTTGGGAGGAGAGAGCAAATCGTGATTGTATCTTTAAGCAGATGATGCCACCGACCGTAAATCAAGTCCATCATGTGGTTTGTGATGATGGAAGTCTCAGGAACCGGTCTGGCGAAATGATGAACCAAATCTCCATATCGACAAGGATAGGCAAAGCGCTTGAGATACATGCATAATGCAGGTACCGAAGCAACAACTAAACCATTGTAAGTTGTTATCTCGTCAGGTAGCTGTAGCTGTTCAGTAAGTTTATAAATGTCCTCCCTGTAAAAACGAAACTCGGCCTTGCATTCGTCGTTTGATTTCTCGTCTAGATCGAACCTGTCGTAGTTCCAGTACGGAAACTCTGGATTTGTTGACTTGTGACAGTCGTACAAAAGTACAAATTCTTGTTCGCTTATAAAGTTGCTTCCATAAGCGTATGCGATACAAGCTCTCGTTTCACTGAAGTTAGGCATTTTGGTTTAGACAACTCGCCTTGTCAAAAAGATAAAAACAACTTCAGAAACCGCGGGAAAATTTGCTTGTCGCGCATAAACGTCGTCGTCTTTACTGTGATTCGTAAATTCAAATTTATACAGGGCGACGACGCGGGACCATAAGATGACCCAACGGCGCCGTCGTGCGAAAGTCGTCGATTCGTAAGCTCTCGGTTACGTTTCAAGCGACACTAAATCTCTCTCTCATTAACCACGGTTGGGCGGTTTTGTGTAAATTTTTGGGTGATTTTTGGGCATTTTGGGAAAGAGATATTCTTTCTCAAAGAATTAGTTAAATTGAGAAAAATATGAAATGTTGAAGATTTGATGGATTTGGAAAATTGAAATTTGAAGTGAAGAATTAGTGGACTGATACCAAACAGTCTCCTAGCAACCTGGGGCTCTCTTTTTTCGGGGGTCAACTGTCTGGTAGTGTTTTAAACCCATCTTTAATCCTAACAATTTCCTTTTTTATATCACTTCAAATTTCACGCCTATTCATGTTTACCCCCGCCTTAAAGCTCGTTTTCTCAAAACGAGTTATTTTCGCCTTTGAGAAAACATATTTTGAGAAGATTTTGTCCAATTGAGCTGGGATTTTCAGGATTTGTTGTTCTGAGTAAGTTCTGTGGGATAAGCATAGAAATTTTCCATCTATTGCATTTTGTCGAAGTTATGCATTGAAACGTATGCTGGATTTTCTGTACACTGATCAGATTTAACCGGTCAAAGATCTCTATGCTTATCACAGCAAGCTAGTTGTTGCTATTAAATGTAAAAATGACTCCTTTTGGTCAGTTCTTGTAGGAGTTATCTTTTCTCAAGTAAGCCCTCGTATTCCCCAGCAGGTGGCAGATTTAATCAACCGGTTTCAGGTTACAATACAATTATAGGGTACAAAAATATTTTTTTCATAATCTTTGGTGTTTAGGCGTTTTAAAAATGTACTGACTTTGCCATGGTTTAGAATTTAATCTTAGCTTAGAAAAAGTTTGAAAAAATAGTGTGTTTTTTTGGTTAAGTCCCGCCTTAACGGTACAGTACGACGAATAATTTTTGTTTCCAGGAAATTATTTTTTACATGACGCCATAAGCTACTGAGGTTTAAATTTTAATCGTGCTTAATTAAGGCTGTCGGTAATACGTTACTCTGTTCTGCCGCAGTAAGTTCCTTTCAAAAATTAACTAGAACAACATGTTCCTTTATTTTCTTTGTTTTTTCTTGTTTGATTTTTTTTTCGTTTGTTCCAGTTTTCGTGTGTGTACCGCACTATATCGTATGGACCAGCATGTTTTTGTTCTTTATTTCGCGATTATGGATTAGATGGATTAGATGGATCTGCTGTAACGATCCCCAACGATCCTCGCCTAAAAGCCATCAGGGGTCAGTCTTAACGTGACAAAAGAAGCGACAGCAAAAGGCTGCTCAGTTTAAACCGTGATTGTATAGATCTCTAGTCAAGAAATTCTGTTATGAATCGAACATTCAAGGTGAATCAGAGATGGGAAAACAGAGTTGGTTGCCTTCTTTGGAATCGACTACATGTATTATGATAATGCCAGTACACGTAGGATCTGCAAAAGATCTGATCAGCCAAAAACAGAAACATAACAATGCTACGTAGAAAACTTAGCGGGACAACGACATGGTAGAGTCCAAACAACCGTGGATAGCTGTTTCGACCTGGTTGGGTCTTGTCAGCACGGTGTAGCAGAAAAGAGTAAAGGTACGGTAAAACGGGCAACATTTTTCTTCAACCCTCCTCGCAACATTGTTGCTGATTGCTAGTTGAAACCCTCTGTTGCACGTATTACCACGTTTGTGACCAACTTGTCTCGCAACAAAATACAGTGTTACAAGTTGAGGCAACATGTTGCACAAAGTAGACTCGAGTTCTACTTTCTGAAACAAATTTTAGTTTTGCTGCTCGTAGTACCACTGAAACTTCAACTTGTCTCGCAACAAATTTGAATCCAACGCTTTTGATTGGCTTTCGCGAAGCCTAACAACACGGTAAATAATAATAATAAAAAACATGGCGGACCGTGAAGACATACAGCCTGTATTCGAAGTACACCAGTAGTAAACTCCCAGAAATTAAAATCATTACTTTGCTCTGTACAAAGACCTCGAGGGTTATCATAGTCTTGTGGACACCTCGCTTGTCCCTTCAAAACAAGCAGCAAAAAAGGAAAAAGGGTTGGAAGAACTGCCGCAAAAATACAACTTTTCGTCTAGCTATCTGAAACGAAACTGAACTTCATACTGAGTGAACATTGCTGGCAAGGAAAATTAAGAAAAAAATGAAGGCCAGAAGTCGAAGTGGAAGTTCTTCGAAACGCTAAATTATATGAAAGAAGGAGCCATCTTTAATTACACACGATTGACCAATTGTACGTGTGAATTCCGCAGACTTGCAACACTGTATTTTGTTGCGAGACAAGTTGGCCACAAACGTGGTAATACGTGCAACAGCCGGTTCAAATTGCAATGCAACAATGTTGCGAGACAAGTTGAAGAAAAATGTTGCCCGTTTTACCATACCTTAAAGCAACCGGCTGATTGGCCGATCGTCTATTAAATGCACATGGAAATGACCTCAGATGGAACTCAAATCCAAATGTTTGCGGACAGCCCAATCTCACATGCAAAACGCGTGACCTCGAACAATAGGCAAAGTCCAGAATTCGCTACTTGCACATTACCCATAATCTCTTGCGTTTTTTTTTTTTTTTTTTGGGGGGGGGGGGGTAACCAGTAGAAGAAATGTATGGTATCATGACAAAAATTAGTTCGGTGAGCTCGGAAAACCAGCTACTAATGCTTAAAAATGCACCAGAATTTACCAAAATCACGATAGGAGAAATTTGTACTATTTTATAACTAAATGTAGAGAAATTTTTTTTTGTCCATACATCGTCTGTAAAATTACAAGACGATGTATGGACAAAAAAAAAAATTCTCTACATTTAGTTATAAACTAGTACAAATTTCTCCTATCATGATTTTGGTAAATTCTGGTGCATTTTTAAGCATTAGAAGCTGGTTTTGCGAGCTCACGGAACTAATTTTTGTCATGATACCATACATTTCTTCTACTGGTTACCCCCCCCCAAACGCAAGGGATTATGGGTCATGTGCAAGTAGCGAATACCATGTCGTTGTAGCCTCGGGTACCAGCCGCTGTTCGGGAAGGGTCGGAGCCCGAACTCGGGGAGCTCGAGAGAGCGGCGGAAATCGAGCCTAATGTCGTTGTCGCGATAAGGATACTGCGGACAGACAAATTTTTTGGGCCGCAGGTCTTTTTAGATCCGATATGCTACCCATTTATAACATGGTCTGGTCAAGTATTTTCTGCTGGTCAGTTTGTCTCGGGGAGGAATGCGGACCCGAGAGAACGATATGAGAGAGGAAACTGGTACTAGTTATGTACCCAGTACTCTCGCAATTTTCAATATGGCGGGAGGAGTAAACGTGAACGCTGCTCCGCTGCTCCCGAAAGCGACTTATTTGTGTCATTTGTTTGCTTAAAATGAGAAATAAGGACTACTTTCTGCTTGAACAAACATGAGCACAGTGTCCTAAAAACATTTAAAAGGATGGACGGAACAGACCTTCGGCAAATTCGTGTTGTACGTCAAGACCCTGACGTCTGCAAACAACAGCAGACAGAAGACACGGTAAGCTAAGCTCATACAATTGAATTGACAGATTTCTTAGCTATCGTTCATAGCGAAATTTTTAGCGGAAGTCGCAATTTTTCCTAGCTAGGTTTTATATGTTTTTAATTTGAAAACTTGAGCTCTAGGTAAGCAAGAAAATAAGTTTATACTGACAGACTTTACTTGCTGGGCTTCTACTCTCAATCTGAAGGAAGCTCAAGCCTTAGTATAACCAACTTCCAGAAAGTTGTTAAAGTAGCTTTAATTCTTTGTAGAGGATGCTACTATGGAGTTATTTGCTTTCCGACTTGCTAGCTTGCATACGTCAATCTTCACTGGCTCTCTATAGAACATCGTGTTATTTTCAAGCTTCTTCTGTTTACCTATAAAGCACTTCATGGTCTGGTCCCTGATTACTTGGCAAATCTGTTAACTTTCTATAAACCTGTCCGCATCCTCCGTTCCTCAAGGTCCATCAATTTTTTTTTTCCCAAGATCTAGAACCTCCACCTATGGAGACAGATCTTTTGCGTGTGTATCTCCTAGGCTTTGGAACAAACTTCCTGATTTTATAAGACATTCTGAGACCTTAGATTCCTTCAAAACCAGGCTCAAGACATACCTTTTTAAAATTGCTTTTAACCTATAGTAAAATTTTGATCTTATTCTTGTAATTATTTTAAATCTTACGTAAAAGCATTGAGACTTATGTATAATGCGTTTTTAAGAACTGTATTATTATTATTATTATTATTATTATTATTATTATTATTATTATTATTATTATTATTATTATTATTAAGTTAGCTTTTTTCTAACCTTGGCTTTTTCAATCAGTCTACTCACCATATGTATTTATAGGGTAGAAGTTATATATATAGAGGAGATTACACGGTGGCGAGAAGATATGAATTTTATGTGAGTGGCAAGAACAATATCCCTGACGAGTGAGATTTTTTTTTGGCACTCGAACATAAAATTCATATCTTCAAGCTAACATGTAATGTTATTTTTATTATATAGACACACTGATGACGGCGTTTTTGAAGATTTTCTGAAGATTTCGTACCACTTTCCAAAGATTTCTGAAGATTTGATATCTTTACTTGTGAGGATATGGAAAATATGCCACTCGAGTCCCAGATGTGGTTTTGTGTGAATTTTACGAGTGGTGTATTTTCCATATAAAACACTTGTGTCTATCTAATAAAGGATAATATCACAGGCGTAGATCGAGGTTGACTTCCTCTTGGGTTCCTCCTACATGAAGATACACTACAACTAAGTTTGACTTAAAGTTTTAAGTCTTGTACTTTTTTAAGACGAAAAAGAACTAAATAACTTTGCACTGTCAAACTCAGGCTAATGTGGCCTTGCTTACCTCTGTACAACCGTGGTGCTAGTGCAGACCCCCCCAAAATTTGAACTACATGTAATATAAATATAGAGTTACCCTACATAGAAATGAAAGCTAACTACAAGCAAAATGGAAGGAAGCTAACCACTAGCGAAATATAGCCTGCAGTGCAGGCGGTTTTGGTGGTTTTCGTCTTTCGAGTGTTCAGCCGCCATTTTGGATTCACTGGAGACTGGGAGAATCTGGAGTGAGAATGCGAAATGTTGGAGGGGGTGGGGCCGGTACTGGCAGATTTTTTGAGTAAAAGTGAACTGTTTCTTGTTTGACGTCAAAGTTTTCACAATGTTGCCCGCTCATGGCATGTGGCTGTAAACAGTTTCATTGTTGGATGTCATGCAGCCATGAACTAGCCAATGAATGGGCGTGCTGTAGCGGGGAAAACGACAGCTACATGTATAAAACAAAGCTTCTTACTTACTTTACTTAATGTTATTGACAAGCTTAAGTTGACTAAAGCTCATGTGTTTAAGTTTTTAATTTTTACTGCAGTTTTAACTGAATAATTATAAACTAAAGATAGCTATGTTACTCTCTAATGGCACAATACTTGTCGTTTTTAGTTTCAGTTACATGACTTTCATGATGCAGGAGCTTATACAGGAGGAGGAGATACATTCCTCCCCGGATCTTGCCAACACAACAAAAAGTTTGCCTGTGTTTTTCTCCCCTGTGCTGTGCCTTTGTTCTTCATTGGAGGGGAAATGTATGTACAAGTGTCTCCAATTAGTCTGCTCCCTGTAGGGACAGCCAGCTGGTAGAAGTTGATACAAATAAAGTTGTTGATTTGAATTGATGTGTATTATGTATATGAAAGATGTTATGCTTCATATTTACAAACATGATCTTCTGAAAGTATATTTGGGGAGTGTGCAAGGCATAAAACACATTTTCCACTGTATCTTTGTACTGCTTAGTTTGCGTTTTTATTACAATGTACTGTACATGTTAGCAGCCACCACTGTTAAAGGGGACACCTCCCTAAGGCAGATGTGGCTGTCTCATCACTGAACTGAGCTCTCAGTAAGGCAGACATACCTCTATAAGAGACAGCCAAAGCTGCTCCTGAGGGTGTCTGCCTTGCAAAGTGAGTTAACTCTACCAATTGTGTTTCCAGTGTCCCATTCACAACAAAAATTTACTTATACAGTCATCATCAAAGCCTGATTTAGATATGTCATACATTTATATACAAACCCTGTTGGTGTCCACTTCTCTAATTTTTATTTCATCCACTTTTCAATTTAATCCTTACAATTGCAAGGGAAAGTATCTTATTTTTTGAAACTATTTTGTATACTATTTGACACAGGTTGTTTGGATCAGCAATTTTCTGCATTTTGATTATGTATCTTGTAGACAGCACTTCAAGAACTAAACGAAGGTAGGGTCTCGGAAAAAAAAACCTCTGGGCTTATTTTGACTACAAATCAGTATCATTGATAACTTGTATAGACGCCTGTAAAAAAACTTGCAGAGCAAGTAGATGCTGCTATAACTTAACAATGGACATTTTGCAGGGACCCCTCTGAAATATACTACACCTTTTCGACCCACTGTTTTTACTAGTTTATCATTATTATTTTTTCATGTTTTTGTTCATCATTATTTTGGTTTTCCCATGCATTGATTGGCCAGTCAAAAATCAGTTGGGGAGTCTTATTTATTGTACAGTCACGTATTTGATCAATAATGGCTTAGAAATTTGGAAAACCAATCTCAAAATGTCAAAATATTACTTACTGAAGAAATTAAAGTGCTAAAATAAAAATACCGTATTTAGCTGTGTATTAGCCGCATCTGTAGATAAGCCGCGCCTCGAGTTTCAGAGCAAGATTTCTGGAAAAAAAAATTTTCTACCGCAAAAAATCAGAGTCTGCGAAGCTGGAGTTACGGACTTTTCTTGTGGCTTTTGGGCGAAGAAAACAGAAAAACATTTTCAAAATGCTCCATGACAAGTTCAAGCTCATAATATTGTCATAATATGTGTTTAGATTAAGTTTTCTTTACTATTTGATATTGTTTTGTAAGATTTTAAATGAGGTTTTCTACTTTGACAATTGTACAACATCGCACATGGACGAAGCTTTGCAACCAAGCCTTCAAATTCGAAAAGTTTAAATAGTGTTTCCATAGATAAGCCGCACCCCCACTTAGGGAGCAATTTTTACAGGAAAAAAATGCGGCTTATACATGGGTAAATACGGTAGTTTTATTGATCAAATAAATGTTGTATGATGCATTCCTCTCTGACAACTATATCTACCAAGTGTACAAAGCAAAGCAAAGCATTATACTCTAAATTTAAAAGGTTTGTGTTTGGTGATACAATCACAAGGTCTTAGGAACATCTCAGATCAAATAATTCTAGTTTGTCAATAACTTGTGACTGTTAACCAGGGGGCTAACAGTCAGGCCTCAATTAATGAATTTTTTTATAGTTTGCTTACTGTAAGTTTATTAACTGTGTGCTGATTTATTGTTCAAGTGAAAGCCTGGCTATGTTGAACTCTAGAGAACCAATTTACAGTTTGTATAAAGAACAATGTTTTAATTGAGCATAATTTGTCTTATAAACTAAGGTTGTTAACAATGATTGTTTAAGTTTATTCTTGTCTCTTTTTTTACTTTCACAGTTCTCTGGTTGCATATGTCCTTTCAGTTCTTATTTTCCAGTTGTCAGTAATGTACTGCCTTATACCATTTCTATGGTAAGTTTGACCAGACAAATATGTAATGCACTCTCACTTTACCTCAAGGTCAGTTTGGTCTAGTCCCACAACTTAACAGTTCAGCCCCAACTCTCTCTTCCTGATACTGTGCCATTTAGAGTATACTAATCATTTTCTTTTTGTTGTCTTTAGGAAATCAGTATTTAATCTAGGACTGATATTTATTTACAACGTATTTATTGTGCTATCAGGTAAAATGATTTCATTTTTTACAAACAATGATAAAGTTATTTTGCATGGAGCTTATCTGTTGTCTCAACCAGACCATGAGAGGGGTGGTGAATGGTCCATCATGAAATATCAATTTTGCAGAATTTTGTCATTTCAAGGGTCTCACCTTCTTGAATTATTTTAATGTGAGGGCCACTGTCAAAAAGTTTCAATTTCCTCTGCAAGACTAAACCGGTCTCTGGGTCATTCATGTAGATACATGTATGTCTCGGCATCTCACAAAGTATTGGATTACCATTTGCCACCCCAAATATAAAACAAGGGTTAAGCTTGGAAAAGAAATAGTTTTCTCCCCTTGATAAAAGTACTTGTACGAACAATTTCTTCAGGTTGGATCTGTTACATAAATGTACCTGTCAAGAGCATACGATTTAAATCCCAATAAGTTCTTTTGTGGTCAGGATTTTGCCATACAGACCATTTCCATGAAAACAGTTAGAAGCCATGTATTTTTCGTTTTGTGCCATATAATAATTTACTTTTTAACCTAGTTTGTTTGAGCTGTACTAGCTATTATTAGCCCTCAGTCTTTTTTGTACCTTGTGCCAATATTCCCCAGTACGACCCTTGCACTCAGTTAGTAAGAGGTTGTTATAGCATCTATTTTAATTTATTTTTTTGAATTGTAATTAAAAAGAGTGATGGCTTTTTTTTTATTGATCAGTAGCTTATTCTTGTAGTATTTCACTCTCCTCTTGTTTTACTATAATGCAAGCATTTCCACTCAATCCCAGAGTAATGAAAGATTTCTATGCGCTATTTACATGTACAGCTGTACTTGTATTTAGTTTTCTTTATCAATCTTTCTATAGGTGGAGTTGGTCTTCTTCAGTTTAAGCAGCTTCAACAAGAAGAGCCTGAATTTATAACGGTATTATGTAGCACTGAATTTCTAACCTGCTTAATGCAGAATGTTAATATCAAATTAGTATTAGTGTCAATTAAAAAATAATAAAGCCAATCACAATATCATGAAAAGCAACGTAATTATTATATTGCTTTGCATGATATTATGATTGGCTTTATGCGTTATTATTATATGACTTGGGTTTGTAGCCGATCTAACGCATGCTCTGATTGGCTAATACTAGGGCATTATTCTCCTGGAATGCCCACGGGCCGATTACGGGCCTGCAAAAGCCAAGCAAAAAGCCATATAATAAACAACTTATTAACCTTGAACGTTCGGTCTTCACGGGAAAATCTCAAACCTCGGCCTTGCCATATTGACCTCGCTATCGCTCGGTCAATACGGCAAGGTCTCGGTCCGAGATTTTCCCATAAAGACCTCACTCTCGGTTAATAAGTAGTTAATAATAAACTCCTAATTTATTACCTTTAATACATTTTGTAGCTTTAACTCCTTATGTTTTTCAATGAAACTGGTTAGTTTGTATCTTTTTGCAAGCATTCTTTTTTGGTATAAAATTGATTGAATGTGTAGTTCTTCTTGTTCGTAAATTAAGTGTCATGTGGGTGGACATGTATGATATCACATATTTAATGATAAGAATGACTTTTTAGCGAAAAAAATCTGTTATGATCTTGAGAGGTAGTGAAGGCCTAGATCACATGTACATTGAAATGTAAGGTATGACCTGCTGTCAAACATCAATTTGTACAATAATAATAATAATAATAATAATAATAATTTAGTACTTATAAAGCACAAAAATTCATTAAATATATAGAGAATATTACACAGTGGGGAGAAGATATGAATTTTATGTTTGAGTGGCAAGAACAAGTGAGTGAGATATTGTTCTTGCCACGAGAACATATGGGGGCAAAATATAGACGCGAGAAACCAATTTAACAAAAGCAAAAGGTGGGAATCATGACGTCATTGAACGATACGACACTCACAAAGGTGACATATGGAAAATATGCCACTCCGGTCCCGGATGAAGTCGCATATGGAATCTACGAGTGGTTTAGTTCCCAGTAAAACACTCTCTCCTCCGTATAAAAAAAATCATATCCATGTGTAAAGCTAAGGAAAAAATGTTCTATAAATATTAAATAATAATAAAAATGTTAAGTAATAAAATATTAAGTCTAAGAAAAATACATCCTCTTATTAGGCCGCTTAAGTAACCTTCATTTATGAACAGTAATTTTCTCCCTAGTAGTTTTGTCAAAGAAACATTTTAACCTCAGAAACGTCCAGTGTAGAGCAAGATTTACTTTATTTATTTTATTAGTTCTCCTTAATATTGCTACTTTCAATAATATAAACACATTTTGTTTGGATGTAATGTTACACTATGTCTTACAGCACGCACAACCATGTAATTAGCATAAAGCACTACACTTTACTTTTGTATAAATTAGGGAGTCTTTTGAATTAAATGGCTAGCTACTGAGCAAACAACATGGTGGCAGCCTTGCTGGTTGATTTTTTCTCTACGGATATTCAGATTTAGAGATCTACAACTCAAGTTTCCTCCGGTGTAAACCAATATGACTTCGAACACACCGTTTCCAGAATTCAAAACAACAGGAGTTGAAAAGCACGACCTTGAAACCTACATCTAGGATTTGATAAATTACTGCATAATGCAAAATTGGTAAGATACAGTGAAAGAAACCGATGAAGCCAAGTGGACTATGCCCAATAAAGCTACATGTATGGCATGCCTCAGGCTGTCTCTGTCTCCTGAAGCTAGAATGGTGTACAAATACAGTCTGAGTTCTTGTGAAGCCTATTTGAAGAAACCTCACAGTGTTGTCAATGGGTTAAGAGAATATTATGGTGCTAGTGTTGGAACGTCATTCCTTCTGCTACATGTACTTCAACAAGAAAATGAGTCAATTGTGTCATGGGAGACGAGAACGTGAAATCAAGCAGCACAATGCGAATACCAAGACTTTGCGGAGAAACTCATGAGGGACCAATTTATCGCTGGCTTAATATGAGATGCCCTCCAAGTGAAGTTAATCGGGAAAGGGCACGGGCATAAAATCACCCAAGGAAAAGCCAAACTACAAGAAGTGGTCGAAGTCACCAAAACATTCAAGGCAACCGTGCGAATCAGCTAATGAAAACAGCCAGAAAGCAGGAGCAGGTTAACTACATAACCAAATTGCTGCAGTTGACACTGTTTTTGGTGTGGTGGGAAACATCAACAGCCCCATCAGCAACATTTGCCCTGCAGTGGGAAAAAACATGGAAAATGAGGCATCACAGGCCATTTCACTCGTATATGTTTGCTGGGTGGAACATGCCAATACCTAGACAAGTTCTGCCATAACTTGTTGGAAACAGTTCTTCCATTGAGGGACTTGACAAACGAGAATTCTGAATTCCTGTGGTCAAACAACCATGAAAACGCATTCAACTCAGCCAAGAATCTCTTTGCATCAGCAACTGCACTACACTACTACGATCCTACCCTTCCTGTTACTCTGCAAGTGGACGTGTCTGAAGATGCAACTGGTGACGTGCTGTTACAAAACGATCAACCTGTCTGTTTCACCTTGCACACACTAAACAACACCAAGAAGAATTACACTGAAATCAGAAAGGAGTGTCTTGCAATTGTCTCTTGCATGGATCATGTAGGCGGCACCAGTACCTTTATGGGAAACACGACATCACAGTACATACACATCATCAACTGCTCGACCTAATTTTCAAGAAGACTCTCAGTAAAACACCTTGCCGACTGCCGCGAATGATGCTCAAGCTACAAAGATAACAGTTCTCAGTTCGTACAAGAAAGGAAAGGAACTTTATGTTGCCTACACTTTGTCTGTGCGCTTGACGCTGATTATCCTTCAACAGCCAGTCTTAAGTAAGAAAATTAAGTGGAAAGAAATTGTGTGGCTCATGTATCATTAAGGTTTTAACTGGGGATGTACCTTTCTCAGTTTCCAAAGTTCAGTTTTGTAGTAGCCAGGGCTTAAGGATGCTCAACAAGCTACAAAGATATCAGTTCTCAGTTCTGTACAAGAAAGATAAGGAACTTTACATTCTCGACACTTTCTCCTGTGCACTTGTTGCTGATTATCCTACAGCAGCCAGTATTAGGCAAGAATAAGAAGTGCTCCGGCTGGAAATAGCTGAGATGGATATTGAGCCAAACAGAGTCAGATAAGCAAGGATGCAGTCCTAGCATCCCTGTGCAATGTGGTGACTAGTGGGTGGCCTGCAGAGAGGAAGGAAATGCCAGAGCATCTAAGACAGTATTGGAGTTTCAGAGACAAGTTTTCTATTTACAATAGCATGGTCTATCGCTCTCACCAAGTTATTGTCCGTTCCTCATTACAACAAGAGGTGTTGCAAAAAATACTCAAAGCCCACCAGGAGCCGACACCTGCATAAGACAAGCATGCAAATCTCTTTTCTGGCCTGGGGCCCGTTTCTCGAAGGTCCCGAAAAGTTTTTGCACCCGGAAAACCTCAGCAAAATCTCACACCTCATGATTACAGAGTTGTTTTGTTCACATATTCTTAATATAAACAGAGGTTCTGTTCACACAAGAAGTTTCAGGTGTATACACTTCTCTGTTTTCAGATACAGATGAACTAAAAATGCTTTACGGGCCCGAAAAGTTTCCAGGGCTTTCGAGAAATGGCCCCCTGGAATGCAAGCAGCATTCAAGGAAAAATGCTTTCATGAGGACTTTGTGCGCAGTACGTTAGCGAGCGACCACGAGAACCAAATGAATGAAATCTCGCACAATACCAACCAGACAATGGTCAAAAATAGTGCTGATCTCTTCCAGTTGAATGGAAACAATGGTCATAATGGTCGACCATTACAGTAACTATATTGAACTTGGCTCCCTCAGCAGAAACGCCTCGGCTTACTCTGATAGCTTAGGAGCATTTGTAGCAATGAAGTGACAGTTTGCTTGGCAAATCCCAGATGAGCTGATAACTGATAATGGTCCTCAATTCAAAAGTAACAAATACTCAAGGTTTGCTCGAGAATACTTTTTCATCATAATCAAATCATTGCCATACTACAGCCAGGGTGATGGGAAAGTGGAGTCAGCAGTTAAGATTGCTCAAAGCATCTTGAAGGAGTCTCAAAAAGAGGAAGAAGATAAGAAGACTCAAAGATATCACCCCACAGAGAGCGTCCTCAAGTCTAGTGCATGGAAACATCACAGAAAGAAGACAAAGATCAATGGCTCAGTACAACAAGAGGGTTTCACAGCCTGTTAGAGAGTTCTCAAGAGGGGAAAAAGTGTTTGTGAAACCTAGACCTGCAAATAAGCACCAACCTTGGATATATGGTGAAGTTACTGGAAGCGCTGCACCAAGGTGTTGCACTATAAACACCTCATTGGGACCAGTTCAGAGGAATTAGGCACAGATCAGAGAAGCAAAGGCTGAACCAGGAGAGGGAGGAGATGACCGCTTGGAAATATCATCCTTACCAGCTGACAGTGAGCTCACAGAAACGGATCAACCAGTAGAACGGGAACCTACACAACAAAGAGACCAAGAGCCTATATCTACCTTAGGGCATTCAATGAGACAACAATGGCCTCCCTCAAGATTCGGGGACTTTATTATGGACTAAAAAAATAACTAACTAGGAGTGTGCTGTCAAAATAGACTTAATCTTGAGACATGAACTTTGATAAACAGGTCTAATGGATTTTGTATTATAACTTAAGCTTTCAAAAGGGGAAAGGTGTTACACTATGTAACATACAGGTATGTCACACCTTTGCACTGGCACACACAACCATGTAATTAGCATAAAGCACTGCCACCATAATATTTTTGTATAAATTACGGAGTGTTTTGAATTAAAGGGTTAGATACTGATCAAACAACAGTAACAAAACCAATAAGGGTTGCATTAGGTTCAACTGAAAATTTTAAACTGTGTGTTGTTATTGAGACTACAGAGTTCAGGACTAACTACATGTATATGATAATTTTGATCTCTTTGTACAGAATATGGAATATATTTTATATATTAGCTATCCAATAGTTGGTCAGCTGACGTTGACGGCTGTTTCGGGAAATGTGTTCAGCTGGTCTGTGGCACCATTCTTCTGTATTATATTTGGGTAGGTAGATATGATTTACTTCACACAACTTTTATGTGACTTTTATTAATAAATCATGTAAACTGGCCCCACAGAGATTCATATGGTGTCTAGGAAATACGTCTGGACCTGAATAATGACTCGACAACTATTAATTTTTCGCATTTTAGATTTCTTTCTCTTCAAGTTTTCTACCCACCAAGTAGATCTTCTTTTATGCATCAGAATATAGTCCATAGAGCTGGGGAGGAGAGACCTCTTGAGCGTAAGTGTCATTCTCTAATTTACTGAAAATGCCTTCATACAACAGGGAATGCTTATTTTTGTGTTCACATAGTTAACATCCTATAGAAGGAGGGAGACAGAGATTGAGCAGTCCTGATGTGATTGAGTGCAAACCAGGTTCAATGTGTTACATTCTCGTACAAGACATTTTGCTTTCACACTGCCTTTCTCACCCAGGACTAACCTGCAATGGACTAGCATTCCATCCATGGGAAATATATGAGGGTGGCAAAAGTTTTTTGTGTGACGTTTGATCGCCCCAAAATGAGCAGGCTGATGCGTGACTGTGTCCAAATTACAGCATGACGCAGGACAGGACATCATAACATGATACGTTATTTGCTATTTTACAAGCACGTGATGCATGATTTACCAATTGGATATCTGTGATAACTGAATGTTCTTTGAACTAGAAGGATACCATTCAGTCAAAGTAAAGAGTAAAAAGAGTCTATGATAGGATCACGTGTATACCCAAAAAATACAAACTGTGACTTGTGGGACATAATTTCCTTGGTAAACACACTTAAAATACATGTAGTTAACCAGTCAGCTGTGAGCTTTAAATGTCTGGTAGTTGATGACATTCTACATTCTCCATGTACTTACTAATAATAACTTTAGATTTGACTCTATTTTAGGTTTTATCCTAAGCAGTCTTGAAAAGACACTTTTCTTGGTAAACCTTGTCACTATCCCAGGCAGTATATTTATTGTGATCAATTTTCTGGAACTCTTACATCTTATAACTTGGGTGAGTATTACTCTACCGGTAATTTGGCCCATACACAGTAGTTTACATGTTACTCATGAACAAACAATAAACTCAACCTCTGCATTTCCAGTTATTACAGGAAGACAAGCTGTCTCTCCCTGTTTATTTCATTGTATTGTTTCTTCATTTCATGAACACATGTAGTTTTGTTTCAGTTAGACTTTGAAGAGCTTTTTTCTGCCTTGTGAAGCCCAAAAATAATGGCTTCCACTTGCCTTAAAAAAAAATGATTTGAAGACAAAATTAGGTCGAAAAACAGGAAAACAGAAAAGAATCTACCTATTTTACACTCATCACTGTAAAGTCAATCTTCACTGAATCAAGAAGGCTCTTCTAGTTGGAAACTCGTGATTTTGTATATTGTACAAATGTTTATTGGAAAAGACAATGTGTAATATTTATTTCCCACATTTGTTGATACAGCCATTGCTTGTACATGTTACATTGTTTTAAATCTAAGATGTAAGTTTGTTCTGATCATTTGTTTAAAAGACAAAATTTCAAATTTCAAAAAGGAAGAAATCCTGTGGCATTACTGTTTTATTTGGGGCTGCACTTTTCTCAGTCTCCAACGTTCATTTCCATAGTAGCCACTGCTTAAACTTGCAGTAGCCCGTGAAAATCGCCAGCCCTTATATGTATTAATTTTACAGTGTATGTTCTTAACTAGTTTTAAGACTAAGCTCATGTTGGCTATATTGCCTTATTAAACCAGGTTAAGTTGCTGTTATGTGGTCTTCTTCCTGTGTTTCTTTGTACTTGTCTGGACATCAAAGAAGAGATGGAATTTTTAGGTGGGTAAAATTGTCATTTAAGTATGGTTCTTACTTTAGTTAGTGAACACATGTTCTGTGCATTAAGCAAGGCATGTTTGACACACCACACATGCGCTAGGGTTGACATTGACATGATCAACTACCCTACCAAGTACACAACTAAAATGGAAGCAAAACTTCCTACTGTGACCAAATCAAATTTAATGCAATAAATTAGTGCAAATGTTACATGTAGGCAACATTGATACTTGTAAAAACTGGTTAATTAAGGTATAGTTAGTTACTTGTCATGACTACAACAACTCAAAACATAGTGCAAAGTCTGACTTTTGGGAAAGAAATTTGGTGGGTAATTATCATATTGCTTATCGCGAGTGTAGTGTTATTAAACCTTCTTGTTCTCTCTATTGTCTGCACAGTACATGAATACTGAAGTAATTTATCTTAATCTCAGGAACATTTTGTTGTTTCATGCATTATTATGTAGATTATTATACATGTACATGTAACTGATTGTTTGGGGATATTTTATGTCAAACAGAACTTTCCAAAGATACAGTAGCCAAAGGGAAATTGGGATCTGGCCTAGGGAGTCTAGTAAGTCTATTTAAGAAATAAAGTTGTAAAAGATGATTAGTTTAGCATGCTGCAAGTATTGGACAAAGGAAAAAAGTCTAAGTCCCTGACAGGATTCAATCACATGACCTCCCAGATGATGGTTTGTTGCTATAACCACTTAGCTGCAGAGACTCACTGTGAGCTTGGCTATTTACTAGGAGCTTCATATGTGACATGCATCCTCCAATTGCTAGGATCGGCAATATCAAATGCATCCAGTGCGGAGAAATAGAGTTTTACATTTTTTTGGCAAAGGAATCTCAAAGCAAATTTGTAGTGTTTCACATGCAGGCAATTTGTTTAGACAGTTGTGGGAGAACTTTATGTAGCTCCTTGATTTTGTAAACTGCTATGCAATACAGTTGAAATAATGTTGTATGTATCTGGCCATCAACTCATCTGTTAAATATGTTTGTGAAAAGAGCCCTATTATAGTTAATGATCGAGAATCTTATACATTTAAGTATAGGAGTATTGCATATAAATTACTGTTTGATAAACAAGCAGCCTTAACATGTGGTTTTGCTGTCATTAACATACAAAGCTGTAGCTTGAAAGGAAATGCAACACTAGTGATAATTTAAGAAGGTGCATGCAGTTAGTGCATTTCTACATCACCTGTATTTGAATGGCATTCAATAGTAGCATTTGACGTGTGGTCATTTATTTGATTATCTGTACAATTTATTGTTAACCACTTCAGATGCTGTTGTGTATATTGTTGATGTCATCTGGCAATGTGGGTGTACATATGCTGCCGGTTATAATAGGAAGTGTCATTTGCTGTGTTTTAATTGGGATTACAAGTGGAAGAGAAAAATGGAAGGTACAAATAAATTATTAAAGTAATTTTTATACAACTCTTACACGGAGGTGGATCCAGGGAAGGGGTTGATGGGGTTTAATCGCCCCCTCCCTTTGAGCAGCATTTTTTGTTGTTTTTTCTTTGACTATTTTCATAAAAACAGTAGAGTAAAATTGTGTTATACATAGTTGTTTCACTTCTGCAAAATGACTGATTGTCAGGTTAGGAAAAGATAATGTACATTTTGCAGCTGCATTTAATCCTTTTTTTTTTTCATTTTTTTGTTTTTTTTGTTTTTCATGTTGAGAAGTAAGGTATACCTTAGATTATATGATGCCTTCACAAATGCTTTTCAAGTGTCAAGAATGCTGAAAAAGGCATTTTAGAGGGTAAAATAAGAAAATTTTCCATGGAGTGATGACCCCTGGATTCCCCCTTTCAGGATTATCCCTGTCATAGTCATTGATAAGAGATAAGTCCTGTAGTATTTGTAACTTCTTAATTAACATTTGCAGGTCATGTTACAGACAAGTGTTTATTTTTATTACCAAAAGTACATGAGAAAATGAAAAGAAGAAATGATTTTGATAATTTTTAATTTATGCCAACTTGATTTTTTTTGCAGGCGTACCATTACGTTCTGTATGCTGCACTTACTATTGTTTCTTTACTTGAATTGTGTATACTACCATGGTCACTTGTGTATCCTTCAGTTTTAATAGCCCAGTTGCTTGTTGATTAATGTGAATTCTTCAAACTGAAGCTGTAGTATAAGGGCTCAGGGAGAATATCTGTCCTTGGTCTTGACAGTAGGGATCGAGTGCAGTGTGGTCCATACAGCAAAGTGTACACAAACAATAGCCTCCATTTGGCATGGCAACATGCTCGGATATTTGTCCATGGACATTACCTGTCCCGAGATATGAACAGTTTTCTGAGAACGTAGCTTGAGGAAAACTGTGAGCTTCAAGGAACAGACAGTGTCCAAGGGCAAATATCTGAGCATATTTCCGTGCCAAATGGAGGCTTTTGTGTTTATTATCCTTCAAATATTGTAGTAAATTGGGGAATCTCACTTGGATATTCCCCAGTTTTAGCTTGGGAATATTCAGTCATGTGACACGTTTAGGCCAATCACATGCGAGTTAAAATATTTGCTGGATTATAATGGCTGATATTCTCCTGATATGGTTGTGAGTAAGCTTGGTTTATTGTATTCTGTTTTTACATATTTATACATGTTCTGATACTTAGCACTCAGATACGTATTAGACAGACAATAAAGTACTCTGATAGGTTTGTAATGTAATAAAACTATTTGTTAGCCTGGAAAGCAACAGCAACACAGAATTAATGTAGAGCTTGGTACTCCAATACAAGAACATTGTCTCGCTTTTGTTATTGCAACCTTGACAATCGTAAAAGGTATAAATTTTCATTTTTCTCTGTCCCCCTATGGGGAATAAACTTACTTCTTGGATTAGCTTCTTGCCTTTCAGTGCTGTGTGTATTTGTAGCTTCTAGTTCCAACAAGGAATGGTTAAATCCTCTTCTGGTCACTCAATCATTAGGTGAGGCCCACAAACACATTGTGACATCACTTACTCTGATTTCTTAACTTAAGAATTTATAACCCTGATTGAAAGATGGGTTATCAAAGTTGTATCAAAAGTGAACGCTAGTGCCCATTAAAACTCAGAGAGGCCAGACAAATCTTATGTTATTCTTGAAGAAAAAGACATTTTTTAAAACAACACGGTTATTTTACCATCATTTCATTTACCCAAACAAAAGTAATCAGACAAGTACAACAATTTTAATGAGCACATTTTACAGTTCAATGTGAGTTCTTGTCAGTGTAGATCAATTTTCCACATCTACATTGTACAGGCTTTTCTCTGCTTCTTTCTAGTGTTTGTACTTTGTGAAAATGTTCTTGCGACTGAAAAGCTCTATCCAGTCTACTTTCTTCTGGGAACCATGCTCCTTGCTGGTTACATTGCTGAAAGGTAAGCTAATAAACATGTGTAGTAAGGCAGCTTCAGTAAGTCACATTGTGTTCGACTCTTAAGAATGAAGGGGCATACATGTACACGTATGTCAATTCCAACTGAAAATCAGAAATACTCGGCAAATATGCTCCACATATATCCCTTCCTTGGCTTAATTAAATATGGCTGGCAAATTTGTTTATATTGGAAGTAGAATTTTGATGGGATTTTTGTCACTGAACAAAAGCTTGGGAGTTAAAAATTACCAGAATTGTGTATATGTATGGGATATTGACCAATTGTGAGGTTGAGATAGCAGGATATTGGCCAAGTTATTTTTTGCGTGTTTATCGACCGAGACAGAGTGAAGGTCCATAAAAATGCAAAAAAGAATGAGGCCAATATCAAGCCATCTTGACTGAACAAGCTTGGTCAATAAAGGATTTATTATATGGCCCTCGGGGAAATTGTTTCTTGTTGGACAAGACGGGCAGTCCTGAGCAGGCAAGATTGCTCCATCTTGCTCGCTGGGGTAGTCAATCACTGCACAGGATTTGATTCATCTTGCCCGCTCACAGAGCTAGCCATATAATAATGAGTGATACTGGCTCTCAAGAATCATTATTAACCAATCATGAGGTGAAATTGAACTTATGGCCTCAGTGACTATAATTTCCATTCTCTCTGGACAATACTTACAATTGAATGTATGAAGGCGTTTGTTTTGCTGTCTTAACAAGCTTTCTACTGGTTCATGCAGACTGTAGTGGCCATCAATTGTTTTCGAAAATTAGTGTGTTCATAAGGATCTCTAACATGGCAGATTAGTAGTGGACTCCTCAAGACAAAGTGTAGGGTATAGTAACACTTCTCTGCAGTGAAGCAAATCTGACCATGATGGTGGATTTTTAGACATTCAAAGCACTTATATTGCCATGTCAATGAATGGAATAGGACAACCATTGACCAGAAGCATAATTATGTAGTTTAAACAAGAACAACTGATAATGTCATTTCTGTTGTTAGGCTGCACAGTGTGGGCAGGATTCATTCTCAGTCGATGTTACTGTGCATTGCTATTCATGGTTCCAAGTTGCCACTGTGCTTATCCATGACCCTCCCCTTCACTCAGACAGCTTCAGTATTGCTGCCCAGCATAGTCCTTATGTCACCTTCAACACTGGTGTTTCTCTTTACATTTGTCATAAGTAAGATAATTGAGGCACCCAAGGACCTGACATTAAATGAGGTGGGTGTTCAAATTATCATTTTCATTTAAAATACAATAAGAGTATTTCTTTCACATAATGACTTGCTAAGCAGTTTGGAATAACTGGGTGGGAGATTTAATGGTCAGTGCATCAGACTCAAAATAAAGAGATTTGGTCTGTGGCACAAGCTGAGGTCATTATGATGTATTCTGGTACAAAATCCATACTTACTGACAAGAAGTTAAGGAAACCTGATAGAATCGCCTGGAGCAACTAAACTAACATCTCCTCTGTTAGCAGTAACACTATTCCTTAAGTCTTCTAAGTGTCTATGCTATGATTACCAAGATAAGCTCCGACATTGTGGACTAGTTTTTTTGTCCATGAGGAGGCAGTCCTTCATTTACCTCGAAATAATTGGTGTAACACTATAGGCAGTACACCAGTCCACTAAGGCATGTTTGATTTAAAATCAGTAACAAACTGGATGTAATACCTGATAAAATAATATTTTCATGATGATATGTTCAGTTTTGCTGTTGTTTTGTCCTTCTAGTGGAAAACAGCTGAAAACACTCTGACTTGTGTTTTACCTCTAGGGATTAAAGCTCTGTATAGTGTCAGGAATTGCAACAGTTGGAGCATATGATGTTCTTGTGCTTCCTTTGTGGTTTATGATGACTTATAGAGTTCCTTCACCTGCTGACGTGTTGGGTGAGTGTAGTGTTTTTTTTTTGCCAGTAGTTTACTAGTAAGCTGCAGAGTATACAAGCTGATGAGAAACAAATGTGTATTCTTCTGATCTCCGTACGTCTTTCAGGAATCAGTCTCGCCCCTCCACCTTTTAAACTGTTTGTTTATCATTTCAAAAACATTGGATTTAACCATCATTTATTTGCCAAAGCATGTCCACTCGACAGTAAACTAACCCTCGATATGTCACTTTTATATGGAAACCAGCTCGGTGTGTTCTGGGCATTGCAGTTTGGTATCATACATCAAAGTGCTTGAAGCCACCTCCGATATATACTAGTTATTCAACGCTTTCGATTGGTATATGGCACTTGGGCCTTGACTTTTCCAGGTTTTGAAAGCAAAAATATGTCCGTGGAAATGGACAGTATGGCAAAATCCCGACCAAGAAAGAACCAATCTCAACTCTTGGATTGACCTCAACACTACCTTGCCATATAATATCATGGAATATCCCTCGAGTCAGTATTATTTTCTTGGTATACACACGTGCATTTAAGCTCTCCTTCTCGACAGCCTTAGGGTGTCCTTCTCAGAGACATGTACAATAATCAGTAAGGTGAATTGGCATTTCGAGCATGGGAATGAAATAGGTAAACTTTGGCCTTCAAGTTCATTTTACTAGAAAGTGACTTTAAAAGATGTTGAATCCAACTTTGACTTGAGATTAAAACAGCATTAAAACATCCTTTTTGAACTCTTTCAGCTGGTGTGCTGTTCATATGGGGAGCCCTTTGCCTCAAACTTTCACACGTGCACTTTTCACACAATCTCTTTCTCAAGAGGCTCAACGTCCTTGTTATGTGTGCGAGTGTTTTAGTGGAAATTCTCCAACCAGACCTGAACGCTTACAGGGTGAGTAATAAACCTTTCACTGTTTGAGGTTAGACTGTACGTTTTCCCCTAAACTGCCCTCCAAACTGAGATTGGAAACTTTTGGTGAACAAAACTGGAAACTGCGCACTCATGCGTGCATCTTCACAGTTTGAAAATCGAACCCAAGCCACTTTGGTGGAAGGCAAATACTTTGTGGACTATGCATATAAGTAAAATATTTACAGTCATGAGGTTTATTGGTTTGTGTTACTTATTTTTTCCAGGTTCTGCAAGGTTTTATCGTTTATGCAGTCTCGTTGTTCTACCCAGCCTTCACTATTGAAAACGTTTTGTTATCAGAGTAAGTTGTGTACACTCAGGGTTTGGGAATAAGCACTATTTTAAGCTGGAAGATTGCTTTCATTTAAAGTGCATGAAATATCAAACAAGCACTTGCTTTCTCGCATATGTACAGAATTACGTTTTCAAAGATCTGTAGTATGACTTAAGCCATGTCTCTGTGGCAAGCGATGTTTAATTTTCACTGCATTCATAAGATTTTAAAATACAGTACAGACGTTGCTACTGAGTTCTTTAGAATGCATATGAGCAAATCCGGCTTTCTGACTGGTCCATTAAAAAACTATTGCACTCTGATCGGTTAGGGGTAAGCGTAGTACACTACTGAAGTCTGCTTGAGGTCTGTGGTGCTGCTGTTGGGGCTGCTTCATTGTCACGGGTGAGAATGAAAGCAACGATTTTGGTTTTTCAGGGCTGTAGTCCTACCCTGGCTTATTCTTATTGCTGTATCAGTGCTACTAGCGGTGCTAACAAAGGTAATCACCATGGAACAGGCTCCTTGGTCGCAGAGGGTCACAATCGCTGTTTTGATTGGTGTAGCGCCCGGCTTGAAGGCGTCTCCCATGGTGAGTATAAAGTAGCCTGCAAGCAAGACAGTTTAAGTGGACAGAAGTGTTCGAATAACGCTACTTTGTGTCCCTTGTTAAGGTTTTTAAGGCAGTACATAACACTTCATTTCTTGAAAAATACTGTGCAACTGGTGTGTTCTGGGCCATTTTGTCTGTTTCGTTAAGGAAAATAAAACTTCACTAGATTAAATACACATTTAAATCCTTAGTGACTCGGGAACATTTGCCAAATCTTGAATTTTCAATATTTAGCAAGCCAAACCTTGAGTGTCCAAATCTTCAATGTTCAACATTTGGCATGACAAATCTTCAATGTCCAAATCTTGAATATTCAATATTTGCCAGGCCAGATCTTGAATTTTCAACATTTAGCAGGTCAAGCCAAACCTTCAATGTCCAACTCTTGAATTTTCAATGTTTGGCAATCCAGATCTTGAATGTCTAAATCTTGAATCTTCAATATTTGGCAAGCCAGATCTTCATGTCTAAATCTTGAATATTCAATATTTGACAAGCCATATCTTTAATGTCCAAATCTTCAATAATCAATACTTGGCAAGACACATCTTGAATGTCCAAATCTTCAATAATCAATAATTTGCAAGCGAAATCTTGAATGTTCAAATGTTGAATATTCAATATTTTGCAAGCCAAATCTTGATTGTCCAAATGTGGAGTATTGAATATTTGGCAAGTGTATTTATTTAGTGTTTAGGGTTCTTGTCCCTAATGCAGCTGAGCTCCTGTGGTAGCGTGGTCCTCTGAACTCACTGACATCACTGCCTGTTGTTTTCTCTTTATCATGACAGATGCTTCCCATGTTTCGTCCTCCTCTTGTCTGTCTCTTGTTTGGAATCTCGTTCGCGATTACATTTTATTTATTGATGACATCTTGGAAGCCAATTCACGGACAAGCGCCTGCTAATATAAGGTATTTACCTTAAAATTTCCCTTAGACCAAAGAGTGGAATGGAATACTCTACTCAGCCTTTGCTCGCTCAGGTTTAACTGACCCGTTTCTTGTTAAATGTTTATGAAAGTAAGAAAGTAGTTTTCACACGGAGTCACACAGAACCAGCAAACTTTGCAGGCTTTCATTGTCTAGCTTTTTCCAAAAGCTTTCAGTTCAGTATGTTGGAATCATAGTAGTGATTGGGGAAAAGATAATGACTTAGATCCAATGCAAACTCCTCAGATAAGCTTTGTTCAAAGTCACCTTGCATGCATCATGGACTGTAGATTCTGGCATTCATTACAGCCCAGTCGTGGCCTGTACATTTTTAATTTGGTTCCCTTGTTTGTTAGGATCTCCTTTCAAAAGCTCCTACTCAATTTCAGCTCCATTGAAACAATAGCTCAGCAGTTTATTTCATGCTACTCTTTGAACTAACATCTACGTTCATTTTTTTCTCAGCCTTCCTTTTCTGCTTCTCAGTGGCTGTTTTCTGGCTTGTGTTTTATCGGAAACGCTAACTTCCACCCGCGTCGATTCACGCAAAGGTTTGTGAACTCATTTCGGTAACAATTTTAATTAACTGTCAGATTTTTTTAAATGTCGTTTGTTTCCTCTTCTCTTGTCTAAGGACCTCACAAGCCTTCCCAAGTTCCTTCCAGCATGTTATATCATTTGGGCCTTTACCTTCTTCTGGGTCTTGGACTGAAGAGAGACACTGTAGCACAGGAAGAGAGTCTGGTAACTAGTGGGAATCCATGATGCATTTAGTCCGATTCTCAGACGGTCCAGGTCGCTCGCAGCCATGCACTTTCTTTGCAGTGAGAGTCTGTGGCCTTCAGCGACCTGGATCGTCTGAGAATCAGACTATGATGCATTCCTGTTTTCACCTTTTTCATTTTTAATAAGTCGTGTATTAAAGTTATTGATTATGTGTGGTTTTATTCTTTTTGGCTTGTACATACAGGAAGAGAAGAAAGGCAAGCTTCCAACTGGTCTCGTTCTTCAGAGTTTTTCATTTTTCTCCAACATCTCTATATCCATTTCATTTTTCTTGGCTCTGCTATGTTCTCCTTCTGATTACTGGGAATTATGGGTAGGTGGTTTGGTGTTAATGATAAGCTGATTACAGTGAGAGTAAATAATTGCTGTTCAAAGCACACATTATGTTGATTTCAACAAATTGCGTTGCTCGCCTCATGCAAATGCCCTTTTCTTTCATTCCTAGATTACACTTGCCATTATTTCATTGTTGTTTCTGAGACCGGAAGGTACTCCGTACATCCAGGGCGTACGGCTCCAGTTCCCGCCGACCCTACCTGCCGCAGTAGCTTTGGCTGTGTGTATGTACTCTAGGACTGTAACTGAAGCATTACCAACACAGCATACATGGCTGTCAGTTGCAGGTATGCAGTACACATTCCTGCAAGTCTTAATGCACCAGAATAAAACCCTGCGTAGCAGATCCCACACAACAAATCTTAAAAACAAGGGCCGGGTTTTTGCAGTTATTTACCAACATTTTGAGACATCATTGAGTTTTGCAGACTGATAGGATAAGTTATTATGAACCTTGTTTTTCCATCCAACAAGTGCCTGGAAGGTCATAGACTGGATTTCTGGTTCTGTCTTAGACGTCTCAGATGGATAAATCGTCTCCTAATATAAATTCGGCGTCGGATAATTCGTCTCTGGTATAAATTCCGCCATTATTGCATTGCCTGTCGACCTTCCTTTCTTTCATTCCTTCTTATCTGAAATAATTATATGACTTATTGTTAGTTATAGTTCTGGTATTTATAAAATTCCTTCGACATAGATTCTAAAGTTCAGGTACATCTCTCTCTATTAGGTGCAGGTTTTTAATATTTTGACGTTCTTTTACAGGTTATGTTTTGGAGATGATTGTTCTGGTATGCTCCTTGCCCACTTATGTAGTCTTGGTGCATGCGTTATGGCGTGCAGGCGAGATTCCACTGCTTGAACAGCAGCTGGTGATGTTTACTGCTCCTAGTAATGTGATACTCCTGGTCTACTGTAGCACTCTATCAGCAAGAATCTTAGGCTTTGTAGGAACTGCTGCAGTCTATTGGTTGTTTTATTACGTAGAAATCATTGAAAGTAAAGTGATGCATTAACTTCGTAACTCCTGCTTATTTTCTTACGGTCGGAATTTATGCGAATGAGTGAATGAAAGACTTAACTGGAGTGTCAAAGAGTACTTAGCTTTAAAAGAACTAATTGGGGAGACCATTTACACATTAAAATATATCTTATCTACATAAAATTAAAACTATATACAATTCAATTCGAACTAAATTGTAAATAATTTTGAGTTATTAAAATAAATAAGGTGTGAGTTTAGTATGATATCAGAACTTACAAGATATCAATTATATACAAAATGTAACATTTGTAGCGGCTCAACAGCATATGTAAGCTGTCCACTTCATTCCCTATCCTTCCAGCATCGTGCTGGTCTTAATGAAGTGTTAAAGAGCTTGTCAGTATCGTTTTTTTGCCTTGTGAGTAATCCCTTCTATGCCATGCATGTGATATGAGGATAACATTAACACTGCTTGAAAGCGAGTGATGAACGCTATACTCTATACTCGGCCGCGCAAATTATGCGCTAAAATCCCTCGCCAAATTACCCGCCAAATCACGCTGTTTTGTCTACTCCTTCTTTGTCCATCTCGAATTTGTTAGTAAATTGTTGAAAGTCACCCAGCTCCACTTGTATGATACCGATTCATCGATCCTTGAAAATTCATATGCTTTCCGTATTGGCTTTCAAGAATATCTTAGAGCTACCTGTTTGATGGGCTTCTCCCACAACATCTTTGACCAGCAGGCGTGTCTTTGTATTGAAACAACAGGAAATAGATTCGATAAAAATCGATTAACCATTTTTAAGGAATTAATAATAATAAGTAAATACATATATACCTGGTTTTTTGAAAACCGGGCTAGCAAAAATAACGACTCATTTTACTACTTGGCAGTTAAAAACAATAACATTCGTCCAAAGGCCGATTAAAAGCTTTTATCTGACGCCGGGCAGTAGGTTAATGATCCCTAGAAGCATTCCAACGAGTCGAAGTTTAAAATGACGCAAATTTTAGAACATTTATTCAGTAACCTGACTTCCGGCGAAGTTTCAAAGCGGTGTCATTTCAGTCTAGAACTTTTTAAGCTGAGTTCGCTACAGCGATAAAGTGCCTGATTAAGGCTTACATAGCAACTTATATAGTCAGCAAAACACTACTTTTCTCGCGGTCCGATAAACAAAATTTCGCATGGAATAGACAACAAACTGAATGAAACATAGTGCACAATTTGTCACCTTGTCTGCACAAAGACTGGCCTATGGTTCAATGTCATAAGAGCCCGCTGAAACTATACCAAGATACAATTTTGCCGAGTCGAGAAATGCTTTTTCCAAGGAACGATCAGCTAAGCTTAACACCGACGTAACAATATTAATGCCTGGCACAGACTATTTTGGCGAAACCGCACTTAAACAAGACATCACATACCTGTCAACACCATCGGAAATCACACATTCACACACTTTCGCTGCACTGGTTCAGGCTCACATAGCAACTTAAATAGTCAGCAAAACCTTATCGTAGCTCAAATAAAAGGAAAGAACTCTTCTGTATGCCTTTCGAGGCCAGGAAGACTAAATTCGCCGTATTTTCGTTGAATCACGAATTGTACAAGTTAATTAACACTGCTTCAAAATGAAATTCGAGTCTAAATAAACACGAACGTACACTATGTCAAGTCCGCGGCGGAGAGCTTGTCTATAACTTTCTAAAGGCCTGCATCGTCCTAAATAGACTGAACAAGAGCTTCCTACATCGAGAATCGATTGAAATTCCACCAAAATAAGCCATAGTTAGCAGTGAGCGAACACTCAACATGTTGTCGTTACATCAATTATCGCCCGGAAGCCACGCAAATAAATTTCTTCCGCGCTGGCGAATCACAGACAGTTCTGATAGTTAGCGAAGCCGAGAACGCGTAAAATTGATCAAACAAGGAAATTCTACTCACGATCAGCGCTTGAACTCATGTTCTTCACTCTGCTCGCGGCCATGCTTTGCTTGCAAATAGCAATGTCCCGGATGAACTTGATTTGTTTCGAGCGCGGAACGGCAGATCAGAGCAAAGTTCAGAGCAAATAACGCCAACAGCAGCTACAAGTGTCTAGTCCATTGCACGTCTAAGCCCTAAATTGATGTGGCTAAAGCTTTCTGCTGTCTAAAGCAAGCACAACATTATCGCCACAGTGCGAACGGCCCGCATATTACGGGGCTAAATGACGTCCCGTTTTCAGTGGGCCTTCTCATGTACGATAATGGACGACGCTTGCTAGCAAATCGTTAGACTTGCACCTTCATTGGACTTAATGATGTCCTCGGGCAGACTTCCTTTAGACAGCAGTTGTAGAACGCTGATCGGTTGGCTCCCTTTAGAGTCACCGCGCGAACTGAAATTCAGAGGAGTGTAGCCTGGGCCAAACTTAACGCCAATTGGA
The DNA here is from genome assembly GCA_964020085.1 of Micromussa lordhowensis. Taxonomy (NCBI): domain Eukaryota; kingdom Metazoa; phylum Cnidaria; class Anthozoa; order Scleractinia; family Lobophylliidae; genus Micromussa; species Micromussa lordhowensis. The sequence goes on from OZ026595.1 coordinate 25,081,421, forward strand.
TAAAGGGCAAAGGGAAGGGGGGGGGGGGGGGATGACAATTATGTCTACATGCACTTCTACACAAATCCCTAACCAGAAAACAAGAAAAGAAACTGACATCAGCCGTCAACAACACAGTAAACAAGCTAATCTTACACATGGGAAGTTGTGTAAAGTTACACAAAAAATTAAGCTTTGCCGACCCGGTTTTCATAACTCCAGGTAGATATATAATAACTGTTTTATTAGCAAATCAAAAATAAAATTGACTTATCTATGCTAATATAACAAACTAGCAGCTAAAAATATAATTTTCATACAATAAAAGACACTAGAAATAAAATTTAAAATAATACGTGCTAAAGATTTAAAAAGAATTGAAAACCGAGAATTATTTTAAAAAGCCTTTCTTCAGCTTTTATTATGTCAGGCAATCAGAAAGCTGGAATGGAGGGGCCGAGGTCACGAGTTTTGCATTGCGCATTCCTACTGCGCACGAATTTTGCGTCATCAGCGCGATAAGCGCGCGCGTACAAAAAGTAAGAGATTTCCTTCAAACTAAGCTCGATAGCGAGATAAAAGCTAATTTCCTCTTAAACGAGCACGGTGACCCCCGCTTTTTATTTTTATAAATTCAATGAGAACAATATCCGCAATAACTGAGAAAAAATTTGGCAGAAATCTATGGCTACTTTTTTGGTAAATGAAATAAATGCTACAGATAGAGACGTAACGGGCCCATTAGAGCAAGTCCAAATTATGTTTCCTTTAAAGGATAAAAATATCAGTTAATAATGCAGGGTATTTGAAGCCATTCGATCTTCTGGGACGTAGATGAATAAGCAATCAAAGACAGTTGAATTCTGTGTGATATAACACGTCGCATTGAAAAATAATCGAGCTTATTTGTTGCGCACTGAGATAACCAAAAGTCACCAAAATCACCATATTTGTCAGCATCGTGGCATGAAAACAAACACGGTGACCCCCTCTTTTTATTACGTTTTTAACATCTCCTTGTACTGTAATGACACCATACCAAGTTTCATCGGAAATCTATGGCGGGTTCTTTTACCCGGGAATCACCTTAAGTAACAATCGCCAATTTTCCCATTAAACAAAGAGTGTTTCTCATATTTACTGGATGAGATACTGGTCGATGGAGGCGAACCGGGCTAGAATTTAACAAAAGTTTTAAAAATTGGAAGGTCAAAACCTCGACTAAAGTGAATGGTGGCGTTTACATTTCCTTTCTAAATATACAGTTACAGCAAGAAAATAAAACCCGCTAGAAAGTTGAAGGCATTGATGATGGCTTGGGATAGTTAAGACATGCGCACTACTTTATTTCCAGTTCCGATGTTCACGCTGCCGTTGTGAAGAGCACACGACAACATCTTGCAAGTTTGGTTGTATATACTCAGCCCAGACGAAATCTTCCCGTTAAAATTAAAACTCCGGTAGACCCTTCCCCCCACTCCAAAAGTAATCTCGTTCCCAGGCCTTTCACGGGCGAAGAGATCTGCTGTGGATTTGTGCGCGCGCCGATCGCCACTACTGCATAAAAGTGCGGCATTTAAAATCACGAGGAAACAAAAAAAAAAAAACATTTCAATAAGGCACTTATTTCAAATAAAATATGAAATTCACGACATCGATCTCAATTAATCTTGTGATTGGCATCCCCTCGGGTTATTACGCAGTTCGCTATGACGTAACAATTAAAATTGTTAATATAACTAATTCTCTGTGACGTAGCCGTAGTTAGTGAGCAGCTTTTCTACTTGCGAGGAGTTTAGCAGCACCGCGGAGACAAAGTTTTCTTAAAAGGAGAGATTTTTTCAACGAGCAATGAATTTGTGGGTCCGAGTTCTTTTCCTTGTTGTGTCTTCACAACTAGGAATCATTGCCCGGCCCATTCCAAGACCAATCAATGAAGGTAAGTGAACAAATTTCTTGTCTCAGTTTAAGGCTCGACAGATGGAGTACAGCTTAAATAAAGACGAACTGAATAGGCTCAAAGAAGAAATGGCCAATTAAGGGGCAACCTTTTCAAGTGGTCAATAATTAATGAAAGCAATTCAAACGATGCCAAACTTCGCTCAACGAGGATAGAGCTTGCCTTGTAAGAAAAATCTCCGGTGTGGGCCTTGTGTAATTCCTTTCATTTTCCCTTGCTCTCAAGTTATTTTTAAATCATTCCAAGCTTTAAAAACTCCCAGGAGGCTCTAGAAATATCTAATCCAGTGACTCAAATTTTATTCACGTAGATTGCCTTAGTGGCTTTACATGCATTTTCACTGCCTCGTCCGGGTCGCCCGCGCGATAGTAAAAGATATAATAATTGACCAGTGAGGAGGGGCGAAGGGAACTGCCCCTTAGGATAAGGAAAAAAAGAAAAGCCTGTGGAGGAGGAAGGCATTTTCATATTATCCGTGAAATACCTGGACACCATATTAACTCTCTTACTCTTCATCTTCTCTTGGTTTCGGTGAGCTAATTTTATATCGATGTTTAGACAAACCTGTTTCATTTGCAATCCTGAAGAAATCCTATGCCGAGTTTTCAAGCTTTTAGTTAGTTTTCATGGTCGGAAAAGTGGATTTATGTGTACGATAATCCAGATCATCTGAAGGTTATTGTTATGATGTTACCAGCATCTCTGACAAGTAACAGTGAATATGTAGGGGCAGTTAACTACGATGCAAAAAGGTTGCAGGCAAAAAAAAATTCTCAAGCAAAAGAAAGATTATACTGAAGACTTGTCTTTGAACATTCTTTCCCTGGACGTTCACAGCTTTCGCTCATTGCGTGCCTAACAATGTATGCGAATAAAAGACAAAAATTCTAAAACGAAGTTCTTTTTTGATTAATGATATTCATTGGCTTTTTCAATTACCCACAGCTATTGATGGCTTCCAGACTAACTCATGGGTGGACGAATTGCGCCAACGCAATGACATCAGTCCCCATGACAACACCAAGGCCCTCAGCGGAAAGAGGGACATCCGTTTACGAGGAGGAATTGATGATTACGAAATTCAGCGTTTTATAGAGCTTCAGAAGTTCATACGTGTTGAACCTGTCGCTGAAGGTTCCTACGTTGATGTGCATAACAAAGGAGACGACTTCCAAACTGGTGAAGAAGATTCTACATCTCAGGAAACTGAAGACGCTGAGAGTTTGGAAGATACAGAGGAAGAGTTTGAAGGTAATACTTCCAACCATGAAAAGGTCCTAAATACACAATTGTTACATGTGGTTAGTAGAGGCACGGTGGCCTCATGGTTAGTGCGCTCGAAAATGTGTGTGCCTACAGTAGGTATGTGAAACCGGTACTTATATTTTGAAAGGTATATGAGAGGAGTTATGGCAAATGGTATAAAAAGGGTAGCGGTGTGGAACTTGAAGCAAAGCCTTCCGGTGTAAAATTTAGTTGACTAACTCCCGGGCAATGTAACAGCATCTCAGTATCAATACTTCACCTCTTTATGCTACAGAAACCGGAGCTAAAAGTGGATTGCTTGGTTGGGATGCTTGAGCAAATAACTTCTCAATTTTAATTATATTCTTTATTTACTTTATTGCTTTTTATGTAGATGATCACCTTACCGAAGGAGAGCAAGAAGTTGATGGTGAAAATATCTTGGAAACGCATTCCAAAGAACAAGAAGATGTTGATAACAACCACAGTGAAATGGAACAGGAAGGGGAAGAATCTGAGTTCATCGATCAGTATCACGGATCTGCCAGAGAGACGCGGGGTATGTCCGTGGACGACAAAGATGAACACGACAACTTCCCATATGAAGATTTTCCGTATTATTTCCGACCTCTTTATTCAGATATTGGTCATGAGGAAGATAAAGGACCTGAGCATTTCCCGTCTTCACACGAGCAGCATCTCGGTGCGGAAAAGAAGGAGGGAGATGATACCATGAACGACCAGCCAGGCTCAAAGGAAGCAAATTCCATGCAAACAGAGCCTTGGAAGCAAGAGGATTATCATGTCTACCACATGGAAACAGAGCAGGATGGAGCATCAGAATCCATGGCTCATGATCATTATGGGTCTGGCAGAGAGGCGCGAGCTATACCTGAGGACCCCGAGGATTTCCGCAATGACTTTCCATTTGGGCATACTATATCCGGGGAAGATATTGCACTGGAGAAATTCGTTCCTTCACATGAAGAAGATCAGGTTAAAAATATCGAGAAGAGGAGAAAAAATGCTGATGGTGATCGTAGATTTCATGATGGTATGCGCGCTTCTCGGGAAAGTCATGAAAATACTGATGAAAGAAACGGTCACGAGACAGAGCTGGCTTACGAAGGAGACGCAAACCAAGAAGGATCCAATCACTATACAGTAGGAAACCGTCGTGGTGAGGATGGCGACAATGAGTCCTTTGGTAATACACACGATGATGTTATCAGCTTGGCGACCAGGTACCGCACTCTCGAAAGCGAGGCTTCTCAGGAAAAAGACGGAGAGCTCTTGAATACAAACATGGAGCCCGACGTAGTAGACAGAGGAGGCAATTTCGCCTCAAACGACCAAGATAACCCACAGGGAGAAAAAGAACATGGATACGAATATATTACCTCCGTAAATGTCCGTAAGGATACGGGAGCTACAGAGTGGGGTAAAAACGATGAAGATGACTTTCACGCCTATGGAACTGCGGACCTGGAGGAAAGCGATCCTTCAGATTGGAATGGAGAAGTTAAAGGCGAGTTTCACACCACTGGAAGTAAATTCGAGGAAACCAAACCTTCAGATTGGGATGAAGATGATGAAAGTAATGGAAACGTTGAAGACAATGAAAACAGTGAAGTCAATAAAGACAATGGAGAAGCTGAGGATGATGTAGACGATGAAGACGAGTTTCAAGACTCTGGAGACAACTTCGAGGAAGCCGAGGCTTCAGACGGGGATAAAGACGAGGAAGACAATGAAAACAGTGAAGACTATGAAGACAATGGAGACGACGAAAATAATGAAAAGAGTGAAGACGATGAAGACAACGAAGACAATGAAGACTCTGAGGATAATGAAGATGATGAAGACTCTGGAGGTAACTTCGAGGAAAGTGAAGTATCAGATTGGGATGAAGATGATGGAGACACTGACGACACTGAAGAAGACAATGAAGACGCTGAGAATGATGAAGACGAGTTTCCAGACTCTGGAGGTAACGTCGAGGAAAGTGAAGTATCAGATTGGGATGAAGATGATGGAGACACTGACGACACTGAAGACAATGAGGACGCCGAGAATGATGAAGACGAGTTTCCAGACTCTGGAGGTAACTTCGAGGAAAGTGAAGTATCACATTGGGATGAAGATGATGGAGACACTGACGACACTGAAGAAGACAATGAAGACGCTGAGAATGATGAAGACGAGTTTCCAGACTCTGGAGGTAACTTCGAGGAAAGTGAAGTATCAGATTGGGATGAAGATGATGGAGACACTGACGACACTGGAGACAATGAGGACGCCGAGAATGATGAAGACGAGTTTCCAGACTCTGGAGGTAACTTCGAGGAAAGTGAAGTATCAGATTGGGATGAAGATGATCGAGACACTGACGACACTGAAGACAATGAAGACGCCGAGAATGATGAAGACGAGTTTCCAGACTCTGGAGGTAACTTCGAGGAAAGTGAAGTTTCAGATTGGGATGAAGATGATGAAGACACTGACGACAATGAAGACAATGAAGACGCTGAGAATGATAAAGACGAGTTTCCAGACTCTGGAGGTAACTTCGAGGAAACCGAGGATTCAGATTGGGATGAAGCTGATCAAGACGATTTCTATTATGAGCATTGAGCCATTCACTGACTAATTTGATGGGGGGAGGGAAATTCAAAAGGATCTTATTTCTACTTTGAACAAACTGATGTAAGCATCCTTTTAACTATCCGCGTCCGATCAAAACTTCCAACTGACTTTCAGACACTGATGAACATTACATATCTCAGCCTTGAGTAGTTACTCCACCGTGCTTTATTTGTTTTCATTCGTACTACAACACGAACTGTATGGAACTTAATCATTTTAATTCAAAAACAAGAAAATGTCTTATTTAAAAGCTCATCAATTAAAAGAAATTTCAAATGAATTTCACAATTCTCAGCTAAGTTATTTATAGAGGAATTCAATAATAAGGAAGTTGAGAGTTCTTCACTGATCGTAACGCCAAACTCAAAGCAATCACATCTAGTTGTCAAAACGCACCAATGATGAACTTGGGGATCACCGACCTCTCTTGGTAAAAAGATAAGTTGCGATTTCCATATGATCGCTAGATGCTGCGATCATAAAGGATCTAGAAAACGTTTAGCGATCCTTATGAATACCGGTTTCCACAGTGATCGATACTATCGTCGACATCTTTTTTTTCTTTTTCGTCGACTTTTTCGTCGTCTTTCTACCCAGTGATCGCTGTCGCAACGATCGCTTTAATCGCTGGAGAGTGGTTTCCATGCATAAGATCGCAACGATCGCTGAACCTTTTTTGCAGCCGTGGTTTGTGTTGTAATTTGATGAAGCCGAAGGCTGAAGCTGCGATTAACAATAGTCAATACGTACGATGCACTTCTGGATGATACTTTTCTGTTTGTTTCCAGATCACTTCCAGAGCCATTTTGCTGGCTACGGGAACAAATGAAGAGTAAATGCACTGAGGGTTTAGCTTGGGTCACTGTAGCTTACAGCGATAGTGCCCGTAGCGTCAAATTTTTTATTTTCCCATCTGATCCTATATTTCACGCAACTAACTTCTGCGAAAAAAAAATTCGAGTTGGATAAAACGCTCGCAGAGGTATGCTCTTGCAACTTTGCTCATCGACGGTTAGTATTGCCCAGGCGTAGATGTAGTTGACAGCAGTTTATTGAAAACGATTGAGTTTATTACTTTTTCCCATTATGCTAAAAAATAGAGAATATTTTCCTTATCGTTTGATAAAACGAGAAATGTTGCGGGAACACGAGCAGATAGGCGATGGCTTCCACAGGTTTTTCGTGTTCTCCAAAACTTTCACGAGCTTTTCTTTTAACTCGATAAAGGCATAAAGAAACCGTTGTTTTCTATCTTTTTTTTTCTAGAAAACAGCCCAAAGACAAAAGAGGACTTTAGATTTGAATACGAGTATGAGATCGAGTAGGAGAACGACTGTCCAATTCTAGTTTGCAGGCTTCATATCATCACCTCTCATACCCATCTCATCCTATGAGCTACCCTCTCAACCTAAAACCGACATGAAGAGAAACGGCTCTGGAAACTTCACTGATTTAAAACTCGTACTCGATCTCGTCGTACTCGTAATCCAATCTAAAGGTCCCTATTAACAATCAACTTGACTACGACCAATCAGCGCACGTATTTTCTTTGGTCTATTTGAAAATTAATACAATCCTTCCGCGAAAATTAGATGTTTCGACTGGTTCGCAGGTCGGAAAACTGTCTGAACATAAACTTGGGTAGGGTTTCGTTGTTCGTGCAAGAATTGGCAAAAATAGAAATACTCACTAAAGAGCTGTATTTCGGTCGAGGGAAAGAGTTCGGTAGATTGAAAGTCAAGTTAATATAATTCAAGTTCCTATCGATAATGATAATAATAATAATAATAATAATAATAATAATAATAATAACTTTATTTATCCTGGTTAAAAGAAAACCGGTCAGTCAATCAACAAAGGTTGATAGACTGGTATAAATCGGTGACCAGCACATAAGAATACATAAAATATCAATATATTACACGAAATTAGCAGAATGAATTAAGTATTGCTCTTACAAATATGATTGGCCTTATCCATCATCATCAAGTAAGTAAATGTTCTGACCTTAAACTGTGCGAGTGATCTTAGCTCGCGCATCTCTCTAGGCAGTTTGTTCCAGGCACTCGCAGCCGAGAACTTAAATGAAGTCTGACCGCATTTGGTCTTAACTAGTGGTAGATCTAATAATGTCGGGTCTCTGACAGATCGACGATGTCTCTGTGAACGTTTTACTGAGTAGCCTGTCAATTGCTTAGGGCAGGTAATGTTGATTAAAAGAAAAGTGAATATAGAGAGGACGAGTCGAATTTGAAGAATGTTGACGGTATTAGGAATACCAAACAAAGGAGGTTATCAATGAGGCTCGTGAAACTGATAATTATTCTGGATTAGGGTAAATGTGTGAGCATACGTGCTCCTTAATCAAATAGTTCATAAAATAAGAAATTACTACTTTCCGATCCTCGCAGCTGAGTAACACCTTTTAAGGCTGCAAAAATTAAGTTTTCTGACTATAATCATAATTTTCAAAATCTCATGCAAACGCGCACGATTATTTGTCAATTTTGCAGACTGTCCAAAATTAATTCTTAATTTGGATAGTGTCCAAATTAACAAGTTGTTTTGACAGTTCCCTGCGCAATATAATTAACAAGTAATGCGACTACTTCCCGGTCCAATTTGGTAATAATTGGATTAAAAAAAAACATCTGAGAGCGAAAGTGGACTCGAGCCATGACCTCGTCTGTTTTTTTTTTCAGAATTTTGTTCAGCAAATTATTTCCAAATTGGACAACATGAGGTCCTATTACATATATTAACAAGACACTGTACTTATGAGTATAGATATTCACCTCTCTTGTTTTCGTAAGTTTCCCTGGAGATAAGGTTTTCAGTTCTTCTAACCTTAACTATTTTAACCGACACACCGCCGTTGTACTTTTACATATCCATAACGTTAGAGCAGCCATATTGGTGTCCCAAAACATTGAAACTGCGGCCATGTTGATCTCCTAAACTAATCCTGTGGAGCTGATCTCTTTTCTTATACATAAACACTTCCTTCTGTTCCAATAAATTTGCATGGCTGCTTGTCACGTGAGTGAAAACGCTCTTTGAAAAAAGAAATTGATCAACGCAGGATCTTAAGCCATCAACAGCCAATATAATGTCAACACTACGCTTATGTTTGTGAGATTCAAGCAATGAAACCATTCTTTGAGCTTTTCTTTAGGCGTTTGTCCACGATGATGTGTTTCCAAATTATCGTGTGTTTATATTTGTCGAGCACGTAAGTAGAATGCACGATCTGCAGGGAAGGGCGGTCAAGGGCCCACTTAAGATGCACCACCTATTCAAACAGTTATTTGTTATAATGTATGTGGTCTTAAGCTAAATACCCAGAGTTTCCATTTACTCAGAAAACGTCTCTTATGCATTACAAACGTTTTGGTCAGATCACCGTTTGATTCCTAACTCGCAGGCTAAACACAGACGAGACAGCACGACTGACAAGGATATCAGTCGTGCTACACTTCAGGTTGTTTATTCAGTGTTTTGAATCTTGACTGCTATCTAAGGTCAACCTACCAAAAATATCTCCCCGGACATCCGCGTGGGACAGATTTCGTGTCCAAAAATGGAGCTTTATAATTAGTTTATCATATTACATTTCGTGTCGGTTTGTTTAGCAAGAAGACAGTAACCCACTTCATAGTCAAAACATATCGCAATCACGGTTTTTTTTTTTATCCTCTATCTAAAGAGCAATTCTACGTGCATTTTAATTGCTGTCATGTTTTGCTTTTCCCTCGGGCTGCTATCAAAGCCTTGAATTGAAGGTTTGATTTACAAGTGATTTTGAAATGTCAGTCAGTATGCAATTTAAACATTTTCTGAAGCAATATCACTAAACGCTTCTAGCAAGTGACTTTTGAGGAGTAACCTCACACGCGTGTGCACATGAAAAAAATAGAAAACATTCCTTCTGGTTTGTGCATTATGAATTGACCATAATAACTTGCAGGAGAGAAATAGTGCCTCCCGTAAAATTTGACTTGGCTATATATTGGCGTGTTTTTCTCTGTCAATATTGTCACGAGAGACCACACCCACACACAAATCGTTTCCGCAGTCAACAAATTTACCAGAGCGTTGAAAGTTACTGACTAGAGTCACGCCAACTCGCTTTAACTCTGAAAAAAGGTAATTGTTTCGACATCATTCCTTGTTGGTCTCCAAAGGTCCGTCTATATGGATGAGTGTTTCGGCGAGGCATCAACACTATCTATCAGTGGCTGGTAATTAATAAATAACTTGATAACGGCCGGACTCAGGGATAACGTTATCAACTCAGGCCAGTGGGCCAGAAGGACTTGGCTGTGAACTATAATTTGGGTCTGCAAGGTAATTATTCACCCTAGTTTGAATTTTCTCTAAAATAAGAACACAAATTTAAATTTCTAGAAGATTCATGAATATTGTGATTACGTCTGCCACGGAGGATCTACAAGTTCGACTCTCTTTGGGCAAACTGGTGTTTTTACAGTGACAGCGGATATCGCGCAGAAATGGACTCGAACAAGACAATGTCGAATTTAACTTCCGAGGCTTTAAATATTGGAACACTGACCATAATCCAAGTGGCATTCTACACTGTTATAGCAATCATTGGAACAGCCGCAAATTTAGTCTTGTTTGGTGCTCTACTAAAAAGGAAACATCGAAACACAAGCGAATATTTCATCCTTAATCTGGCTATTACCGACTTAACGACCTGTGCTGTTGGTATCCCTCTAGATATGGCCGTTATTTTGATCCAGCACTGGCCATTTGGGGCTTTTATGTGCAAAGTAGTGTACCCACTTCAGACCGCCCTGATTGCAGTTTCTGTGGCTACTTTAACTTGTATGGCTATTGAGCGGTATAGAGCGATTATGACGCCATTCAGATCAATGTTGACAGCAAGGGTTGTAAAGATAACAGTATGTGCAGTTTGGTGTTTATCTGTTGCACTTGTGTCGCCTTACATTGCCATTCTTAAATATAAACACGATGAGCTCAGCTGTACCGAAGCGTGGCAAAGTGACAATCACCCGAGAGTGTTCACAATGTGCGTGTTTTTACTCTTCTATTCTTTGCCTCTTTGCGTGATAGCTCCTGCTTATATTTGCATTGGATTCAGATTGCATTTAGACGACAAGAAAATGAAACGATTTGACAAGAAGCAAGGAGCTGGCAATCGACAGTTCCACAAGCTGGTCAGGCAGCGCACAAAAACCAATATTGTCATCGTCAAAACATTTCTATTCGGCGCGGTGGCGTTCGCCTTATGTTTATTGCCCTATCACCTTATGTGGTTGTGGCATGACTTCGGAAATGGCGCCCAGTGGAATCATTTCTATGACGGGCTGGTTTTTGCGAACGCTTTGGTTTACTTCAACAGCCTGGTCGATCCGTTTATTTTTGGAGGCACAGTGTTACGCCATAACTGGCGAAAAACGTGTGCCGCCTCGCTGCTACTCAGATGTTTAAACATTAGCGTAGATAATCGGCGAAATACAAATAGGGACAGATCCCTAAAACAACATCACTGCGACACTTTAATAAAAAAGCCTCGCGCTATGCAGTCAAAAATGGACATTGAACATACTTCATCGGTATGATCACAGATCATTAAACCGGTAATGAGGTTTTGTTGTATTTCGCTGCGTACTTCGCTTGAGATGCGAAGCGGATCTGGGAAATTAAAATCAACGTGGCTCGATTAAACTCTGAAACTTTAGATCATATATTGGTGTTTTGTTTCTAAGGGCAAGTAGTTTTCCTTTTAGAAATGCTAGTTGTGTTAGGTAGCAACTATTTTAAATGCTAAATGCTGAATTTTAAACTCACACAGTAATTTAAACATTCAATGTTTTAATTTACGTCTATGTAAATAAATACTAGTATTTATTCACTTTAAACAGCCGCATACCAAAATAGACGCTACATCTGTCAGTTAACTCATTAAATAATCGTTTTTTTTTTTCATGTGACTTTTTCTATTTTAGCTCTTGAAATTTTAGTTAAGGTGGGCATGTATATACCCAACAGTTAGTTGTACCTGCGTCAGCTGTAACCTGCCCAAGGCTCTGGGCAGGTTGAGGGCCAGCAAAGTCATCAGCGAAGGAAAAAACGTAGGAAGACAAAGGGATGGGCGACTAAACCTACTTATACTTTGCTCACCCGCTTACTTTCCCGGTCCCAACCAACTGAGACCCAGTCCATACTATACCGGAGAAGTTTTCACTCCCAAAGCGCATCAAATGTTTTCCGTGCACACTACGCGGGAGAAATTTGGAAAACGCAACAATCATCGGCGGCAGAAAAGCTTGAGTGCATCCCTGAGGGTTAGGGTTAACCACATGATTATCAAGAATGTTCTCTTCCGTTTTTAAAATGTTTTCGTGCCACAATAAAATGCAAAGCCGGAGTTTTTAGATTCCTCCGGTTTGAAGAGCGTTTTCGAAAAGCTCTTTTTTCGGTCCGAATTAGTGTTGACGGTTGACTTTCAAATTTCTCCAGCGTAGTGCAGCCGGAACCTGAGAGCCTGGTATCGAGTCATGTTTCAGCACTGTACAGAATGAGGAGCTTTGTGACCTACGGGTTGTCAAGTATTTTTTTGATATACAAAGAAGCCTTGAAATTGAAGGAAAACCTGATATTGGGCTACTAAGGAAGAGCGGTTTTTAAAATTAAGTGTCATGAACCAAAACCAACCTAATAACTCTGGCCAATCACAAGGAAGTAATAAGTCCATTTTGGGTCCTATTTCGGACAAGAAATGAATTTTATCCCAACAAGTTATTTCCATTATTGAGTGAAGCCAGCATTACCCAGTGCTGGTAATGGACGTCTTGCACGAGACTACAATTTCTGAAATTTAACAAAGTATACTCCACCTCACACTGATTAGAATACAGCTGGGAATCTGCAGTGCATGTAGAAAATACAACCTTATACTTGTTGTAGCCAGGATAATTTGTATGAAATCCAAGACTAGTTCCACGAATTCAAATAGTTTATAGGACAAATGTGGTGTGTAATAGCCGAGCTGGTCTTCTATAGGGGCAGTGCTAGACTTTTGTGCTGACTCTAGCTTGACTAGAAACTAGTTCGACTAAGCCATGCCATGAAATTAACCCCCATACACAGTGCTGACCTTTTATTTTTTGCTGGCCTTTCACGTGAAATTGTCTTGTTGACAAGATAGTCCTTATAGGTGCATCTTCTGACCAGAGAAGTTACAGAGTGGAAAAAGTACGTGAAAGTAACCTTAGTTATCCGTTAAATGAGTTTTTTGGTTTAACCTATTCATATTCATATTCGTCCATTTTCTGTTGCCATGCTTTCTCTAAGAGCGTAACTCCGTGCTTGCTCCAGTGTTGAAACCGACACATACAACCTACAGTCCTCCACTTTGCTATGGCGGACGAAGCATGGCTTCACAAATGCGCCACCTGACGCGCCAACTTCGTCCCGATAAATCAAGAGTTTCACTTGTCGCACTGCTTACCAGAAAAGACTCCTAAAAAACTTAGCTGGAAGCACTTAGCTTTCAGAGTGGACTCATAGAGCGAAAGGAGTTGTTGAAATAGATTGAGGATTCTTAGCATCAGCTGCACAGCAAGTGCCAGTGAAGTCGTTCACGAAGCCATGTGGTAGTTGATAATAGCGGCTATTCCAACATGAGATAGTGGGCTTCCTTTGTGGTAACTGGTGATAAGTTTACCAAGATGTTTCAAGAAAGATCTGAACATATATATGTCTTGGAAGAAAAGAACAGGGTAAAGACAACACTTCTGACTATTTAATTAATGGTTTATTTCATTTACGTTTAATTGAAAACCACCATACAACCGATCTGCTATTGGTACAAAACACCTTTTTAAGACACGCGTCACAAGACCGTTTTTCCACTAACAAAATTCGATTTAATTAAATACAAGTCTCATTGCAACAAAGTGATTATTTTGTTCCTTTATTCCTGTATTCAGTCTGAACTTCCAAAGAAAGAAAACTGTGGAAATAGAGTAAATAATGACGGAGAAAATTAAGACTCGTCGCCACCTTGTATCTGAATGGTTCTCGAGTCCGTAATGTGGGCTGTTCCGTCCAACCTCGATCAATTTATCATTCATTTTCTGAAAGGATGACTTTCTAAACCCCTAATATACCACATAGTTGCTATAAAATGTCTTTTCAGCACAATCTTTGGACGTCATTATATAAAATCAGAATACTTCTGATAAAATATATCAAATTATAAATTCAGGTATTACTACCACCGCAATGGCGCGGTGTTTTAGTTTTCAGATGTAAAATATTTCTTATCCTATTCCTTTCAAATTATGTTTGACTAGAACTTAGTGGTATAAATAAGTAAGTATTTGCTTTTATAAAGCTTATTACACTCTATTTTAATAATAGACCAATTTCGATATATTAAAATTCAGCCTAAGACAAAAGACCTCAGCACGAGGCTCTGGGGAACAAATACAGAGTTTGTGGGGTTTATACCCCAGAGCCTTGTGCTGAGGTCCATTGTTTTAGGCTGAATTTGAATATATCGAAATTGGCCTATTGCCTTGATATGTTTAGTAACGCCGTATACACATCAAGGAAAAATACTCGCAATATAGCTTCAGTTCTTTCGAACATTTGTGTGAAGTGCAAACCGGATAGTAATAACAAACTTGCACAGAGCTCATGTTTTCAACAACTAATGTTACAACCTTCATCTGTTTCATAACTTAATTAGGTCGCTGTACTGCTTTTACTACTTTAATCCGCATTTTTAGCGGGAAAGAGACAGATCTGGAAACGAACTTTCGTCGCAAAATATCAAACTTGTCGTCAAAATCCAAAGTTTGCTTCTAATATCTGGTTTGAAATTCACTTGGTATTAGATAAGCTGTCTGTACTCAGCAGTACATACTATTTTTATTTGCATACAAAAATATAAACTAATATATATGATTTTTTTCCGGATTGTTGCCAACTTTGTTCCCACTTGAGAAACACATTAAGAGGGCACTTTTCGTATCCCAGAATTCTGGAGCTGCTTGAACAAGTTAAAGCATTTGTCATTGGAATGTAAATTTGTCAAATCAATTGATGCAAAAATATAAATCTCATCATCATAACTGTATTTCTAAAAGTCATTCAATGTAGAAGTCTTCTACGGGAGCTTGGTAGTCAAGAAATTCAGCGTAAAACTTCTTGAAGGCACGCCTGTTGCAAAAGAGTGAAAACAACGATTAATATGCATGCACTCGGAAAACATGGCTTCTTTTTACTGCCCGCCCAAAAGGGAATGTTGCTTTGAGAGAGAGGTACTGGAAACACGAAAAACGTAACGGTTATGTAATGTTGAGTCTACTGGGACAATAACGATAAACGCAAATCTCATTTTAATAGGGTTACTCTGTATGAAACTTTCCAATTATGTTGAGAACGATACTGAAGACGCTAATTAGTAACCAGTTTTTCGACATATAGGTGGGCAAGGCCCTCTTTTCCCAAATAAAAACTGGCTTAAAAAGCAAGTAAACAAACAAAACAGCGTTTATCTTAAGGTCTTACCCTACAGCATTTGCCACTGGCTCAGTTGAATATTCTGACATGAACACGTGACAAGCAAAACGGTGATCCTCAGGATGCTTCGTGATAAAAGCGAAGAATCTGCAATCAAAGAGAAAGAGTAAGAGCAAGTACGTCACACGGTTTTAGAGGCACGCGCCTTTTGGGTAACATTGTGCATATTAAAAAGGACTTGTGTAACTTACCTTGCATTTTGTGGATGACAACCACAAAACGTTACATTTTTCAGTGCAAAGTAGTGACATTGTGTTGAAGTTTCCTACAATGGCAGATAAAGAACCAGTCATAACGAAACATTGCAGTTAATGTAAATAGACTCCGCATCATAAAAAAAAACATCATAATGAGCTAGTGCAATCATCAACTCTTACAAACCTTTGAATCTCTCTCAAACAGTTTTCCTAATTTACGTTTGCTTGATTTCTTGCCTGATACAGAACCCTGGGATAAGAAAACAAGAGACAATAATTCACTCTCACTCACAAGTCGCACTTACATCATGCACATAGAATCATAAGCATGTAAGGCTAGAACTGTGACGCTCATGTACAAGTAATCATAGGTAGTTACTCTACTTGCTTCTATTTGAAACTGAGTGCCTGAGACACGACAATTCCATACTAACTACAAAACCACTGTTACAGAGGTGACAAATTTGTTCAATTTCCAGTTTTCTTCAATTTTACATGAAAATTGCAGCCCAAACCATCCAGTTTTAATGGACCAGATTTAACTCTGAAGGACTTCGCTCAGCCTCAGACTGTCCGAATATATTGAATATACAAACTACAACGTACACATTGACAAATTAATCCCTTATGGTACAGTTTTTAACACCTTTGGAATACAAAATGTATAACAGATACATAATAGACCAGTTTCATATATGGTGATCAGTTTTAAATTCTTTTGCAAGTATTAAAATTAGCCTTACTAACCTCATTTTGAAGTTGGTAATTCAAAATAATTTTTAGTCTGAAACGAGGTTAGTAAGGCTAATTTAAAATGTATAGAAGAGAATTTTAAATTGGCAGCCATTTATGAAAAGGGTCCATTACCTAAAATTATAGGATGGTACACAATGTGTTAAGTGGGATATGTCTTTGTTGTATTAGCTGAATACATGTAGTGGTATTAGGCACAGTTGGTGCGTACATTATGTAGTAGGTCAATTTGCTGTTTAGCTCAGAATGATTTCAATCTAGATTAATTTGTTTAAACCAAGGTTAAAAATCTCAAATAAGTTTTTTCCCTCTTTTGGAGGGGAGGGGGGAGGGGGAGGGAGGGGTGAGGTCTTAAAAAGAATATGGTCCACACCTACCCCTCTTAGTTTCCAACCCCAACCCTACCCCCCACCAGATTTCGCAATATTTACTCACCTAGATTTGAACACCTGATCTCAGACTATGTAGTCCACCTTAATCCCCACTAAGCCTCACAAGCAATTGTTGCAAATTTCCTCATATTTGTCAATCTAACAAGTTATTGGTCCCAGACCCACCCTTCCTAGGTTGAAATCATTCTGACCTTAAAGAACAAGATGACCCACAACATGTATATATACCTTTCTTCCTTCAGAAGCTTGTGAGTGTTCAATTATCCTTATTCCCCTTTCACTTACATCCAGAATACAAGGTGGGGGCTTGGAAGTTGAGGTCAGTTGATGCTGTTTTACAATCTAGATAAAAAAAAATTCATTCTGATGAGAGATTGCACTAGGATAAATTGACAATTTCAATAAAGTTTTGGTTGACAAAACTGTTTTCATTTGTTCTTGTTAAATGAGGTTAGTAGTCTTCAACACAGCTGTTATTTGGGTGATCATGTGAGGCCCACGATGTTGCCCCTTAAGTAAAACTATTATTAGCTTTGTACTTGTGAACAAATAAACTTCTCACGGATGAGAAATTCTTGCAAGTAACTTCAAAGTATATTAAGTTTTGTACCGCATTGTTTCATCTTGTCCCATTCAGTGTTATCTTGGCATTATAGGCATGTATTTATTGCAAAGAGCTCCAGCTACAATAGATTCTTGTGTACATTATTTATAATGCTCATTAATCCAGCTGCAAACTCTTATGCTGTACCTCTTTCATAGCATCACATATGATCTCATTTCCCTTGAAGCCGTTTACCTCCACTGACCCAAGAAACCTAGCATTTATGGAAAAAATACAGTCACATGGGATGACACATCAACATGCCCTGCAGCACATGTACACAGTTAATAACATATTAAAGACGTTCTCACAATTGCTTCTGCACATCCTCACTTTGTACGTACCGGTAAATATTCATGTTGCAATGCCAATGCTCCATAGAGCATAGAAAGAGCTATAATTAGTGTACAAATCTTGGAGTCAGATAATAGCACATGCCTGTGTAGAATCACCCTAAGTGAGTACTTAAACTCTCTCTTGAGAAGTGACCAATATAAAATATAGACATATCAAAAATATTTTGTAACATGGCTTGTGAATGGTAAATCTGGTAAGACTAGTGGCACCATCAGTTGGTAAGACAAAGGCATTTTCTGTAAGCCCACAACTTTCTTAGTCTTCCAGAAGAATTTGAGGCTCTGACAGAGACTCACAAAAATGATGTCTGCAAAGACCCATGAAATATGACTATAATTCTTTGAGATACTATGGTTTTGAAGGGTCAACCATGCACTGCTCCATATAATAAATGGATACTAAAATATTTAGCATGACGTTCATTACCTGACACTGAATTGATTTACTTCTGCCTCATTAAAGGAATTATCTACAACAGAAAAAAATTGATTCACTACTATTTCTTTAAAAAAACATCCAATAATAATTTGAAGGAGGTTTCATCCATTTAATGGCAGATACATTGAATCACTCTTACTTATGCACGACTGTGCAAAAATAATATTTAATATGCACCAAACTTGATTAGCCTCATCTGGAGTCCTGCATTTGTAAAACAGATGGGAAACTGAGGGCTGGAATACATGACGCCAATACCTTACTTTCAATGAAGGTCAAATATGCAAATACAAATACAGCTCTTAATATAGGAAAAAAATCTATAAATTAAGGTAGTTCAATATGAGAGTTGAGTGGTGATTATGCTCATATTATGACTCTATATCAACATGAGTATCCAGTTTTGTATATTTAGGTAATAATCAAAGCAAAAATTTAATTTGATAGTTTGTTTCAGATGTGTGTAATTTCAAGGTTAGTACAAGACTACAGAAATCAAAATTAAATTTCTTCAAGTAAGCGCAATTATCAATTAGGAACAACTTTACCTGCCAATTGAAATATGATTATGTCACCTGTGATTGATATACAGTCACTTGTGTCAATGTCTGGGGGGTACTCCCAGAAAAATTGGGTAGGGGTGAGGGTGGGGGTGTGCAGCCCACGTCCCAAAACCCTTACCCTATTTATGACCAAAATCTGCGATTATTCCTACCCTATTTATGACTTGACCAAAAATTTGATGTCTTATTCATAACCATTGCGGCTGGCACAGTTGCCCTAAATATCATTTATGAAGGGCTCTGGTTGATGACCTTATCGAACCTTCTTCTAAAAAGCATAATCTATTTATGACCAAAATGGCCAAAAGCAATACCCTATTTGAGAGCAAAACAGCTGAAAACCATACCCTTTAGGGCCGCACATACCTATAAGAGAGTACGCCCCCCCCCCCACCGTAGCATTTTTTTTTACTAGATCAAAAATTAATTTAATTTAGAACAAAGTACAATTTCCACTTTCTTTTGGTTTTCTTATAAGAATGGTAAATTCACCTTGGACTGCACCTCCTTGCAGAATATCAGAGACGTAACGTGAAGGGAAACATCCCGATTCTCCTGTCCGCAAGTTAATCCCTTCAAACCACAGATCTTCACATTTCCTACTGACATAAACCGCATCTCCGTTCTCCAAATTCATTTCGTCGTCGTGTCGGGCCACGAACTTGTACACTGCAATGTGACTTTGTTTGGTTTTTGATCTAGTGAGATCATCTTCAGATGATAAAGAAGAAGTATTGTTACTGCTAAGTGAAGACCTGCTCAGACGTTTACAATTTAGTGTTTCAGCCGGTTGAATTAGCGACGAAGTCGATTGACTTGGTGTAAAATAAAGTGATTTCGGTGTTGCCGGTAGGACTCTCTTATTCCGTTCTGTTGCTGTTGTTTGAGTTGACGGGTTCATCGGTTTCCGTTCGACGGCATTTCCGACAAAATGAGGCTGCTTAACATATCCGTTTTCTTTTTCGCTCGAAGTTTGGCTGGTCATTTTGTTGGCGTTTATATCATCTCTGTTTTTAAGGTTCAAAGATTGAAGCTGTTCCTTTACAGTCTCTGTATTGCTTTCCACATTTTCGTATTGTGAAGTTATATTTCGACCAATTATTTCTCTTTTTACTTTTTCAGCTGAATCAGTGTCCACAAGAGCTGAGGCTGCTGAGTTCAACATCGCCTAACAAGTTGACCTTTTGAAGTTCGTGCCTGATCTCGAACTATTAAATATTGATCATAGTGTGTCTTTGCGCAACCATATGACTTCAGATCTCTCCGGCTTGAGTGGTTAAACACGCAGCCTCCCCCTTTTCACGTCATCTATCGGCTTAACAACAACAGGGCAAATACCGATAGCCACAAGATGACTTTCACATACAAATACAAGGATCAAAAGCAAAGTTATTATGTAAATATTCGATCGTCCGCATTCCGCTAGGTAACCAGGCCTGAAATGGACACTAGCAACACAGCAAGCAACGAGAAATGCAAATACTGTATGTGATGCCTTGTTGGAGACCAATTGTCGGTTTATGGCCCGGTGAAAATGCAGGCTCTGCCTTATTTACAGCTTAGAGATTCTGAAAAGTCTGTGTCTTCCGAAAAAAAGAACTACAGATTGAGCTTGCTTGAAACTTCGCCTAAGACAGCTCAACATGCCAATGGACATCCAAGAAGTGGGAACTATGTCAACAGAACGGTGAGCGAATGAAGTGCTAGACAAACATCGCCAATATCTGTTAATGAAGAAATCAAATTAATTAGACATAATCCATTCACAATTTACCGAGAATAATTACTTTTTCTTGTGTTTTATTCCGAGAAAGGACCAGTTTGCTCTCTTTTACTTTGGAGACGTGATTACAAAATTTCTTGACTCGACTAATAACATTTGAGAAATGTAAACATTATGATTTCTAGCAGGATTTGTTGATCTCTATTAAGCTAAAGATACGAAACATAGTTTGTACAGTTCCTTCAACCTAGCAGCAATGTTGCCCTTGTCAAAATATTACTTCAGAAGTCAGTTCAGTTTTAGTTCTGAATGTTGCATATATGCTAAGCTAAAGCTTCGCAAGCTTACATGTAGGTATGATTTATTTTTCTATTTATAACATCTCAAAATTTTTCTTTAAATGGAGAGAGATAAGCTTAAATATTGTAAAATTATATTTCAATATTTAAGCTCATGTAATTTCAACTGGAACTGTAATATTGCTGCACCACATCTGAATTGGGTTGCAAAAGGATGTTTTTAGATCAACTTGAAATTGTTGAAAGTAAATTAACTGCTGATTTGCATTTACTGCAACCTGGCCCCTGGTCATCCTTTATTTGCCCTTCTACATGTGACATACATGTACATTGCTCAAGTCGAAATGTGCAAAGTCACTCCAATTAAATTATTGCTGCAGCTATTTTAAGCATAGTTTTCATGACAACCAGTAAACATTTTGGTCTCCTACTGGTGCTTTTTCTGTTCATACTTGACATACTCCAAACTGTATGATAAAAAGGTGAACATGCTGCCTTTTGAGCTATTGTTCATTGAAAGCTAGAAAGTTCTGTTTTTATGCTGTTATTTTGTTGAGTATTTCTCATGTTAATTAATGTTGTGACAGTCTTTAAACATACTAGTTTGCGCACTGTTTCCTTAATGCCAGTATTAGAGTACTTAATTACAAACTGTACATTTAATTCAATGATACAATAATTCAAGCTACCATTAAGTTATAAAGGGGTCACTCATGAGTTTAATTGATGACATACATGTATGTAATTTAAATCTGCGAAGTTAACTAAGGCATTTATGACCATACATTACATGTACATACATCTTGGAACCTGTGATGAGTAACCTAAATGGTCGATGTGGTGGTACAATGATATAAATTAAGCAACCTTAATCTCACTCGTTACTCGTTTTCAATAATCGCTGCAAAGTAGATTGTTAGACAGGGAGAAAGGGCTGCTCTGTAGAACAGTTTTGATATTGATAATTTGTATTATGACTTGCCCTAAGAGCTTGTCAAATTGTGGCATGATTCTTTGGCAGTAACACTTCACACTTAATTAAAAGTGTCTAGCCACAGGGAGTATACAACACAGTTGAGTAGCGTGAGAGCAAATAGAGGAATGAAAAGAATGTGAAAAGTTTACCTGTTATTCCTCTATTATGAATTGTATGCCAACCTACAGGAAAGACTGCTACCCACTGGTTTTGAAAAATGCTTTCTTAGTGCTAAATTCAGACTAAGACAATTACACTTTGCAAACATTTATTTGATTTCATATACAACTGATTGACAAGGGAGGCAAGTTTATGTGCAAACATTTTGAAGGCAATTTAAAAAGTCGCTCAAGTGTCTAATTTCTTTGCTTTCATGAGACCTGACACACAAAACAAAGTGGGAAGATTGCCTTACAACTTGGTTGAAGTTGACTGTTTGAGTAGTTTCCTGACAGTCAGAGAATTGTAACATCTTTTTTAAAGTTTTTTTTTCAGGCACGATTGCTTATTGCCATATGATCGTACTGTTTCCCTCGATATTGATTATTTAATGCACCATCCAGCATGTGCTCATGCTCTTTTCCACGCATTTTCTGATGCAACAAAACTTTACATAACCCTCTCTCTCATGATTAAAAAACTCTGTCAGGTTGAAAATCCCAAGTTTGTATAATTTCTGAAATTACCCCTTAATGGCATGGTGTTGTTTGGTCTCATGCAAAATGGGAATTAAATAAGATTGTTTCTAGTAATTGCTATGATTACTCAGACCTTGGCAAAACATACCTCATCTGAGACGTTTATCTTTTTTTACAGTAGTTCGCCAGTAATGTTAGATTTTCTGTTGGATTGATTTGATAGGGCTCATCACACAAAAAGTCCATTTGAGCCACTTCAAATGTCACAAGGGATATGTTAGGCAGGGGGATAGGGGAAGAGTCCCTAGAAAAAATGGGTCCTCCATCCTGCCATTGAGTCCTGCCATTGAGTGACATGAGAACTGCTCTAACATTGAAATTTTATGTATCTTTTAGGAATGTTCCAGGGAGAGCAATGCACTACTTGAAGGGACCAGCAGCATATACTTTGGGGATATTACACCATTTCATAGTCCTGTGCACTCACCATCTACAAGCAGATTTTTAAAAAGACCACCAAGAGTTCAGAATAACTCATCCCTCCCCACATGGGTGGAGCCCCTGGGAGTTTGGCTTACCAATAAACAGGTATTTATAGAGGCACCAAACTACCAATTAGAGTGATATTGCTCAGTTCCAGGAAGTGTCTGTGACCAACCCATGGGAGGTCAGATCAAAATTCTTGGAAGGTGGAGTGTGGGTTTCAGGGGTGGCAAAAGTCTGTCAGAAACCATGGATCACTCCAAATTTATGTCAAATTTTACAGGTCTTGCAGTCTTGTTTTTTAGCAGTTACATGTATGTACATCTCATGGTCTCGATTTTCTCACAAAGCTGTCTTGGAGTCTCGATTTTTTGCAAAGCTAAGAGAGTCTCAAAGTCCTGATTTTGTTGTGTGTGCTTGTAAATGTCTGAGCATTGCATTTGCGATAAAAGTCGTGATCTTGCAATTAAAAAAGTTAAAATGTCTTGGGATGGCCAAGAAAAACACTAGTCTCACCTTCTCGGCAAGTCTTGCAAAAACCATTCACCACCTGTGATTTCTAAAACCAATGTTTTTAAAGGGAAATATGAAGGATACATCGTAACTGAAATTACCATAAAGGTGGGAGGGGGTAAATGTATGGTGGGGTGGGGGGGGGGGGGGTAGGCAAGCATTAGCATTTTGAAAAGTCAGTTAATATACAATATAGGGGAAATTAAATGATGACTCGAAGATATAAACTTTCTCGTACAAAAGCTATCTCAGAATTTTGATTTCTGCGCATGCCAGAGCAAAAATGCCATAAAATGCAATGCTAGTGGAAAGAAAGGCATGTTGTCAGGTTGCAGATGCCTTTTTGAGTAGATTGGAGCTAATTGTGTCCATATCCAGGTGAAATGACCAAAAATGTGTTTTTTCCAGAAAGCTCTAAGTGTGAATGGTTTAATAGTGGGGATACGGAAAATACACCACTTGGGTCCTGCATGTGGTTTTGTATGAATTTCCAGTTAAGCACTTCTGTCTTTATAATAAGAGATCATTTTCCTTAAAAGTTTTATTTTGTTTATTTCAAATGATTATCGGTAACAGAGACTTGAGACAAACATTAGTGATTAAGAGTAAAAATTAGTGATTATAGTAATTTCAAATGACTTGTTCATCATTTTCAAATTTGTTAAAAACTAATTAAAAGCATGTGGAATGTAGAGAGTGTTCCTTATAATAAGTACTAAATAGTTTTTCTTAATCGACACTCTCCAAATTCCACATTGCAGAGTTGTTAAACACATGCAACAAGACTTTGACATAGTATAGTATATGAAGAACTCATAAGAATCTGACTTTTAGTTTTTAGGAATTTCAAAATGATGAATGAGTCATCAAAATTTCATTCAAAAATTATTCTCGCTAATTTTTATTCTTAATTGATTATCAGTAACACTAAATTATTAATAAACATGAGTTTAACATGCCATTTTTAATTGCAGAAATGTAACCACTATCAGAAAATCACGAGAAATGTTGAGCTACTTCGGCGCACAAGTGATATGTTCCTGGTAAAGTTCTCTTGGACTTAGTATTAACATTAAAATATCAGTTTCATTGCTTACTTTCCCTTTCAACACTCCAATTCTTTTGAGCAAGTCATAGGTTGGTGATAAATAATGGGCAAGATAATGTCAAGAACAAAATCTCTGGTGAGGCATATCAAGTGGGGAGAGGACAGATTGAGAATGATCAACCTTGGATTGTCTGAGAGTCAAGCTACATTTTCTTTTTACAATTACTATAACTACAAATAAACCTGGGGCAATTAGTATTAATTAGTACAGTTGAACCTCCCATAAGCAACCACACAGAACGTCAAGCCTACATGTAGGTGGTCACTTACAGGAGGTGGTTGTTTACGAGAGAGTATGGACCCTATAGGGTCAAAATTTTGCCTCATTAGCATGTGATAACTGCAGAGACTTACCCTATGCTTTTTGTAGAAAAAATTGTTGCTTCCCATTGAGAAATATCCTTGTTGTACTACCCAGGATTGTGATAATGTCAAGTGGTCACTTACGAGAGGTTAAAAACAAGAACAAATTTCAAACTTATAGTTCTAAAAGTGGTCACAGTCACTTACGAGAGGTGGTTGCTTACAAGAGGTTCCAAATAGTGATTTAAGGGTTGGAAACTTTTTTTTTTTTTGAAAACTGGTCACCGAGGAGAGGTTGTCAGTTACAGACTGTTTTTCATTCACATAGGATCCCTGTCCACACATTCCCAGATGCTCCCATGAAAGGACATTGTCAGCTCTACGACGGCAACAGCAAAGGTTCGAATTTGAAGATGAATGGAAGAAACAAGAGGTGTGTATCCTGATGTCAATCAATTCATTGATGGTGCTCTTGTGAGGCACCAGGTATTAACCATCGACTTCTTTTAAGAAGCTGATGGCAAATTGACTACATTAGAGTATTGTTAACTCTTGATGTAATTTAATATAATATTACATTTTTGTTGAAAACCACTTACTATCCTGACACCTGAAGCGATAAAGCAATTGAGTGGAATTTGCACTAATATTTATAATAATCTAGTATCTCCT
Source organism: Micromussa lordhowensis (assembly GCA_964020085.1). NCBI lineage: Eukaryota > Metazoa > Cnidaria > Anthozoa > Scleractinia > Lobophylliidae > Micromussa > Micromussa lordhowensis. Next base: position 25,106,849 of record OZ026595.1, read on the forward strand.
TCCCCAGGAAAAAACATTCTGTGATTTAAAGACTTGCCCTAAAGATCTTAAGAACTCTTTCCTCTAAGTAACCAAATTGGGTAATAAAGAATGATTTTAGTAATCAATATATTTAATGATTTTTTTTCAGCGTCACAGGCGAATCATTGAGAGAGTTCAGCAGATCCGTGAGATTTGGGAACAGTGGACAAACAAAACCATTTCTGCTGGAGCGGAACATGAGAGTAGATTGAATAACTTTAGAAAAAATCGAGGTAAGGCTTGTAGTTTTTATTGCTTTACTAGCACAGCAAAACCTCTATTATGCAGATGGTAGGCTGTCCTTCCCCGTACTGAAAGGTGGTGTTTGTTTGTCAAATCACTTGCATGTCCTCATTCCTTGGCCAACAACAACAACAACAGCATTTATTTGCACTGCACTATACGTTAGACTGCAAAACCAGACGTTGTTTCTTGCCTTGAAATTAATAAAATAAACAAGACCACATGTTGTACAGTGTTGTACTTGTGTATTCTGTGGTTTTACAGTCACCTGATTCAAGGTTGACATTTTTTCATTTTTTTTCCTTCCATAACAGATGGTTACACGGACCCAGACTACATGATTAGACAGAAAAGAGAAGAAAGGCTGCAACGAGAAAAGATGATACGCCTTGAACAAGAGAAAAAGAGACAAGAAATTTTAGAGAAAAAACGATTTAGACTTCCGAAAATAATCGTCACTCAGTACTTTGATTACATTGAAGCACTGGACGAGCCTCGGACACAGAGCTCAAATAACGAAGCTCCGGGTGCATTACCAAATTTAGTAAACATCCCGTGTGGTTCTGAAAGGCAAAAAAGACGCGACGAGGGCGATACTGAATCGCAGGGAAGTAAAGGTGATAAACTTGAGGTACCTGACTTAGGAAACAATACTGAAGATGGAGGTTATGTTGAGAATTTAGCACAAGTTGATGAACAGTGCGAGTCGCTTTTATCTCAACATGAAAATCAAGCAGATGCCACAAGTATAACTGATGTAAACGATTCTAATTCTCAAGAAATAGATCATAGCACTGATGTGGAAAATGTTGCATCAGAAGACGGGAGGGAAAAGATCTTGGGAGGTGATGTGTCGCAGTCGGAAGAAGCAATTGAACCTGAAAGCGATGTAGTATCGGAAGATGTAAATATGAAGATGGATGAACTCAACATTCCAAGAACAGAACAGGAAAACATTCCAAAAACAGAACAGGAAAACATTCCAAAAACAGAACAGGAACCTTTGGACATTGGCTCATCTGAGCAAAGTGACCAGTACAATGCTGCCAACGAAAATGGCGAGGGTGAAATCGAAGGAAAGGAAAGTGAAATAAGAATTGAAGAAAAAGAAAGTGAAGGAAAATTTCAAAAGAAAGAAAGTGAAATAAAGGTTGACGAGAAAGAAACTGAGATCGCACAAGAAAAAAAGGAAATACAAATGAACTTCCTCTCACCTCCCGCTGTAGTGGCGGATGAAAAATTTTCTGATCATGGGTCGATTGGGGATGCAGACGATACAGGTAATTTGCCATTTATTCATCGTGATTGGATGAGAGCAGGAATTTTAATTAAATTTACGCGCACGTATTCGTAATTTCCCCCGTCATATAATAAATAAGTTATCGTATGAAAACTCGGGCAACTAAGGCTATTTCTGAGTTGCCTTTGTGTCAAAACAAGTCTTCGTGTGAAACCATTCATATGACAACGAGTTCTGCCTACAGGTTCATTTTCATGTGAATCAAACTCATTTTCGTATGAAAGGTTTTGCTCGAAGACTCATTTAATTTGAAACAGATATCACTGGTTGTGTAAATCCTTAATTGTACACGCATTAATGCGATTAGCTATACAAAACAAATAATAAATTCTGTTATATAATGCACTTCACAGTATGTTTGAGAAGGCTTTAATGATTTCCACATAAACAAGAAGCAGCGCTAGGAGGGGAGCCTTGTGTGACCTCCTGAGGATCGTTGGTTAATGGAAGGCCCTTCTTTTTTGTTATTTAGTAGATGCGTTTTCACGTCATTTTGTTTTCTACTTTAGCCTCCTTGATGGCCGCGTTCGTCCCAGTGGCATTAGGCGTTGGCGATGGTTTGATATCCAACGATGCAATGCGAGCTTCGTCTGTGCTAGATCGTTACCATGTCCCAAGTCAGGCGCGGCTGAATAACATTAAACAGGGGAAAAGCGGTGGAGCCTGGAAACCGAAAGTCAATGACAAGAAACAGTACTTAGAAGTGGACCTTGGAGCTTTAACGAATGTTTCGCAGGTTGTTGTGTGTTGCCTGCAGTTCTTTTATATTGTGAAAGATGTATAGAGATTTCTGTCGACAAAAAGTTTAGAAATTAGAATCATTCAGACATTGTAAAATCAATTATTCAGATACACTTACAGGACGACTAGCTGCGTTTAAGTACTGTTAGATTATATGTACATGAAAGCGGACACTTCAGTCAATATTCACCACGAGACCTACCTGGTAAGTTGGACATGGTTCAGTGGAGCATTAGTGCGTTCGGACCAAAGCTAACGGATACCTCCTTTTAAGCGGACACCCCTCTTAAGAGGTCATTATTGCTAGACACGGGTTCCTGTAAATCGGAGGTTCGACAATTTTTTTGTATCTTTACTTCAGGTCGCCACTCAAGGTTATGGTATTGCCAGTGGTGGTAAGGTACAGAAGAAAGACAAATGCTGGGTAGAGTCGTACACGCTCTCCTTTAGTACAGATGGCTCACAGTGGCAGCAGTACACAGAAAATGGCGCTGTTAAGGTAATTCATAAGTTGCTGATTTCCTGTAGTGCTGTCAATGCATTAGAGGCGGGTATGAGTTTACAGGCTATTCAAAGACAGCACACTGCTTTACGACCCGGGTCTTCCCTGTCTCGGGTTAGTTGAAGAGCAGCGCAAAGCATGACGAGTGAGAAAAAAAGAGGAAAAACCAAAGAAAAAAAAAACGAAGCCTTCTTAGCGCTAATCCCCAACTATCTGAACGCCTGTAACAGGCTGATTGCATAGGAGATAACCCGTCTGGGATCTTCTTTACCTGAAATACTTTTCTTTTCAATAAATTCCTTTTGTTATGAACACATTCTTTATTCTTTGCACTGTGATCAATGCATATATGTAGGGAAGTAAGAAGCTCAAGTTCAACTATTCCAGCGATTCGTAATAACAAGATAAAAATACAAATTATAAAAAGTCAGTAGCGTCTTAAATTTGTCATCAGAAAATTCATCCATAAAACAGCATGAGACAGAATAAATAATCAGAAAGAAAGAATAAAACATATTTATGATATCGGTAAGAATTATCGGTAAGAATTAGAAATCTTCTTTACCTGAAATACTTTTCTTTTAAATAAATTCCTTTTGTTATTCTTTGCACTGTGATCAATGCTTATTTTTACGATAACTGCAGAAATTCTCGCACGCTCATTGGCTAATTTTTATCGTCAATATGCGGACAGACACATGAATTTGAAATTTGTGCGACGCGTCAGCGAGCGAGAGCGGGCAATTCGACCATTTGTTATCGTAAAAAACAAATTGATGTCAGTTTTTAATGAGTCTGTCCTGTTATTGACAATGAATTTCGTCATCACATTGTTCAAAGTAGTCTGCGGATCCACTCGGCTATCGCCTCGTGGATCCACAGCTACTTTGACAATGTGATGACGAAATTTATGATCAATAACAGGACAGACGCATGAAAAACTGACGTCAATTTGTTAAATATAGTTTCTCCTAAGAATTACTAGGAAAAAAATCATCTGCGCACTTCATGAGGAGATAACAACTAATCACGCGTGGAAAACTGATTCAATATAAAATTTAATTCTACCATAAAGGGTTGTGATTTAAACAATAATCCTAAGCAAACACTTACATATTCAAGTGATTTATAAAAGCAGCTGTATTTGTCTATGTACTAGTTGTGAACACCGAGTCCTGAAGATTAATGGTCGAAAAACTAGTAATAATAAGATGTAATGTCTTAATTTGTAGACCTGGTTAGGTTTCTGAACCTTGGCTGGGTGTGCGTTTTCACTTCTTACTCGGTTACACAAGAGCAGAAGAGAGTTTTAAGTGCCAAGTTTAAATATCTAAACTATGAATGTGATGGATAAAATTCGCATGGAAAATATTTTATCATTCTTATTTTGCAGCTTTTAAATAGATATAAATTTCAACGACATGATAACACAACAAAGCAATAAACCATGGCAAGTACGTAAACAACAATATTTATCGTTTAAATTAAAAACAAAGTGATAAGTCACCTTAAGTTTTTGTCTGCTAAATAGCTTTTTGTGGTTTTGCTGTAAACCGTTCGTGTAAAATACTTAATTGTTAATCATTTTATCTTAACGAAGACATTTAAACAGGTTAGCTAAGTCAAAGTCAAAGATAACCGAACGAGATTTTCTGACGTAGTACACTTGCTAAGCGATTTGTGTTAACACAAATAGGCCTGCTACCAAAGACTGCGGAAGCGATGTAAAAGACCCAGAGGGGACACACATGCCTCAATTTGAATTCAGTACTTAGCTCTTTAATTCTCTCCGATGTACAACTGTTGTAGCCTCATTGGCTGAGGTACATTTGATCCTTGAAATGCATGTATCATTCTCTATTTGTGTCAATTCCACGTGTTTGCATTCGTTCAATAGGCCATTTCCGAATTACCTCAAGCCTCTTTCTCGAAGCGAGTCATATGAAAACGAGCTTTCTTTCACATGCAAAGTAAATTCATTTTGATATGAACATGTTACAGTTGTGGCCTCGCTTTGACCGAGAGGCTTAGGTCAACTCGAAAATGTACCTCAGCCAAGGAAATGGGCTGTTATGTACGATGTTACCTATTTAGACAGGCTTCGAGAATGACGTATCTGGTAAAGGTTGTGTACATTTTAGATTTTGCACTAGCAGTCATATTCTCTTGGTATGGGAAGTAAATGAGTTTTTTTTTCATCCCAGGTTTTCAAGGGAAACAAAAACAACAACTCGGTTGTTATAAATAGTATTTCGAATCCAGTGGAAACAAGATTTGTGCGGTTCATACCACAGACGTGGAAAAACAGCATTGCTATGAGAGTGGAGGTGTATGGAGAAGTTATAGGTAAGTTTATCAGTTTCACATATTACATCACTTGTAGGCCTAACTACATTGAGCCATTTCCGAGCTGCCTTTTCCCTTTTTATCAAAACGAATCTGCGTGCGAAACCATTCATATGAAAATGCATTTGGCCCACATACTCAGTTTTATGTTAATCAAGATCATTTTCATATGAAATGTTTTGTGCGAAGACTCGTTTGAAACAGAGGCAAAAGGTAACTGGGAAATGGTCTGTAGGCGGATTCATGCTGGCGTCATTGTTTACGTTTTTGCTCATTTGCATACGGCTTTGCGTACAGAACGCAACATGTTAGATATGAATTGACTTCAGGCAGCTAAAGAGATAGTGAAACTTAGTACATGGTGAAATTTTTAGCTCTTTGGGTGTAATATTCAAGGAGAAATTGTCTTTCAAAAACTGCAAAATGTCTGGGTGGCAAAAGCGCTAATGAGCTCATACATTCTTTGTTAAATTTTGAGTTTTTAAACACGTGTTGCACAAAAAGTATTCAATACATCAGGCCCATATTCACTGGCAGAGTTAATCGTACTATGACCTTTCAATATTCAGAACTGATTTATTTGTAACTCCATCGAAAACTGAATTGCTTATGCTAATGAGGCAAATATTGTAAACAAGGATTCGCCTATTGTGTAAAGACGGAGAGTGGAAAGCGCCGAATATAAGAGAGAACAAACAGGAAGGCACAGCATTGGGATGGATATCATAAACATAAGCTGGTGTTAGTTTTGTTCCTCATACTGTTGCTTTAGTGCTTTGCTATAGGTTTTAAGTTTGAGAACTTTGCGTTTTAATTCATGTTAATTAAATGCCCAGCTTACTTACCTTAACGCAGCTCATTTTCCCGCACTTGACACAAAACAGTGGAGTCACATTTGTCCCTTGTTGGCTGGGGAAACGCTTGTTTGCTTCTGATACGGCGGTTATAGAACAAATCGCTGCTCATTTCACTGAATAACAAGCAACTCGGAAGTTCAAGAACCAAAATATCGATATTACTACTAAGAGCTCTCACTACATCTGCCCCCGCCTTGGATATCACGTTTATTACATAACTATTTCCATTCGGATTTCAGTGTAGCATGGGAGTGCTAATATCTAGAGTAATATATCTAGAGTAATATATAGAGTAAAAATACTCTATGCCACCAATAAGTTTAGGTTAATAACTACATTACTATGAAATCATAAGTACGTTAATATCCAACTGACCCGCAATAAGCAGAACAGATCTAATCCACCAATCACAACTACTTGATGTGAACTCTGAACCCGTTGAAGCAAACTTCTTTACTACTCGAGACTTCCGCTGAGATAGTTCAGAGCAACGGAAAACGAATTTTTTTTTACTTCAGAAAGTGCATGTTATTAAAAAGCGTATAGTTAAACGATTTTTCTCTTCCTTTGACTGCTGAAGTATCAAGCTTAGCGAAACACGGTGGAACCAAAACAAACATACTCAACGTATTTTCAATGTTCTTTTATAAGAAACGCTCCATTGCGACAAGAACATTTTCATTGTTTCCACTAATGGGCTATTAATAAAAACAAAAACAGGAAGAAGAATAGTTGTCACATTTTCTGCTGTTCATTGGCTGAGATTACGGACAAATAATTTGGATTCAAACGGACAAACAAGCAAAGTCATTATACGAATCCAGTTGAGGATACAATCGTTAAGTAGCAATCGTCTTTGCTTTCCTCGGGTGCTAACATCGTAGTCTTTTTTATCATAAGAACTTGACATGTCGAGGACCACTCCGCCACCGCCTTCACTCATAGAAGAAGAACAAGTAGAAGATAAACGTACTCATGAGGTGATCTTAGAAGACCAAGAGGAACCACAAGTGGAAGAATTTGTTTGTGGCGCTGAGAACAAGGAAGTGATTGACGAACAGGACGCCTGGGAGGAAGAGACTGAGTATTCTGTTGTAGAAACTGCGTCACAGATTGAAAGTAAAGGTACGAAAAAGGATTTGCAGCAAGTAGCAGGTGCAAGAAATGTGAATAACAAATACAGAAACTGGATAAGGGTAAACTAGCTAGTAGAAGGGTCTTTTAATGAGAGGCTAACTATGATAATCGGTTCCAGCCCAGTGCGATTCAAATATACCATGAATCACTTTACTGTGGCCAATTATATGCGACATTTTGAAAAGTTTCTAAAGGTTTCGTTTACTGTCAAATTACATCCTCTGCGAATTGGAAAAGAAAATTGGGTTGCTATTATATGATTTGGTGACAAAGTGGCCTCTAGTCACTACAAATATACAAATTTGGTGTAAGCGAGAGCCAGAGGTTTTTAGTCTCCAATGGACATACCCACCCACCGGTGCACCCAACGGTGCAGTTGTTCTTAGCTACAGCTCCATGCTATAACTGGTTTGAGGTTCAAAATAGCTTAGTAAGAGAAAGCAGAGTCTGTTGTATAGTGTTGTTTTCACCCGTGACAAGACATTACAGCATCAACTCAACCATGCCAAATTTGTGATCTCGTGGCTTCTGATGGACGAAACTTTGTAGCGACAAGATCACGGAACTATACTTTACTCCGATCGGTGCTTCAAGTACAAAAGATCTAGCGATTAAAAAGGCCTCGGAGTAGGCAAGAGGATGCATTTTGAGAGAAACTCAAACAGAAACTCAAATGGAAACTCAAACAGCCAAAATTGGTTAAAGCCTTTTAGTTTGTTCATTTCTGCGGTTTCTTGCGGTTAAAACTTTTAACACAAATAACATTTTAGAAATATTTTCTGGTATTCACGCATGGTGTTTGGTGAAGCGAAAAGCGACATGATAATATCGCGCATAGAAAACAAGGATACAAGTATTTACCATAAAATGCGCAAATTTATTTTGGATTGCTTGTGTATCGTGCACAATATAACCAGCCTGACTTCTGATTCTTTTATTAGTGGCCGTGGTAAACCCCAGTTCACCATCGATTATCGATGTCGCAGTTCAAGGGGAAAAGGTAAGTTCCTGAAAGCTTTTCAGAGTGTGTTGTAGGACTATATGACAATAGAAGCGCACTTTGTGTCTTGTTTATTTTCTAGGACAGAGAATCGACTGATCCCATCTTACTGTGATATGACCATCTCAACAGGTCAAAACCTTCATTTAACGTGATACGATTTGGAGAACATGAAGTGAGCCATTTTAATAAATCTCCATAAAATAACCCGAAACACTTCCGATTATTTTCACCAAACGGCTAATTCCAGGAGTGGTCCAAAGCTGTCGAGTCAACTCGTCACCATGGGGGCAAGTCGCATTACAGTATTACAGTACTTGTAAACCAGCTTAGAGGTATCTGCTAGAACTCAGCAACCTTTAATACAGCTGTATCTTGCGGGCAATTTAAACTCTCTTCACGCCAACTCGCTCTCTACCTCCGCCCTCACCCATGTGATTTCCACTACCTGTAATAAAATAACTGAGGAGAATGTGCTGCCTTTGTAAATTCATCTGCAAATGGTTAGATGTTCAGGTCTTCTCGGATAAGGACTATAAACCGTAGGCCCCGTCTCCTGCATCTTCAATGTTACATGACGTTAAAGAACCCACACACTTATCGAAAAGAGTAGGGCACGTAGTTCCCGGTGTTGTGGTCTGGCCTTGTCTCATGGGTTGGTGCTTTACATAGGGATAACCTCATGCACCTTTCCCCCTTGGACAGAGTTGTCCAAGAAAAATTGCTATGACTAAGTAATTTCCTACCCCTCCCAGCAAATTATTAGATATTTTATGAAGAGCTTCAAAGTGAAAAAGATACTATTACTCAGTGTATAATCTTACATCATAAATAGAGTTAGCAATCCATTTCAATCTTGTCCAGATAAGGCTTTCTTGAATCAGTAGAATCACGTTATTTGAGCCAGTTATAGATAGCGTACTATCGCTTTGTAGCCAGTCAAAGATAACGTACGATTGTGAGCAAGTGTAACATTTACTATTCCATCTTTTCAGCAGACGCCCAAGAGTAAACGAAAATCTAAGAAGCCTAAACAAGATAAGCAAGAGGAGTCTGAAGAAAAGAAGAAAAAGAAAATGAAGAAATTTAAAGAGAAAAAGGCAAAAGATCCAATTGAAACCATTCTCGCTCGGTTGGATGAAGCCGAGGAGGAGGAGGAGAGGGCCTCGTCGCCAGAAGAACAAGACGAAGAAGAAGGGGAGGAGGAAGAGATAGAAGAAAACACACCCTCCCTCCCTGAAATCCCTAAGAGACCGGGTCTGTCTTTTTGTAATGTAGATGATGTAGATGACCTAGGATGATGTAGATGACCTAGTAACTCCCAGTGTCCTCCCGCGAGACTCGAGAATAAAAGTGACGGAGAGTTACACAGGGTATTTTTGGACATGAAATGGGTGATTACGTTGTTCGAAGAGACTTTGAAGTTAAGCGTGAGGAGATTTTTTTTGGGGTGGGGGTAGTTCTAGTAACTAACAATAGACGAATCGAAACTCGCTTTATTTGACCAAGGACTGTTGACAGACTTTACACGAGCTTTAGAACCCATACTATTACGGCTACACTGACCAATCAGTTTTAACGGACATGACTTACAACACCATCGACCGACAAACTCTCACGTGACTCTGAGGATGACTTCCACTCAGCTTGTTGACGCGTCAGTCGCCACAAACGGTCACACTAGACGAACTATCTATTTTTTCACCTCAGAGAGTGTTACGCGGATGCCACCGGCGGCTAAACGGACCTTTAGCATGTTTCCAGTCCGAAAAGAGAGCAGCCAGGAGTCATCCAAACCACTCAGGCGCCGTGCACAGACTGATGACAGCATTCGCAACGAGTTAATGCGTCAGCAGCTGGCGGAAGACAGGAGAAAGAAACTTCAAGCAGCGTTGGGCAAGTCGAAAAGAGACATTCAAACGCAGAGTCCTGTATTTGACAATTATGGTGATTCTAGTGGGTTAGGTAAGTAGAACACCCAAGAGCACGTTGCTTGCCTTTCCAACTGACCCCTCTCATATCACTCTGATGGTAATTCAGTATTCTGTGAACTGGGAAGCTAGTCCCAGACATTAGAGTAATTCAGTTTTGTGGTCCCATTTGCTGACATCAATTCGTGAAATATACTTCGTGACCAGTCAGAGCATGTAGATTTTCGTATATGCAGTCATGAGCAAATCTTTGTTTACAAAGTCAGGGGATTTTTTTCTGCGTTTGTCACTGGTGAAGAGTTTTTGTTTTGTTTAGCTTCTAACTTTTATATATTAGGGCTGCTTTCCGCCTTTATGTCTATTAATTTCTAAGATTGTCCTGGGTGTGGCCAAAACAAAGACGGGAGGATATTAAGCGAGCGTGAACGTAATGCTCTGAGGCTGAGTTAAGAGCTCTTTCTCGTTCGCTTATAATTAAGGAGATAAAAAGAAACGAGTTATGTACATACTAGTACAGGTTCAACTCTCACAGTCGTCCGTAAAGGAAAGACAACAATCCTACTAAATCAGACACCTCAACACCTCCGACATAGATCTCTTAGGCCGGTTGAGGTTTATTAGATACCTGTGACTGTTGATATTCTAAAAAAAGTTTATTTTCTCGCCCTGTTTTTTCTTTCAGATGACTTTTTGGCAAAGTACTGTATCATAAGCGAAGGACAAGCTAATTACTATCGTCGCATTTTCAAGAGTGTAAGTTTTTTTTTTCGCATCTTTTAACACCCATATGTATTTTTTTCTGAGTTACATTTTTTTAAATTCATCAAAAAGACAAAATAACATATACCACACAAGTGGCATATACCACATAAGTGCGCACGCTGATTGGCTAGCTCGGAGGTCATTAGCCAAGTACTATTCACCTCCGAGCAGCCGAAGAAAAACAAAATGGCTTCCCTTTTCGCTTTGTCGGTGTATTGTCACAAATAAAGTTGCTCTTTGGTCCGCTAGTCATTCAGCTTGTGTGGTATGTACTAAAACAATTATTCACCTCAGTGTCGGTGAAAGTGGTGGATATTTACCTCGCTGCTTCGCGGCTCGGTAAATGTCCATCACTATTCGCTTCCACTTCGGTGAATAATTGTTAATTATTCAGTTTGCAATGAATGTAATTTTTCTTAGTTACTAGTAACAAAGCTCTCCTGGTAGGGTAGGTATTCCCTTTTGGGTTCACCGATATTAGCTTGCCTATTAACCTGCGTAAAAGTAGTCTCCTATTAGGGTCGTCACGCAGTGCTTCTCCCTCACTAACGGCCGTTAGTGGGGGAGAAGCGTTGCGTGACGACCCTAATAATGGCTGCGAAGGAGACAAACGAAAAGGAAGATCCTAGTAAACATGTTAGCTAATTAAAAACACTTCTTGGGACCGTTGTCTGAAAGATAGATAGACCATAAATAGAGAAATACCTAAACTTGCATTGCGCGCGTTCTACAAACATCTCATGTGGGCTTATCTCAACTCGTTAACAATTTATCTTTTTTATCGTAGTTTGATGAGGACAAGGATGGGGTTTTGTTTCCCGAAGATCTTCTAGAAGCCCTGGAAAGCGTCAATTCAAACTTTCTGTCTGACTCTCATATAACTTACATTTACCGAGTAAGTAATTAACGTGTCTTGTGTGTCATTTCATCGTCCGAGTAGAGAACTCATCGGAAAATTTGAATTAAATTCCCAATCTGGGCGTGGCTCAAGTTTGATTTGACCCTCAAAAGATGCCACGTAAAACGGAATAGGCTCAATTACTAGTCATTGCTCAGGAAAGGAGCCCGCGCTTGTAGACAGGACTCGAGAGATCCGTGGAAATGGAAATAAGAGCGTTTTTTTATTATCATTCTTCGAGTGCACTCTTAGTGGGGGCGCGGTGGCCTCATGGTTAGTGCGCTCGACTCTGGAGCGAGCGCTCCGGGTTCGAGCCCTGGCCAGGGACATTGTGTTGTGTTCTGGGGCAAATATGCCGGCAGTGCCGGCGAATTTGATGCTGGGGGTAACCCAGCGATGGACTAGCATTCCATCCAGGGGGGAGTAGAAATACTCCTAGTCGCTTCATGCTACTGAAACTGGGATAAGCTCCGGCCTGATAAGCCACTAGGCTCGTATGCAGACTTTACCTTTACCTTTTTACCTCGAGTGCACTCTAAAAGATACTTTGACAGCTTAAAATAACGGCGTTTCGTCATGAACGCCCTAAGTGAGAGCAGAATCCTTGATTTACATCCCCAAGTGAGACGTCCACGAGCATCCCGACCTTTTCATATGGGAGCCCCCCCCCCCCCCGGGATTTCATCAGCGTTTCAGTTTTGACAGACAACCTTGGAACTAAGCAAAGAGTTTACGATCAGCGTTGTTTGATCAAGAGCTACCTGTAAAATACACTGTAGCCTGTGGCTTAGATATGGCCGTCGCGTTTGTTGTCGTTTTAAAGAGTAAGTTAACCAGGACAAGAAGCTCGGGCTCCTGTAGGGATTTATTTTATAGCCTGCGCTAACTGCACGTCTTTGAGGCCTGGATCGAGTTTTGCACACCCTAGTAAGCGTGCAGATGAAGGACGAGAAATGAACTCAGAAAACCGGCTTTCTCTTCTCCTGCCATATGCATTCAACTGTTATTAACCTTGACGAAATGAGAATTGACCGCACTGAGAATCCAAAGCCAACACGATCACGTGTTTTCTCTTGAACAACGCAACAGATACTGCCCTGGGCCGGGTTGTTCAAAGCCCGATTAAGCTAACCCAGGATTACCGAGAATTTTGATTTCAGTTTTGGAACTTTTCGGTAAGATTTTCTGTTTATATTGCTTTCCTTCAGTTTTGAACTTGAGTAATCTCAAACTACTTTTAATCCTGGGTTAGCGTTAACCAGCTTTCGAACAACCCGGCCCAGAACTAGTGTTTTCTGACCATGTTCCATTTCAATCTGTAGATTCTGGAACTGTGTGATTGCAACTTGGACTCCGGAGTAGATTTCAAGTTATTTTCTGTGATTGCTGCATTTTCTCAGCGTGTCGCAGTTCTAGAGTACGTATAGTTGTTTCATTTTGTTTGGTTCTAGTAAAATGTGTTCTTTTAGTTCTCTTTTTTTTCAACTAATCCACAGCTAAAACGTCTTGTATTGATTTGTTTCCTATTACTTTTTAATAGCGAATTTGCAAAAATCCTTATCTCGAAGCTGGATTTCAAAGAGTTGGATTACAAATTGCAACGAGCTAAGGTAGGGCAACATATATATATTGTAAAATTTCTGGAAACCAGTACCAAGTTTGCTCAAACTCTGCGTTTTTCTAAAACAACAAGCCCAGGAATAGTGACAGGAATTGCAAGCGCAGAAAAAGTGACACGTGCTGAATCATGATTGGACGAAAGGACACATTTTAGCTTGTGATTGGCTAGAGCTGCATGCACGCTTTTCTTGTGATGCTGAATGACAGCCACCATACCGAGTTTGATGGATCCTTAGGCCCCGCCTACATTGCGCCGGAGAAATTTGAAAACGCAGCTTTAGTTCTAAGGTTAGGCCTACCGTTTACACCAACTAACCTGTCACGAAAACGGACTATTTCGAAAACGCTCTTGAAATCGGAGGAATTTGACAACGCCGGCTTTGCGTTTTAATGTGGATGGAAAACATCTTGAAAAACGGAGCTTTTTCAAAACGATGACGTTTCCAAAATCAGGTGATTTTCTTGCCCGAGGTTTCCTCAGACAAATCCAAAATGACCGGTGATTGTTACGTTTTTTTCAAATTTCTCCGGTGTGATAGTGTGGACGGGGCTTTTGTTCTCCGTGGGAGTGAAAGGTTAAGCTTGGTACCTCACCTCAGTGACGGATTTGCAACCACGCTGAAATCACCTTTATCAGCTTAAAATTGAGAATCAATAAATGCTCCTCGCATTTCGTGATCCAAATGTAAAGTGCGGGTGTATAGACTTAGCTGCTTTCGAATATCTTTAGCCAAAAGCCCTAACAATATGTCTCTTTATTTTCAGCGACTGTTTCTGTGCTATGTAGACGAAGCAAAGAAGACCATCTCGCTTGAGGAACTTATGCTAGGACTAACAGCGGGCGGTTTAACAGATGACCAAAAAGAACAGACGTTAAAAATCCTCGGCCGGACGGCGTCTTTGGATTTCCTGGACTTTTTAACTTACATTCCCCTGTTTATTCACATCCACGATCACATTCTACAAGATCCTGTTGGAACTGTTGTTTACAGAGACATGTTGACGGTTTAGATCATGATCACCATGCTGACGGGGGAACACAGGAGTTCTTGTAGTCGTCCAATCAGTTAGTGCCAGTTCCCTCCTTGTGTGGCATACGTCATGTTGCTTAGCAACCCATCACACGAAACGTAGAAAACACGGGATTTCGAACAATGTCACATGTTTCCCGAGTATTTATTTGGAAGCAACGTTTGGCTGCAACCAGCTTAGTCTTCAAAGAAGGCTCTTTTGTTCGAGTTTCGCGCGAGCGGCGGAGAACGAACAAGGGAGACTGCTCGCAGACTATAACTTATCACCGGCTTGACTAGGTCGTCTAGGCGTTCTTGCTATAAGCCATGTGACACTGTTTTCTAGGTTTAGTTAATATGATTTGCTATTTACGAAAGAGCCTTTTGCCGGAACTTGCAGCATGGTCGCCTTTTGCAGGAAACAGTGGTAAAAATAGGTCCACATAATGTACATGCGGCTAATGTCATGTGGCAACTTATTTGTGTATTGAAAGAAAAAATAGATGAAAATATAAAGTAAACCACTGAAACGTTTGGTTTTGGTTTTATTTGGTTTTATTTGTTAGAGAGTAAAATGTCTGGTCCAATACGCCGGTCAGGCCTCGAATATGCGATAAAGAGTTCAGTGCGGTAACCATTGGGTTACTTTGCCTTCCGGTTCTACTGAGAAGTTAATGCATATCAAGACAACAATGATCGGTTTGAGTAAACAAGTGTCGCAATGCCTCTCCTCTCTTCTGGCGACAAAGTCGCGATCTGCACGATGTGAAGACTAAAAAGAGCGTTACCCTACAGTATTTAGCGAACTCAGTAGAACAACACGTAAGACTCTAAACCTGAATTTGTTGTACTTTATAATACAGTTTAGTTTCTGTCTTCGAGAGCTCAGATTGGTTTAAACGCTATGTGTTATCAGATATCGTAATATGGATAACAGAGTGGATTCTGCCCGTGTATAATTCAGTCTACCATCTAAAAAACCGCGTTTTATTGTCTTACACGAGTCAAGTCTACATGATCAAGCGTTTAAAGAAGTCTGTCGGCTTTAAACGTTCACAACTGGAATTTGGGAACATTTTAGTAAACTGGGCCCTGGTTTCTGCATTTTTCGCTCATGTTCTCAAATTCCCGTCTTCTTTTTTCATAGTTTAATACATGCTTCTTAATTATGTTTTTATTAATTTTTTGGTGCAGTCCAGGGGAGGAGTTTACTATGAGATCAGCTTGAAATGTTTCTGGAAGGAAGCGATTATCAGAGAGAGCGCTTATACATGATTCATCTCGGCGAACTGTAATGAACTATCAAATAACAAAGTCTCACGATTTGTCAGGGGACAGGTATTTTATAAATAATTTCAGCCTTTTCCAACTCTGAGACAAATCCCATTCATACGGTTTGAGCAAATGGCCTGAGAGACCGTGCGGACTAAAGAGAGGGAACTCCGTTGAAAGAGAAAATGAATGAGACGAAAGCGGATTTTAGTATTGCTGAATCCCTTTCAATAGTTTCCTTCCCATAATCGCTCCGTCATGTTTTGAATAGCTGTGCACATGGCTCGCTTTCATTTCTATTAGATAGACAGCTACGATTGTAGTTAGTCCGGACACTGCTTCATCACTTGCTAATTTCAACTTGATGCACCAAATGAGCACCAAATGTCTCAAAGCCAATCTTTTCAGTTCAAATGTCTCAATCTTGTCGAATCTTTTCAGTTCATTTCAATCAATTATTGAGACGTTTAATTTTCTATGTCCTCTTTAGCCTTCTTTAGTTACGAACTTTTTTCTTCCCTTACCTCCCTTGCCTCCCCTCCCCTCCAGTTTTTGTTATGCTCATCTCCCACTAATCTTTGCGAGTGTAATTCGTCTCCGCCATTGTGCACGTGTGCAAGAAAAACAGATTGAGCGCGCGCTTCTTTCACAGGTTTGTTCTTTGTTTTGAAACGGCTTGGTCCAGTGATAATCTTTGAGGTGAAAAATTTGGTAACTTGCCTTGTTTTTTTTGCATGTTGGAGTCAGGAGACAGAATGAGGACGCGTTTTGTGACCTTTTGAGCTTTGTTTGTTTACGACCTCGGTCTGCTGTCGTCCAGAAGGTAAAGCTCGTAACATTGCATTACAGTTTGATTGCCTTGCAGTTTAATTCAATAGCTACTAGACCAGTAGGTCACAATAGCTTTTGCCGAGTTAGTTTTCACTTCTTTGATACAAATTTCTTCTTTAATTATTAAACCCTTAGTCTAGGCATGTTATGGCACTCGCCAGGCTGAGAGTTGTCCCGGTTAGGCGAGGCAAAGGGCTTATGCGAAGAAAACTTGTCCCGCCTGTCAGGGTTACCCTTAAGGAGGCTCGAAAGGGTTTTTAGCTGCACGCGCGCGCGCAATCTACACACGCAATAACTAAGATGCACGCGTCAGCTGAATCAGTATTAAAATCAGCACACCGGAAGTTAATGCTGCGTAAAATCGCGCGAACCGGAAATAAAATCTGTGGAAAACGTTTGTTTATAGCTCGAAAGTTCGCTCGGTGACCTATCTTGATTTTTTGCATACACGCACCATTCGCGATGGCACTTCAGATATAAAAGTTTCGGGGAAAATTATCTAGTGGAATTTTCTGTAAGCCATAAAACGCGTTTTCTTGAAATATATTCAATTCTACTTGATAAAATTTTTCCATACTGTCTGAAAAGTTAAAGAATTTAGGGAACTTTCCAACAAAGAGATAAAAATGGTAGGTCACCGAATTAGTTTCTCAGATAATTTACAAAAACTGAAATTTAGAGGACGCTTTTGTGGACCTCGTGCGTTGCCATGGTAACTGATATGACGTCACAAGTACCCTTAAAGTATAGCCCAATAATAGAGTTGCAAGGAGACATATAGTTTGCCCACACCATTAAACATCCTTCTTTGTAATCTTCCATCGTTTCACAAGCAATATAGCAACGAAAAACCCTTTCGAGCCTCCTTAAGCATAAGTTACCCTTAAGCTAACCTATAGCATAAAAATAGTTCAGATAAATATACATTGTACTGAACCTAGCAACAGTATGGGGAAAAATAGTTTTGAGTCTGGCATTGACAGTATAGACTCAAGCCTCACATTCATGTGAAAAATCATTTGTCTGGAAACATGAGTACGAGACTAAGGATATACAAAGTATTGTTATTCAAATTTTGGTGCTATTTATGCAAAGGGTCTATGGGTGAAACTAATTTTTTGCAATACTTTAAAACCAATAATTGAATATCAGTTTTACCAAGCTCAAAATACAGTTGTAGGAAGGACATTTCAATTTTTGGGACACCAATGGCAGAAAGTAATTTTTAAACTCTGCAACAGAATAATATCGATTTTGAACAAGTCACAAAACAATTTCTAATCCAGAGTCAGAAAACAAAACATTTACACCAAGTGATGAGAATAATAATATTATTTTGAGCTAAGCCAAAAGCTACCCTGCATGAAATTATTTCATACAGAGTGACTTTTTGCTTAACCCAGAACCTCTTGTTCTGATTGTTCAACAAACACTGAGATGTTGGGCAATTTTCTGGGGCATGAATTGTTTTCACCTTTAGGTTGTGCATGCCTTTTTTGGTGGGCAATAGCTTGTGCCGTATTGTTTTAGATCTATAAAACAGATAGTAGAAAGCACTTGCTAGGCTATGTTATCATCAGGTCAGTGGCTGGGTGAGTGAGTGAGTGAGAGATGTATGTATGTCACACCAATCAGATTGGAGCTACTATAAACAACTAATCAAACTGCTGCTTGTTAAGGTGAATCATGTGTGTGAAGATTTCATACTAAGTTTAGAACAGCCGTCTTTGTTTTTCTACAAGCAGAAAACGGGTATTCTTGTATTGGCCTTAGAGTCTGACATTTCCAATGCTTCATTTGCTATTGTTGAGCCTAGGACTTTGTGGATGGGTTTTAAAAGAGTTCAGAATTTGATCATCAGCAGAAGAACCATAGTCTTTGGCATAAACTAACATGTCATCAAGGCTTTGTCCCAGGAGCTTTGCTTTCGCATAATGTGACATTTTGAATGAAATGAGTCTTAGCTGCGCGATAACCATCCTCGGAGACCCAGGGGCAGTTAGTGGGGGCAGGAAAAAGTCTAAACGGGCGAGAAAAAAATTCGGGCGAAGAAAAGTCAAGAAAGACGAGAAGAGCCCCTGGGGACAAGGTCTTAACGCACCAGTTCCAAACGGCCGGGGTTGTTCTGGCTTCTGATTGGTGCCGCAAAACTTTTGTTTTTTTGTGCCCAACTTTTCTTCGCCTGAATTTTTTTCTCGCCCGTTTAGACTTTTTCCCGCCCCCACTAACTGCCCCTGGGTCTCCGAGGATGCGCGGTAACTTGGGGAATTCTAGGACAGAAATGATTGTTTTTAGTGCAAATGCACCATTGGGATGGTGAGGGGGCCTTTGTTCATGATGGAATTCGCCAGACTCCCATCGATACAATTTACATTACATGCAGTTCCTGAAAAAAAGAATTCAGTTCAAACCATTTATCAGTGTATGTTTGGGCAACATATTTCAGTTTGTGATTACAAGTTTCAATTAAGTAGTGCTATTCAGCTGGCTATTCACTGAGTAATACTGCGTTCTTGTTGAAATGTTCCTTGGAATCGATACTGAGATACTCATTTGAAGTGGTTTTCTCTGTCAAAACCAAAGAAAGTACTGATGGTTAGTTATGAATGAGAACACTGCTGAGTTTTGAAATTTGTTTTTGTTTGCTCTTGTTCACACAGTCAGAATAAACAAACAAGAAGCCAATCTAGTGGTACGTCCAGAAACTGTAACTTGATATAACTTTTCTTAGTGTCTTCAGCGGCATTTTAATATCTTGCATTCATGGAAATTCTTAAAAATGGGATTTCTTTGGACGTCTCTTTTCTTAGTGTCTTCAGCAGAATATCAATATCTTGTATTAATGGAGATTGTGTAGTTCCAGAAAATATCCATACCCCCACCACAGAGGGAATTTCACGTAAGCCCCCCCCCCCCTCCCCAGAATTTCCATTTTTTGACCACTAAAATAACCTCCCCACCCCTCCGGAATTTCCACTACTATTTTGTACACCCCCGATACCCTCTGGAAAAAATAGTTTTGGCAAGAAAGTGTGTTAAAGTAAAAGTAAACACTCCAAACATTTAGCCATCTGCATTGCACATAACTACTATGCTTAATATTCTCGATCGATTGTAACATCTATATCTGAAGATACTTGCAAAGAAAGCATTTGAGGTTAGTGAAACATGCTTTATATGAAGAGATAAAATGGAAACTTGTCAAATTACCTTCCAACATGACCAACTCCCTTTGTAAATGTGGTACAATTTCCATTAAGGACTGATAAAATGCGTGTGGATGAAATTGACACTGTACTTTTATTGCGAACACGATCGCTATTAAACGGACTCAAGACGAAAGCCAATTTTACAGCAAAACTACGTACTAATAGACAGAGATAAACAGGGATACAAAATTCTCAAGTTTGTGAAATCGTAACATCATTTCTACCTTTATAAAGAAACTAATTTTCATGAAAGAAATCGACTGCCACTTTGAAGATCGATGCGAAAACAAACTAGGCTAGTCTCCAGTGCTTTTCAGTCCACAAGGTGACTGCATGTGGACTGGTAACAAGTAATGGCGGCCATGTCCATGTAACGGCACATTCTTCGCATTTCCAAAATGCTTTTTGAAGAAGGAAAATGTATTTCAAATATAATGCGAGTCAAAAACAGGTATTCAAGCCACTATTTTTCATGTGAAAGTTCTACTTAGTAGGTAAGAGAGGATTTTTGAACAGCTAGATCGACACTCAAATCCGAATTGAATCAAAAGACCTCTGGAAACTAAATCGATCATAAAATCCCCCTTCCCTCTGGAATTTCCTGGATCTTTGACCCCCCTCCCCTTCGGAATTTCCAATAATTTTTATTCCCTCCGTGGTTGGGGTATGGATATTTTCTGGAACCACACATTCTTAAAAACGTGAATTCTTAGCAGAGATTTTCTTTAAGGTTTGTGGAATGGAACATTTTCAAATATTCCTGAAGACTCCACGGCGGCAAGTTAAACTGTAAACAGATTTCTTGTGTCGTTCAAAAAGGTTAATTTATGTCTCTCATAAAGTTTCGTTACTGTAACAAATCTTTTTCTCTAACTGACTTTTTATCACCCAAAAACTCTCAGGTGTTGGGAAGGCTAATGTGACAAGGAAATGTCCCAAACTCTGCAGATTTCCTGGCATGTTATACTTCCTTGCTGCATGACAAAATGCCCAACAGAAGCCAAGAAAATTGAATAGGTAAAATGAGTTCATTATTGACTTTGGAAGACAAAACAAAACCAAATACTGTTCAACAGAATTTCCATTCCATTTCAAAATATTACAGTGCAGCAAAAGAAAAAGACGACAAAAACAAGCCAATAATTTTGATCTATGGTATTTCAACTGTGTTAAGTTAGTGGCTACTAAGTTCATTTCTCGGCAGTTCTGTAGTAGCTGAATAAGACTCCAAAAAATATATTTAAACGAATTGCACAAATAAACTTAACAAACAGAGTGGAGGTCGCCATAAATTAGATGTGCAGAAATCCAGCGTGCAAGTTACTGTTCACTTTTAAAACCTAAATCCCTAAATACAGGGAACCAAATGAAAGAAATGCAAAAGGAAGTTCAATAACAATCAATTTTCTTTCAAGCCGAGGCAAGGAAACCTATTCAAAAGCAAATAATGTTCAAAATTTTGCAGACGTGCTTTGCTGCCTCTCTCCCCCTCAGAGGTTCGAACGTTCGTTATATAAATCTGCTGTGCAAAGTGAGTACAGGTGCAAAGTCGAATGGATCAATCAGGCGGAGAACCTCTGCCAGATGTATGTTGATTTCTCATACATCCTTGTTGTTTTCTCGTACATCAATAGATTTCTCGGCTTTGGCTACCGGTAAATTTGACAACTTGAAACAGGGATCGCGTTAACACAGAAATCATGCATTTTTACGCAAAAAAATGCCCAAAAATGCAGCATCAAAATTTTAATGCGTCCCAGGACGCAAGATGTTGACTTGAAGAACTCACTCCACTTACTTTGAATGTTGAATAGATTTTGTTGTTTGAGTGATGTAAAAAATGGGGGCCAGGGTCGCCAAGATTTTGGGACCCACCCAAAATGCTTGGGATCCCAATTTGACCAGACATGCGGGTACGAGGACCCAGAATGAAAAATCCTAGTGCCATCCCTGTGAAATTCACAGAAACTCATTGGTAATTATGTCGCTATAGTTTGTATTAGTTTTTCTAATTTCATATTTTCCAAGAAAAGAAGTAAAAGTGTTTTACTTCCAGAAGGCACTCCTGAAACCTGTGGGGAGTCTTGCATGTTCTCTTTTTCTCTTGGAAGAACTATAATATGGTGGACGATTTGAATCAGCTTGACTGTCCTCTTCAAGAGCTGTTTCCACATGGTAAATTTGAATTTAAATAAAACAATCTTGCAATCTCTATATCTCATATTTGTTTTTTCCTGCTATTTGCAATCATTGAATTTAGAGCTTCTCTAAAACCCCTGTTATTAAAACAAAGTAAACAAAAGGATAAGCTTAATCATTGTTTGGTTCTCACCACTGAAGTAGTGTTATCTACATCGACATCTATATACATCTAATTGCAATAATGTTGTCATAGAAAAAAGCAAAAAGCCAAACAGGAGGTAACTAGGCAAATTTAAGTTTCCATTGTTCTTGGATACGGCACATGAATCAAAAATACATTTTTCATTCGTGTCATTCATGTGCAGTATATTTTTCATTCATGCACCCTATCTGAAAACAATGGGAATTTAAATTTGGCTTATTAACTCATTGACCCCTGTGCCAACCGTAACTGGCCCAGACGAGCCTTGGCCTTTCTTCCA
>OZ026595.1:25134152-25279152 GCA_964020085.1 Micromussa lordhowensis
ATTGGTTCAGTTGAGAAAATATCACCTAATTGACATTCAGACAGACAGACCCACCAATCGATTGACCAACAAACAGATTACTGATTGGAAAACTGACTCACAAACTAGATAGATAGGTATACTGGCTATTACTGTTTGATCGGTTCGCTAATTGCTGAGTTGCACCTGATTGACAGACAGACCCATTTCTGATCGACCAACAAAAAGAGTACTAATCGGCAAGCTAACCTGTCAGCTAAATTTTAACTTCAGTTTTAAGAGAGCCTCTTCCTATTCATGTGCTTATGGGCTATACTGTGGGCTGTTTACAGCTCCTACAAAGGTGTGATTTTGATACAGAACATTGCATGTCTGAGTTATTTAATGCAGTTGAACCTCCCTTAGTGACCACCTTCTGAAAAGTAGCCATCTCGAGTCTCGTATACGATTATGTTTTGTGGTTCCCGAAAATTGTCTTGCATCGCCAAGTTACCAATTTTTTATAAGCAGTCCATGAGTGATGCAAAATATATAGGTTGTCTCCTATGGGTGGTTCAGTTGTATCTTCAATTTATTTACTGTAAACCTTGTGGGAACTTTTTCCTTACCTCTGCTCCACTGAGTCGGATGTTATTTAAATCTTGAAGAATGCAAATTCAATTTTTCGTGTTGTCGAAATTTTTTTTGCATCAAGTTGTTGAAAAAAACGTGACTAGATATCATTTGACTAAAACAGACTTTTCTTTTTTCTGTTACTACCTCATCAAGCAACTGTGGAAGGATTGAGGAAAGATCTCATTTTAGAATCTATTTTTGAAAGCCTGTTTGGCTGAAAAAAAGAACTTTAAAGAAATTAACGTTTCTCTTTTCACTTTCAGTTGATTTCGGGTGTTTTTTAACCGCTGATAAACGGCCTTTTCCACAATAAATTGTTTTGATCAATTGAAATGCATAAAGAGGTACAGGTCCGTGCAAACGAAAAGAAAAAAAATGCTTATCTATATTTTGTTTGTATTAATTTTTTTGATATATTGTGGAATTTAAATTGCCTGCCAGAAATTTGCGCCTTAAATATTGAAAGGCTGGTTATCATAAGAGTTGTTTTATTTTGAACGTTCGATTTCTCGTGTGGACGACAAATTTCTTTCGGAACTTTATTCTCTTCGATTTAAAAGCGAGTATGAGTAGTACAAACACCAAAAAATATTCAGTTTGTGTGCGGCGATTATTTGGAAACCGGTTTTTAAAACAAGCTCAGTGGAGAGGTTTTGGAAAACGTCCTTTAAACCAGTCCCAAGAGGAATGAACATTATTTCTCCGTACCGTGTCAATATATTTCCAAGTTGACGAGTGATGAGAGTAATTGCAAAAGTCTTGATTGATCTCCAAATTTTCATAACATCGAAAAACGGCGGGAAATAATGTGTCCAGCTTGGTACATATATGGTTGTTTACAGTAGATGTCTAGGTCTCGTTAAAACTTAACGGTACGCTTGTAGAGTGGTTTTTAGTAAACGATGTTTCTGTTCCAATGTACGCCATACTTAGGTCTAAAATTTAGAACTCGGTTCTCGGCTTTTCCAATCGTCGCGATACCTTGTCACGCTTGTTTTGCGTGACGACCTCAAGTAGGGTTCTACCTGAAGATAACGAATTCACGGAAAGATTCGGCCAAAAATGATAAAACACTTATCTGTGGCGTACTTTGACATGAGAAACGAACTGTTTACTAAAACTAAGTGTCAATCGTACTGCAAAGTTTTCTCAAGTCCTATCCTGAACTTGGCTTGTTCTAGGGAATTTACTACCATTTTCGAGCTACCGTGAACTACCAACTTTTTTCCGCGTTGTTCCGTGCTTAAAACATTCAAGTTTGTCAAGATAAACTGTCGCGCTTTTCAACTGAACTAATTAACGTTTAGAGCGTGAAAATGTCAAGTTTTGAAAGCTCTGCCTGAATGTTCCTGCACATTAAAAACGGTGCGTAGAGTTTTTTGTAACATTCTAAAGTACATTCGCGCGCTGTACTGTCTGTAAACCATTGCGGTCGTGCAAGTCGAGATTGTATACTCATATTACTTGATGGAAAAGGGTCACTCCGATTTTTTTATGTTTTTATGTAAAAAAATCGGAGTGACCCTTTCCATCAAGTAATGAGTAATATGAATATACAATCTCGACTTGTACGACCGAAATGGTTTACAGACAGTTCAGCGCGCGAATGTACTTTAGAATGTTACAAAAAAACTCTACGCACCGTTTTCAAAACCTGTGTTTCATGTGCATGAACATTCAGGCGGAGCTTTCAAAACTTGACATTTTACTCTCTAAACGTTGATTAGTTCAACTGAAAAGCCCGACAGTTTGTCTTGACAAACTTGAATGTTTTAAGCATGGAACAACGCGGAAAAAAGTTCGCCGTTCACGGTAGCTCGGAAATGGTAGTATCTGGTTCACTCAAAAGGTTGGATTGCAAAATAAAACAACACGGAAGAGAAGATAACACCATTTTATTGAAATGAAAATTCTCTCTTTTCCATGACTTGTTAATAAAAAAAAAAAAATAAAAGAAAAACAGCCAATCTTGCCCCTGCTTTTGGGTTGCTTCTACTCTGCTACTCCGAGTCGATGTTGTTTCTTTTTGTCCTCATTTGATATTCCAACTTTGAAATCCTGGTCTGTTTTATCCGACCGCTTCATTCAAGCCAGGCACAGTTGAACACTTGAAGGAGTTGACCGTTTGCTCCCAAGTGGGATGGACAGCGTAAAGGAAAGTGAGAGTTTCCTCCCCATGCCTCCGGGATCTCGGTCTTAATTTGTCACAATGCCACACTCGGGTAATTTTGGAATTCGAAAGTTGGAAATAAATACTGGAAAACGCCAAAGTCGTATTTGGACTGAAGATGCTAATCCGCAAGTCAATGTATCCAAAAACAAATCGTGATTTGCCAGAATTTCCGAAATCTTAAATAAGCTCGCCCTCCCAGAATATTTTGGATGAAAACCTATTTAAAAATGGAAATTTCCGCCACCTGGACAAGAAAAACGGAAGTGCTAAAGTATGGCGCTCAATTTCAGTGCATCACTGTTGAAATCAAAGAAAGAATTGAACACAGAATCCGCCAGTCTGACCTCCCGACCAAACCACCGACCGACCGTCATTCCACAAACTTCAACAAAGAGCACAAGTCACTGAAAGTCTCTCACTTGATAAACTACTGATGTCAGGTTTCTCTCTTTAAATTTGGAAGAAAGAAATCGAAATCAATTTATGATCAAAAGTCAAAGGAAAAAAGTTTAAGTGTTGTTTAATAAATAGATTTAGTTAACTTATCATCCAGCTTGTTTGTTTGTTGTCGTATTGCAGAACATGTGATGTGACCCTGGAGAGTTGTTTTTGTCAAATGCAAATCGTATTCCCGTGCGAATGAATGAATTAATTTTAGAAAGACAAAAGAGCAATTCTCCAGAGAACATCCGTGATCTGAAACCGGCAATTAACATACGAAGCTGAACGTGTCTTGCTATTGAAAAAACTAAAACAAGCTAAAGAGTAAGCCGAATTGGCAGTCAATAAAATTTTAAAGTTATGTCGTTATTAAGTAAAATATTCAAGTAAGCGCGATTTCGCATTTTTAAAAGCCAAAAAATAGAATTTGTTGATTAACTTAGTCGTGGTTGATTTGGTGAAAAATCCAACTGACTCGTTCATTTTTGTAGTGTGAAAGAAAGTTTACAATTAGCTTACTCCTTACAGTAGGTAGAATGTTTTGACAATAATAAAGTTTATTATTATTAATGTTATTATTATTTATATTGATTTAAAATTTTGTAGCGTCCTTCGCAGTTGCGACCAGCGGTGTCACGCAACGTCCCTGCCAAAGTATGCGTGACTATCCAAATAGTTTTGATTTTTTTTTAATTTTATGAATTTTATTACGAAAGTGAGGAAACCCATAAAAAATTTGACCCTGGCTAGAAAGCACATACCGTAAAAAATGTTAATGATTGTGAATTTTAACTGTTATTGAAAAAGTAAATTTAAGTATTAAGGAACGCTATATGGATTTAATTTAAGCTTAAATAAGTTATATTTTTTCGTCTAAAATTCAAAGACAAAATTATATAAGAAAGTCAATCAAAGTGCTTAAAATAATGATAAATGCCAGATGTTTCAGAACTACCCTTCATCAATAGGCAGATTAACCGTTACGTGGAACGCCGCTGTTGAGTTTGACAGTTAACCAGGCTACCAATGGAGGGTTATTTCTCAAACACCTAATATCTTTATATTCATTAACCTAGCTGATTGCCAATTTTAATAACACCCCAGAAGCTCTAGGGAGACTGGACTCCAACTTTGAGAACTAGGGTTTCTGGTACTGTGTTGGTAACCAAAACAAGCTATGATTTGTTGATGGTCACTAAGACAACCATCGACCAATCACAGCTCATGTTTGGTTACCAACACAATTCCAGAAACCCTAGTTCTCAAAGCTGGTGCTTAGTATCCGTACAGTTTATGGAGTAGGAAACAAATGAAAATTATTTTTTGAGGAATTAAAAATTACTAATTTAATAAGTTAAGTGAAATTTAAAATCACTATGGATTCAAAATAATTAAAAATTCAGACAAAACTTAGTAAGAAAATGCTGTTGTTTTTTTTCAAAAAAGATTTTGTTTATAATTGGTCCTATAGCATTTATGTGTTTAGAATGTTATTTTTACAGTTTAAATTTTAATTTTAACTAAGAAAAGAGAGAAAACCTGACCCAGTGGCAACCCAAACAGAGAGACCCCCAGTAACCATTAGCTCAATTTGATGTCATTTGTGAAAATCCAATCAGGTCAGGCCAATGAAATTCAGTGCTCTCCTCTGTCTATGCTTTCTCTAGAGATGTACCTTCCTTGAGCCCCACAATTCAGCACTCCAGTTTTACATCCTTGGTTGCGGAACATTTCCGGATACATTGACTGCAAAAAAGCACCTCGCTGGGCCAAAAATGGCCAATTGATGGAGTGGCTTTGTGACAAATTAAGCGAAACCCTAAAGACATGAAGAGAAAACTCTCACCTTCCTTCACACTGTCCTACCCACTTAAGAGCAAATGGCCAACACCTCCAAGTGTCCAACTGCCCCCAGCTTGAATTACAGGATCAGATAAAGTTTCCCAGGATTTCTCAGTCGGAATATCTCAGAGGACATCAGAAACACACACCTTCTCAGAGGCAGAGCTTCCACAACCCAGCAGGGGCATTGATTGGCTAGATTTGTGTCTTAGTGTGTGCCACCTTCTGTCCTGGAATTAAAGAATAACCTAACAAACTAATAAGTAGATACATGCAAGCTCACTAGCATTATAAATAAAACAAAAAAAGAAAAAAAGGCTGTTTCTTGGTGATAAAAGTCCACAACCAAACAAGGTTGAAAACTTAATCTAGACTGTCAGCAGGCTGCGCTCAGGGTACTGAGCAAAAAAAAAAATTCCTACACGCTTAAAAAAAAAATCAGTCATTAAAAAAAGAACAAAGAAGGTGTAGAGGAAAGAGATGAAGAAGTTTAAAGGAAGCCTAAGAGAGCCTAAAAAATATAGGACTTCCAGCACCAAGAAAGAACCAAGAAATTGATGCAAAGCAAATGAACATAAATTGATGTTCATCAACAGTCTGCAGAAGGTAGATCTTGAGCACAGTGAAGCAGCCAGATTCTGTTTTAGATTAAAATAAAACAACAACCAAAAGAAAAAATAGTAATAAGTTCAAATGCAGACTGTTGATCGAACTTCCTCTAACCTGAATACTGTATTGCATTATTACTATTATTAGCCCGGAAAATATAAATATAAATTGAGATTTTTAACATGAATAGAGAACAAGACTTTGGAAACCAAGAATAGGCCAATTCCAAGAAAGTTTGAAAGTTTCTAAGTACCTAAGATGAAAGTTTGCTTAATTCCAAAAAGCTCTTCTCTCGTTTCTCTTTTCTCCTTTTCGTAACATTGCCACTCTAAAACTACTCCACAAGGAACTAGCAAAATAATGAGAAACCTGTATTAATGAAAATTTTGACGAGTCTTCAAAGCAATAAATGCAATCAAATTGAGAAAGTAAGAAAACAGAGTGGCACCAACAAGATTAACAGTACCTGCTAATAGTTGCAACTTTTGTTGTGCTTAAAATAAGTACTATTTACGTTTATAATTTAAGTTATACTAATGAGCTTGCAGATCCACTTTTACTTAATATGAACAAAGGAAGCATTATAAATATTTTTTTTTAAAAAGGATGATAACTTGCAAAAACGGACTACTGCATTTTGAAGTAGCTGATAGGAAACAGAATTCATTCTGCACCACATAACCAGACTTCAGCTTACCCAGGCCAAATTTTGGAAATGAATAATTTTAAACCAAAATGTCATAATATGTGAATGAGAAATACTTGACTGACTATCTTGTGAACATGTAATTTATAATGAAAAAGAACTGCTTCCCTTATTCTGAGCCTGTATTAAACCACCATCCTAGAGAAATTGGGTCACAAATTGGGTGTCCTCTGGACATGCACGACAACTATGGGTTCTGAGGTTTGCCAATCTCAGAATTGTCAATTTGTGTTTTATAATTACTAAGAAATTTCTGAAAACTGATAATCATTAACTTTGTCCTGGGGCAGCAGTACAACAGCATGCATAAGAAAAGCCCTGCTCAAAAGACTCTTGTGTTGAGACCTTCGATCGTCATAAACTTGCTGAACAAACAAGTGCAAGAGTAATATTTGACAATGGAATCAAATTATCCAAATAAATTTGATACAAGTTACTATAATTACTTGATTAAATGGTTCATTGGTTGGAGTCAGAATTTTTGCTGCTGCATGTACACATGTAGCTCTCTAACTAATAATTATGCATTAAACAGACAAAGATTGCTTTAAAAGAGATATACTGTATGTTATTTGCCGGCCAGTAGGTCTGTATGGGGAAAACTGTACCAGAGGCTGTGTTGAGTACAGCCCGAGACCCAAGGCCTTCGGCCAACTTAAGACCTCTGGTACAGATTTCCCCTATACAGATCAACCTAGGATGACCAATAACATGTTTATATTTTTCTTACTTTATCTGGTCTTTAAGGAACCTTGGAGTCCTTGGAAAATTGTTTAACAAAAACTTTCACACCCATTTTTTTGCAGTAGAGCATTTCCCTTCAATTGGCTCTCTATAATTCCATTTTAAATCTTACGCCAAATATGAATTTTCACCCCATCTAAGGCAATCTGACTGATTTATAAGCAGCAAAATCTTGGAAAAAAAAGTATAAGGTGTTTACAATTTATTTTGGTTTACAATTCAAAAGGAAAACTCATTGGACTTGATAATATTAATAGTTGTTCAAAGAAATTTGTGAAACATTTGACTTAGGGAAAACAAACTCTGTAAACTGACTGATAATGACTATTGTTTAACCACAATAATTTCAGGAACTCACCCTAACCCAAAGATCACATACAAAAACATATATCAGATTTCCAAACAGCAGATGAACAGCAAACTTAATCAAAACTGAATTCTGTTGAGTTTCTCTACCAGCCTTTTATAAAAGATAAACACAATGAAGACTAGCAGTAAGTTGTCAAAACATTGCCACCTCCATGGACCTCAGTGACAACAACACGAGACATTAACAACGAATATACACTTAATAATGCACACTGTGGCGAGAATGACATACAGTAACAAGACTCTATCCCAACCAATGAACCAATATAAAAATTGCATACAGCTACAGCTGTAGGGTGATATTCAGTTGCAAACTAGCTATACAGACAATTTTTTCCGCAAAAAAGCACTTGTTTGAACATTGGTGGCACACACACCTACATGTAACAACGGTATTAGCTTTATGAGGGGGTGGGTTGCATCGGTATGTGATTAACGTGTAGTTTTGGAAATGTCTTAAGTTTCACCTGTTGTGGTACTCATTGTCTCAGTATGTAGCAGACTTGAATGTCAGTGGCAGTCTATTTGTTAGTTTAATTTGATGTTAAGTTTATGTTGAAGCACTGGTGTCAGGTCAGGTCCATGTTTTTGTGGTAGTCAGTCACTCCCATAATGGCAGTAGAATGTGTTTTGTTGTCTGTCATTTTTTAGTGCTTTTCTTTGGTCTTCTGTCAAGTTCTTGAAACGCATAGCGCTATGTCATCAGAGTTACGTAAAAAGTTGTTGGTCAGTTGAGAGTGATAAGTCTTAAGTCTGGTCCTTGAAGTTGACTGGTGCCAGTGTTATTACTGGCAGTCAGACTACAAAGTTAGTTAGCTGTGATTGGCCAGTTGTTGTCAGTTTCAATGATTGTACTTGTCAAATCTGTGCTCACTCACTCATCCTCATCGGGCCCATCAGGACTCTTGAGGCCAGGTCAAATCTGTGCTGGTTCTGTTTAAAGTTTACATTTGTGTTGTTGGTTATTTATTGAGGTCATGAAAAAGTCACACATCTTGCAAGATGCAAGTAGTTCTTGTTGTGCGATGTTGTCAGTTTCAGTCATCTAGTGACATATATACAAACACAAGTATTGTTGAAGTTAAAGTTTGCTGGTTGATTTGTTGAGGTCATAAAGAAGTCACTTGTTGAGTGAGTGACAGGAACTTGTTGGTGTTAGTCCAGAACTGTTTGTTCTAAAAGGATAGTGACTGTATGCTTTATAGAGTTTGTAATTTCATTCCCTACAAACCAATGCAAGCCACCTCCCAAGAGTTCATTACAAGAACCTAGCCAAAGGCTATCAAGCTACTGAACTAAGAAACTAATCTGAACGGGGGTTGTGGAACAACAGCTGGGTGAAAAACCTCCCCGTACGTCCACTTGCTCCTAGGAGGAAAACCCCGGGCCAGCTGTACCCCACGTTCAATGACCTCCCGGGCTGGGTCAATAATTAAAAAGTTAAATAGCTAGTCAGACAAACTATTTAAATCAAATTTGCTTCATCTTAGTCTTAAATGAGCACTATGTATAAATTAAAAGTAATATTTTCACATACATATTAAGTATGTAGCAAGCTTACTGATCTGTGCACATGTGTAGCATGAATATTTTGCAAGAGTTTACTGTGTTCTTTGAGATTTTTAGTTTAGTTTGTAAAGTAAAGCCTCAAATATTTCTGGGGAAAGTGTAGTATACCTACCGGTATATAAATAAAAACATCTTTAATATTTATCTATAATAAACAAGGAAAAAGATATACACAAAGCCCAAAGTTACATGAACAAATTCCTATAAATTTAATATTTCCCAGTGTTAAGATCAGATCAATTTTTGCATTGCATGTTTGCATATAATTTGGGAGGAAAGATTATCTGGCTATAATTTAAAATCAGCATTTTCAAATCATTTCACCAGAAAAGTCACAAAAAAACCTTGCAAACAGTTCATGCCACAAATGGTATTCTTAGCTACCAATAACATAATTATTATATTATTTCTTAAATATGCAAACCACCTCACAATAAATTTACCAGAAACCATCTTGTCATCTCGTCTTGGCTGCTTCAACCTTTGGGCACCATCCTTAGTGTGTGGCCTGCTGTCCTTCTTCTGCTCCTGCCAAATCCATGCTCTCTTGTGATGTTCCTTGTCCAGTCCAACATCCTTTAATGAAACAACATGATTGGTAAAAGTGAAGAACAGTTCCCAAAGATATTGTTGGTCATTTGTCGGCCAACTGTCTGCCAACTGTTTGCCATTTGTTGGCCATCTGTCAGCTGTCTGGTGGCCAACAGATGGCAGACAGTTTTTTTTAAGATTTAGTGGGCCAACAGTTCACGACTGTCAGAAATCTGTCAGCAACATGTAATTAAGTTGTGGCTGAAATGATCTTCTCAAACTCATTAATACTTCAACAAGGAAAAAGGAAATCATGGCCGTGACAGTATATATGATCTTAATTAGCATAGATATTTTACTATCTAATATCTCCGTTTTCTCGTTAGTATTAGTTTTGATTGAGAAGATATATCAAACACTCAAGACAGTGTTTGACCACATTTCCAAACAACTGAAAGTTAGTCAAAAATACTCTGCTGTGCATCATATTTTCAACTCTCTTCTCGGTGTTTGGAAATGTGGTCAAGTTTGATATATTGCATAAAAATTTACTTATTTATAACTTCAACAACTTCGCCAAAAGGGAAAATTTCATTTCAAAGAGATACTGTACACTGCCCTCTCAATAGTTACATAACTATGTCTACTGCTTATCTTGTTGCGTTTGCTAGCAAAATTCTCGTATTGGTTCGATTTCAATTCCATATTGAACAGTGGACAGTTCTTCTCATTATCTACAGTACTAACAATTAGATTATGGGCTCGAGATTTATATCTAGAAATCGAGATTTCTATCTAGAAATCTTGATCTCATAATCTAACTGTTTAAGTAGAAATCTACTAGTCATTCAAAAATATATCTAAATCCTCTTCATAGACACTTTGAATACGCAAAGAGGTGGGCACCAGTTTGCTAACAAGTGCACACTGGTAGGCTACTCACTATCTACAACAGAATAGATAGTGAGTAGCGAAGCCAATCAGCAAATGACATTGTGATAGAACGCTAGTAGATTTATACCAAAACAGAATAGATAGTGAGTAGTGTAGCCAATGAGCGAACGGCATTCATGACAGAAAGCAAGTAGATTTATACTAATGGCTAATTCCAGGCCTCTATGAGATGCACCTCGGGGGTTTCATCAAGGGCTGGGCACCAGGCAAATTGACTGGCTGTACTTCCCCATTTCCTGCAAGAGTAAAATTTACTCTTATGGATGGGGAAGTACATTTTAATATGATCTGAAATTGACTGTGAAATCCAATTACTGTGGAACTTGTAGGTCCATGGTTCATCGCTATAAATTTATAGCGAAAACAGAAAAATAGTTTTGAAAATACTGTTTACTTGGGAATGTTTGTTTTTTGTCACTGGCTCTTCGTCTGTAAAGTGTGAAGGAAGTATACTTAACAATATTATTATTCCATAAGCATGTTGGATATGAGTTGGCTATAACCAATCTCACATCCAACAAGCACGAATGGGTTAATTGTTTATTAAATTTGGTACGCTTGTATACTTGGAAATTTTAGCTTAATTTGATTGGAGTTTAATTTTACTTATCACATGCAGGGCAAAATTACTGAATGCTGATTGTCTGAGACAGGGCATTTTTTCTTAATCACGAGGGCACTTGTGGAAATCAAGAGGGTATGATTACTTGACGCTGATTGGCTGAGCATGCCTCCATTAAGTTGGTTTCCTGCTTCAACAGATTTTGAAACGTATCACTTCTGAGTTTGATCTAAACAGGGTCATTTCATCTTAACATGAAAGAAAATCAAACTGCAGCAAAGTGCAGTCTTTTGGTGGAAAAGCAAAATAATTTTTCCATCCAAAAATGTATTGATTTGCAGCCTGAAAAAAGTTTGATTGGGGATGGCTGGTGTTGCACAAAGCATAGAGTTACAGACCTTCATGGCTGCCAAACTAAAAGTTAATTTTTTTGTTTTGCTAAGAGTCGCCTTATTAGTATCACAGGTCACCATATCGGCGTAAAAAACAGCGTAAATTGTGTTGGTACATTAAGTTATCACCATGGAAAGGAGAGCTTGGGATTCAAGAAGTTATTAGAGCTTGTTTGGACGCTTGTTTATGTCTTTCATCAATCAATGAAGTAGTTTCAAGGGCATGATTACTTGATGCTGATTGGCCGAGCATGCCTCTATTAAGTTGGTTTCCTACTTCAAACGGATTTTGAAACATATCGCTTCTGAGTTTGATCTAAATGCAGCTCTTTTATCTTAACATGAAAGAAAATCAAACTGCAGCAAAATGCAGTCTTTTGGTGGAAAAAAAAAATCCATCCAAAACTGTATTGATTTGCAGCCTGAAAAAAGTTTGATTAGGGATGGCTGGACTTGCACAAAGCATAGAGTTACAGACCTTCATGGCCGCCAAACTAAAAGTTAATTTCTTTGTTTTGCTAAGGGTCACCTTATTACTATCAGGTCACCTTATTGGCGTAACAGCGTAAATTTTGTTGCTACATTAAGTCTTCACTGTGGAAAGGAGAGCTTTGGATTCAAGAAGTTATTAGATTTCGTTTATACACTTGTTTACATCTTTTATCAATCAGTGAAGTAGTTTCATGCGAAAACAGGTGATTAAAATTAGATCGCTTAGTTTCATTTGTAAAGAAATCGCTTTGAATGAAATCAGGCAATTTTGTGAAAACTTTGAAATACCCGTGAAATTAATCCTTAATTGCCCTCAGACCCATGCGATTACATATACAAAACAACCGGGAATTGACGTGGCAAAGACAACAACAAGTGGGAAATAACATGGCATGCATACCATTTGTAAACTTAGTTAAATTAAAAATCTGCTGAATGAAATTTACAATCATGTATAATTTAAGGACTGTCTACCAAATGAAGGACATACAACCTTGGTTAGAAAGTTTGAAAAGCATTCAAGTTTGAGTCATTGAAAAGAGTAATAATTGTGCACTTGCACATTTCAGCTGTAAAAATACTGTGGAAAACATTGATCGCCATGTGACACATGCGTTGTGCCAAAATTATTCTCGACAAGAACTCTTTCTGCATTCTCTTGCTGTGACTACCTTGGCATTTCGAGCTGGATGTGTGGAGCTGATTGCTGGCTAGTTTCAGAGTCAAGGACAGAAAATATCTTAGCATGAAATTCATCTTCAGAATCCCCGAGGCCACACTGATTGTTTTCTGCGGTTGGTAAAGAACCAGACCGACTTTGGTTCAGCACAAAATACTCAACTCCTCAAGGTTTTTTTTTGTAAGGACAGAATTGCTGCCGTTAGCTGGTGTCGATTCTCTCCTTCTCCTTGGCCAAAAAAGAGACCAAGATAGTAGCTCTGTAGCTGTGTGGGATTTTTGGTCTCTGCCGGCCTGAACTTGCCGCTGCCGAACAGTTTCTTCATCTGCTCATTGCAAACTGGTTTCTTATGGACTAATCCAAGAATGTTACCCATTTTACTGAGGTCTTTTACAAATGCTCTAATATTCTACTTGCCTCAGTAAAAGCGGGATCAGAGATAATGGCAAACGGTTTGTTGAGCAAATGATCAAAGGAGGCTCTCAGATGGATTTCATTGATGAACTTTTGTGAACTGACGTGCCTACTTTCTTCCTCACAGATGTGTAAAAACACCTCAGAAAAATCTTCAGTTCTCCTTTTGACATTAATTTTCTTCTATCAGTTTCGAACATTTGGTGCCACCAGGACTGGCTTGCATTCAGTAACCTTAAGGTAAAAATTGTTGTTACGTATTATTCAGGAAAGGGTAAAATCTAAACATTCATGTTTGAACTTTTGCAACATTTAAAGGAAACTTAACGGCCACGTTATGTTAAATAACGTTATGTTGAATGATCTCTTCCAGAACTTTGTGGCTTTTTTGTTTTCACTGGGACGACATTGTCTGTAGTTTCTTGTATTTCTTCTGTAAATAGCTCACTGAATCTGTTTTTTGTTGATGAAACTTGGCTTCTTGAAAAGCATTTTATGCCAAGCAACATTTCCTACATTTGTTTCTGTATAAAGTCAAACACAGGTATAATGGCTGGTAACCAAGATACAGTGAACCAATCAGAAAGCTAGAATTGCATTATCTGAGGATGAGAATTCAACAAATTCAATTATGTCTCAGCCTGGCCCTACTGGCCCCAGAAAGCGATGAAACAGCAGACAAAAAGATATTTAACCTGTTTGTACCGAATTAAAAATAATATCATGCTCAGTTTCATTATACTCCCGGACATAATAAGCGGTTTGAACCCAAGTGTATCAGTAGTTCACATAGTTTAATTGTCCATGTGAGGGTAGATCTGAAAAGAACTGTTGTTGGTGTCTGACATTTCGACAACCTGAGCGGAAGTCATCTTTAGAGTCAAGTGAATAGTGTTTGTCAGACGATAATGTTACATATAAGTTTGGTCTGTTGAAAGTGATTGGTCAGTTTAGCCATGATGGTATTGGCTGAAAGACTCATGTAAAGTTTGTCATCAGTCATTGGTCAGTTTCGATCCAACTATTCTGAGTCAAATTGGTCAGTTTGAGGTCCGTGTATTGTTAGTCAAATTAAGTCAGTCTGTTAGAAGTCTGTGCCTAACCCTAACCCTAAGTGGATAAGTCGTTTGTAAGGCACTGGTAATTAACAATTATCCTGCAAAATTGCGCGGAATATCGTCTGATACTTAGCCGGCAAGGCCGTAGACCGAGTCGGCTAAAATCAGACGATATTCCGCGAGATTGAGAAGGATAATTGTTTTATTATTCAGCAAATTGATAACAAAACAGCCACACATTTTTAAATCTCTCTGTCGACATTTTCTCACTTCACTTTTTCTTCCCACGTACGAAGCTACGTATACCGCCGGATATCTGTTACCTACGGATGACAGATATCGAGAGCATCATGACCATATTTGGATAGTGTTACAATTTGTTGAATAATAACTGTTGATATCTGTCAGAGGCATTTGTAGAGGCATTTGCTAGTGTACATACATCATCTATTTTGAAAATTGTTCATACTGTATGTTAAGCATCAAGCAGTGTCCGAGTCAATGTTGTGGTTTGTAAGCAGCAATGTGGTTGTTGGCATCACCATTTTTCATGACTCATTTGTGTTCAGTCAGTCTTGTGTTAAGATTTCTGCCAGTCTCACCAATGTAGGAAGCTTGGCAGTCAAAGCATTTGATTTTGTAAACTGCTTCCTGTCTGTTGTTAGGTTCCTCCCTGTTTTAATGATGGTCAGTAAGAGTTGTAACGTAGTTGTAGGTTTGTGGGCTACACAGATGTTGTAGGGCTGTAGGATCCATGAGATGGTCTCACAAGTGCCCTTAATGTAAGGTATAGTCACTGTAGTAACAGGTCTGGGTTCCTGTTTGTTGCGTCAGCTTCTGTAAGTCCGTAAATGTTTCATCTAAGTGAGCATTGTAGTTGTTCTTGTGTTCTAAGTGAGCGTTGTAGTTGTTCTTGTGAAAAACATGTTCAAGGTATTTGTTTTTCTCATGTTAACTGTCCGGTGTGTCACAAACTAGTTGAGCTTGTCTCCTCAAAGTCTTAATAGTTGTGGCTTTGTGTAAAGTCGGGTTGTACAGGATGATTCGTCAAGTTCTCTGTCGGTACGTGTTGGTTTTCTGTACAGTTGTTCGTAGTCTGTTGTTTTCACCGCTTACCAAACAGTATAGAAAAGGAAGTTTTCCATTTTCTTTGATGTCTTTGGTAAACTGAATGTCGGCATTCTGTTCATTAAGGTGGTAGTGAAAAGCATCAATTTCATCTTTGTGAATGGCACTAAAAGTGTCATTAACGTAGCATAACCAAAGCGGTATCGTTTGCCTGAAAGTTGCAAGGGCACGTTCCTCCACATGTTGCATCACAATTTCTGCGACAACAACAGAAACAGGCGACCCCATGGCTGTTCCATGCAACTGTTTGTAGTGTTTACCATTGTACTGAAAAGCTTTGTTCTGTGATATCAATAGTACTGAACATAGCTTTATTCTGTGCTATTAATTTGCCTTTAAAATGATAGAAAGAAGCTAACTCGCACATCATTTAAGACACTTAGTTAAAAATGCAGAACTATGCTCGCGTGCTTTGCGAAAGACACACTTTTTCATTCACAGTAATTAAAAAAAGCACAAAATTAAAAACCTCTTGCAATTTTGTTTGTATAGGAAATAGCACGGTTTCTAGGGGTATTTGGGATAAATACCACGAGTGATATTTCAAAATTTGCCAAAATATCACGAGCCGCGGCAGCGAGTGATATTTGGAGAGTTTTGAAATATCACAAGCCGGTATTTAAACCAAATACCCCAAAGAAACCGTGCTATTTTTTGTTTATACTACAAGGCAAAGAAATTTCGCATCTTGTAACGTTGTTTAGTCACGCGCGAGTGATTGGTTTTACTACAACATGTGATCGCACAAAGGTCACACATGTTCAAATGATTTTTGCTTCAACTGCGATAAAACAGTACTTGAATACCTGTAAATATCTTTTGAAGGGTACATTTTGAACAGCCTAATCGTCAATCGAAGTTTATCAATAGATTTTTTAAACCGATTCTGCTTGTGTGGAACTTGGACTTTGGGCTTTCATTTAAGCAGCAGGCCGTGAAAATTGTTGGCTATTTATCGTTTCTTTGGTCACCACAGCAGCAGAAAATAGTTTCCAACGGACGACGTTTACTTCTGGTTGCCTGTGCTTCTGAACTGTTCAATAAAGACTGAAAGGAACCGTTTTTCATTCCCTCACCTTCTTCGATAGCAGTTGAAAGAGCGCTCGACGATAAAGCTATGCACCAAACTTCGTCAGCTGAGTTGGTTCGCGTTGCAGCTTACTGAAAATATCAGGACTGTATCCTTTGCCTTCCAACTTAAATCGATGAAACAGTGACCTAGAACTTTGTACATTCTTTGCTGTTTCCATATCTTGGTAATTTCCTTTAGCTCTTGCAGTTTTTTCCACAGAATTTTGAAAATCTTTCCGCCATATTGTTTCGATCATTTATGTTTCCATGGAAACTGAAATTTTTACATGTAAGTATTTCAAATTTGGCAGAAATACTACTGGTCTTAGCCAATCGCATTTGAGAAATTTCTTAGCCTGTAGTATCATTGCTAGAAACCTATCAAATCCGGTAATTATAGAATACTGAATATAAATTTTTCTTTTTATGTAATCAGTAAAAGATTACGAAAACTGATCTGTTGATCAATGGTGTCAAAATATGATTTAGTGAACTATACAATGATCCCATGTAGGCAGCTAAGTGGTACTGATTTTGTATTCCAAATTGCAAGAAAATGCATCTCTGCAAGACTAAGATTTCAAAATTATCCAGGGAGGCATGCCCTTGGACCCAAGTAGCTTTCTACCCAGTTGTCATACCCTGATGCCTGCCTGCTAAAAACCTCTTTGAAACCGCTGGCGCCTACAGGGAATCATTGGGCTTCATTGAAGCAAATATCCACTCCAAGATGATTAAATCAATACAACTACCATGATTCTAGGAATATCTTACAGAGGGAATTAGCCATTGGTACTGTACATAGTATAACTTATATGTATTTAAGATGTAAGTGGTAAGGTGCTCCAAAACAGTGTGAGCCATGAGGAGACTCCCCCAGACTAATGTAAGAATGCTTTGACCAAAATTTGATCAGGAATGTCCATCAAATAGAGTACATTGTAAGAGTATTTACCTGGTTGGTCATGGCCTGAATGTTTTGTTTTTTTCCACTGTACATACACATTTCCACTCCATCTGTACAGAAATGTCAACTGTCTGCTCAGACCAGTGTCCACTGTCTATTCAGGCTTGTCCACTGTCTGACTATGTATTGAAACATTCAGAAAAGGTTCATGTTAGTGGTGAAAATGCAAGTCAGACCAAAGATTACTGTTAGAGTAAGGAATAAATAACATCTATTCACCAATATTTGCTGAGCCCCAGGCATTAAAAAATGTTTTAGTATGATTATTCAGGTGATTACCAGAGACAAACAAAAGAGCAACTGAAATGTGTGTGAACAACGAAGTGCAGTCTGGCATGGATCACATGGCCACTCCATTTAACTGTACATACTTAAAGCAGACAGAAATGATTTTAACATTTTGTTCTGATTGCTGTCAATGTTCTGTCAAGGCAAAAACAGACTAAACATGTCTAAGAGTAACCCAATTTATTTTTTTCTCCAGCTTCTCGGCAGTCCAGAATCCTAAATCTTAGAATCTGATTGGCTAATCGCACATGCTCCAACAGTCCAGATTTTCCCATCAGGACCCTGAGTTACGGACCGCTCCTAAATTTCGCTCCTTAAAGTTAGCAGTAATCGGCAATCTTTTGCCTTTTTTAAACTTCCATCGGCAATTAATAAACGCAAGTTTATCTCTATTTACTTTTAAATGGCAAGGAAAGTCACTGCAAGTAAATTCAATTGAGTGTTTTGAAGTTGTGAGAGTTTGTTTGGCTGTCTGTAGCTTGGCACTGTAGTGGCGCATAATCCTGTGTTGCTCTTGCCATATATTTTAAGTAAAAATGAGTTAATTTCAGTCAAGTTTACCTCTCTGATCCTTGCTGTATTTAAGAGAATTTCTGTGGAATACACGTAATGAATTTCCTCACTTTCTATTACTCAATTTATAGTAGAAAAGTCTGATTTTGAGTGATTTGCAATGACTGACAGAAATTGTTTTGTTAGTATACAATTCAAACTTTGCACCAAATTTCACACCAGGAAAACAATTTTGGAGAACTTAACTGGTGAACTAAATGGTACTTAATAGAATCCTTTATACAAATGAGAAGCTCTACAAAATTGGTTTTATTTCACACAAAGATTGTACCTTTTGTAAAAGCGCATCAGAAACTTTAACCCATTTGTTGTACCACTGTCCCTTCTCGATAGCATTTTGGAAGGATTTTGAATGGTACTGGTCAGTGGTAAAAGATGAGCAAATTCATCTAGCATTAGAGGATATCACAGTGGGCGTCATAACAAGACCATGCCCCTTACTAAACTACTTTTTACTGATTGCAAAGATTTACTTGTGGGACTGTAGAAGAAACCAAACTTTGCCAAATATCGTTGGATTTAAGGCTAAAATTGAACTCAAGTATGAAACAGAAGCATGTATTGCACGAAAAGGCAATAATATAAAATTTCTAAAATCGAAATGGGCAAATTGCTTTCTGTAACTTTACTATTACTCTTACATGTACCATTAATATAAGTATGCAGGATAAATATTTTGTCTTTCAGTCATTTTAACGTTTACGTTTTGCACTGAAATATTCTTCGCTAAATTGGAAGTACTAAGTTATGTAAGCTGTTTGTATGAGAACAATTATGTAAATGTGGACGCAGCTGTCGATGTACTTAGTTAATGATGTTGTAGACTTGTATATATCATAAGTTACTGTAAGAAATGGTAATAGCTGTATCGTAAGTAATGTCACTTAGTGTACTGTAAGTAATGTAAATATCCGTATCATTAGTAATTCAAGAAGTTGTACTGTACGTAACGTAAGTAACTGTATCGTTTCTTGTAAGTGATGTGAAATCGAATAAAAAAAAAAAAAAAAACTAACATAAAGAAGTTCAAAATAAATAAGTTCTTTAATGCATCTTTCTTTGTCCAGTACCTGATGAGTTACTTGCTTGTTCGCTCATTAGATTTTTTACAAATGGTTCGGTAGACCGGCGGCATGTAAGCCGATTCAGTGACAGAGTTGTGTACACAAATCCACTTGTAAATACCTCTTACTAACCGAGTTCGAGGGCCGTACTGTAAGTTATGGACTGAGTTTTTCCCTCATCGATTTATGGCCCAAACGTGAAGCGTGCGGGCCATAAATCGAAGGGGAAAAATGAGGATCCGTAACTTACAGTATGGACCAAGAAAATGAGGTTAGTAAGATATTTATTATATAGATCTCTACTGTTCACGCGGAACGGCTTCAAATTTATGACGCACCTTGAAAGCAAAACGAGTCAATTTAAAAAATCGTTAATTGACTCAAGTCGTTAGCAGGTTTTAATACACAATTTCAGAAGTAAAAGAAAGTTTTATACTTTTACTTGCTAGAAAAGTTAAGAACGCTTGGCGATAAATCAAGAAACATTTTGGCAACAAAAGCAGCTTCAAATTTTAGCAGGCCGTACAGTAGGATACAGCCCACTAAATTGACCAATCACAGCGCGCGTACTAACTGAGAGATATAATAAGCCAATTTACCGCAGGAAAAAATAAATATGTTATTTGCCTGCTTAGAGTCGGTCTGTAGAGTGAAAAACTGTGACCTCAGGCTTGAAAATGCTGCACTCATCCTGCGACCTCGGGCAGCATTTTTAAGACCATGGTCACAGTTTTCCACCATATGGACCTCCCAACCGGCAAATAACATATATGTATGACCAGATCAATCACAAAAGTAACACCATTGTTTAGGATTAAAAATGGAAGAGTAACCAGTTGTACAACCGAGTACAATGGAAGGGAAAGTCCTTGCCAACTACTACTCCTTGCTATCCACCCACTGTCATCTCTAAGGTCTTATTCCATCACCAGAGGAATTGGTGGGCATGTTCTTCAGTTTGATTGAAAATAAATCCGCCGCCATAGTCTGCCTTCCTTAAGTCTGTGGTATCACAGAACCCCTCACACGTCTTCTTCGAAAGAGCGGAATTAACATTGTTACTAGACCTCACAAGACCATTCAACAAGAATTCCCTTCTCCCAAGTTTAGGCCTCCTACTGAACTTCAAACCAATGTGGTGTATAAGATCCCTTGTGCCAATTGTCCTTGGAGCTACATTGGTGAGACTGGAAGGTGTCTTTCAGCTCAAATAGTTCAGTTCATGCTTGGGGTAATAATCACTCTATCGACTTCAACAATGCCAGAGCAATTGATAAGGGAAACTTA
This sequence comes from Micromussa lordhowensis, assembly GCA_964020085.1. Classification (NCBI taxonomy): domain Eukaryota; kingdom Metazoa; phylum Cnidaria; class Anthozoa; order Scleractinia; family Lobophylliidae; genus Micromussa; species Micromussa lordhowensis. The sequence goes on from OZ026595.1 coordinate 25,154,660, forward strand.
CCAATTCGAAAAACTTTGGAATCTTGGCAGACCGCTAACATTAATGAAACAAACAATAACTCCAAGCCATTGCCAAAACAATATTCCTTTCTATTCTTTTAGATTAGCGCATTTTTCCTTTCACCGTTTCCACAATTTTTTCACACTTCACCATTTTGTATACATTTCCATCTCACGCATTTACATCTTTAGTCTGGAAGCAAAAAGCTTACATTTCTAAATTTTTTCTTAAAGGAAAACTGAAGGCAAAAACTACCATTTTTTGTAACACTTTTTTTAGATAGCCTAACATAAGTAAAGTTAGATTAGATAGTTTCTCTTGTCCGTTTCTTGCTTTTCGTGAGAAAAGTAGGTTTGAAACTGCCTTTTTTCTGCTTTTCGGGCCTTTTCATTGTGGGCTCGTAATGCGTGTCAGCGGTAGGCTGTGACGTATGATATGGGGAACGATGGGGAACACTGATTTCGTAAACAAGAAAACAAGGGATACAAGCTGAGAGCTGTTGTTCTGTCGCGGATTTCTGTTGCTATTTCCAACATGAGTGGTGTACAGCCATTTCAGTTTGAGCCAACTTATCCTCCTGGTGAAGAACCAGTTGACTCGGGGGAAGGAGACGAAGAGGACGACAAACTAGGCAATTTTGATGCTAGAGTTGAAAAAACCGAATGGTGCATTTGTGGGGGTAATTGTGTTCCAATGTCGACGGCCGATGAATGTTTTTGCTGTCAAGAATTGGAAGCCCTCAATCAAAAGTTTGACGAGTCGGGGGTTGAATGCATAACCGACCACGCAAAGTTCAGAATTGTGTGCCTGGATACGGATGTGCTTAATACTGCCCTTGTTGCAATTCACAACGCACGCTGTAATCCCTTGCCGGAACCCATCGAGAACAGGTTAGTTGTTTTGAAAATCTAGCCACCAATTTTTTTTAGTGTACAAATACATGTACAAAAAATACCAAAGAGTGGGTGAACACCTTGCCTGAAGCCCTTCAATGACCATTGCATCAAACTCATTCAAGTATCAGAAAATCTAGATGTGTGCCTTGCAATAACATTGGCTTTATCTGGTCGAGGAGTGCAAGCAATGTTGCGTGGAATATGCGGTGCTGTGAGAATGGCACTTCTTTCAGCAGTATCTTGACACTTCCTTTCGACAATTGCATCCAGCAATGGGCGTACATGATCCCTTGTTGTCTTCTCCATAATTGGCTTAGCAATCCACTCCTTACTTCTTTTGGGGAAGACCACCTTGAAACGAAGCTCTCCCTTGTTTTCTCCCCTTGAAGCAGTGGCATGGTCTCTGCTGGTGTTGGCATTGTGGTCAAGGGCTGCTAGCTGTGTTCGAGCAACCATGCCCTTATACCAAAAGTGTTGCTGTTTGGGGACGTATTTTGTTTGGACACTGTGGTACACCTCCAAAGATCCAGTGTGACAGCTGAGTGTCAACTGCTGGATGTCTTTCAGTAGATTTTTGTTGAAAGCTACTTCTTTTAAGGCCTCATGTGCTGGTGAACCTGGCCTTAGCCATCTCTTTGTTCTGGCCACATTTCTTGGGATGGGTGGGTGGGGAAATTCGTGATAATGATCTGCACTGTCCCAGTGATGGATGTTGGCAGTGTGGTGGACAATTGATATCCACTTCTCTCGCAAGAGTTCTCTGTCCCCATTACATGTGTCAGCACACCACCTAAGATGGTTGGACACTGACTTGATCCAGGATAAAGATCACCACAGTCCTTCTTCTTTGCCTTTTCAGTTAGTATTTTAGTGACACTTTTTGCTAAATGCCACACATCAAATTTGTGATCCACATCAGGGTAGACTCGTTTCATATCTGACTTAATGCTTACATGGCGATCAGTTGCCACAACCTTTACTTTAGCCTGGATATTTTCCATGCACCTTTTAAATCCTTCTCTCTCCATGGCATTACTGCTGGTCACTTCACTGACCTGAACAATTTGGAAGCCGACAATTTTGTCAGTGCTTTGATCAATCATGGTGTAGGTGCCATACTTTACATTATGCCCTGGGCTATCACAACGACCATCTCCAGAAAGCCACAACAGTCTGTGTCTTTCAACTCATTAAAACAGAATTTTGTTCTCCCTTCCAAACTTCATTAATTACTGGAAATGTTACAAAATGTTTTCTCACTGAAAAAGCATAACCTTAGTATTTCAGCTAAAGTAGCTACCTTGGTGTAGGTGGCCCCACTTAGAAGAATTGAGGAGGCCATCAGCAGGTTTCCAGCAGCCATCCCTTTGATCATTGGCTGGCTGTTCCAGAAGTAGGTGTGGCCATTTATGCACTTAAGTGTAACAAGCAATAGAGAACCCTGAGTAGATTCATGCCTTTTTCTGATGCCTGCACCACATTCGGGGCATCTTTTAAAAAGCTTAACTAATTCTAGTTTGAACACAAGGAACTTAACATCATCTTGTGGGTTTACAGCTTTGGAATCTTCAGTTTCTGACTGTGAATTGTTTGAGTGATCTGACATTTCAACCTTTTCCAATGGTACATAAGATGGATCCTTTTGAGGTGAGTTGTCTGGGGTGATTTTCTGTTCATGGGAAGGCCCTTCTTCATCAAGACAGATCACTTCTTCTCCATAAAAGTTTTCATCAGTTTGAGTACTTTGGTCACACAGGATCACATCAAATGAAGACTTGTATGTTTGGGACTCGGTTGATTTCATCATAAGTTGAGCTCCTCGTGTGTTAATTTGACACCCAACGTCACTGGTAAACTTATGTGTGGATTCATTGGTTTGATTTGTTATTGTCGGCCCCAACGGCCCCTCCAATGCAACCTGGCTTTGATTTATGCCCTGGGGACTTACACAGCCAACTTCCGGGTCACATTCACTAGCACTGGAGGTACTAGCTACAGGTTCTGCATGTACACCCTGGGAAATTTGAGGGGCAGCTGCTGAACTACATTCAGTGGAGGTACTAGGTTCCACGACGTTTATAGGGGAAACATGCTGCATCGTAGCGAGTGATACAATATACTGCAAACAAACGCAGATATTCCCTGACTTAGTGTTAGGCAATTGCGTGACCGTTTTCTCTACATATATGTGCGATTAAAAGTACTTTGAGTTGTGTCTAGCTAAAATTAATTCAAATTCTTACCGCTATCTTTGCTCTGTCATGCAAACGGTTTTCAGACGATAGTTGAGGCTTCTTCCTTGGCCGATGGACAAAAATTGTTGGTACAGCATTCAGCTTTAATGTACGTTTTGTTTTCAACCCAAGTAGTTCTGCTTTAAGATCACATTCAAAGCAGTCGGGCTCAAAGCGATCAGAACACAACCGAGTATCTTTGGTAACCACAAAGTCAACTCGGGATATTTTTGCTCATCACTCTTGCAAGAGAGAACTTTCTGTAGGAAGACCGTGGAAACTTATTCCATGCTCCTTGCTAACAGATTGAGAATCATTCGTGCATCCAACAGCACAACAATACACCATTACGACGGGACAGTGGAAACGATGGATATGCACACAAAGTGAGTAGTGAGTCTTGAGCAAAATGGATAGCTTTATTTATACCAAAAGGATTGACGCAAGAGCGGAAAAAATCTGCCTGAAATATTTAACAAGGTGTCATAAGACATAACCACATTGTAAATCGAGTTCAGTATTTACGAAATTGCAATCATGGGATTTCCGTCTAGTGAAGCGCTGAACTTGAAATATAATTCAGCCAGACCCTGCAAATTGTCTCAACGATAAATATAGACGCCTTTAGAAGTTGACAATAAATAATCATGCAATTAACTAAAAAGAAACAAGACTGGTATAGACACCCGAGAACAGACCTCAGACAAGTTCAATGTTTATTTCAAGCTCGGAACATATTCAGCTTTCGGAATCTGCTCTGACTTCTTTCGCTGTACTAGGAACGATTTAAGCAAACAAACATTCAAAACTAGGTAAATTTCATAATAATAAAAAAGGAAAATAAGAAGGTTCAATTCAAATAGCCGGTTCAATAGGTTCAATTCAAACATACTTCGTGCGCTGTCGAACGCTCGCAAATGGCTTCATTTGCGGGCGAAACCTCCGGCTTCCATGTCCAAGTTGAAGCATATGCCAGTGAAGATATCCCGTAGAGGACTGCTTAAAGGCATCTTTCCATCTTAAATGTTGCAAATCTTCCTTCCTACACTAAGTTGACTAACCAACAAGGTCGACATCACTAGATACCCTACTTCTTCTTTTAAGTCTCTTGCACATGTTCCCCATATCATACGTCATAAATTGCTTCAGTGACCGCTGACCCACCAATTCTGAGCCGCAATGCCAAGAGCCGAAATCACAGTAAAAACTTTTTTTTTGAAGTCAAAACAAGGCTGCAATGGCAAATAAAAGTTTACAACAACTAGGTCTAAGCTATAAGGAATAAAATAGTTGAATTTTGCCTTCAGTTCTCCTTTAACCAGAGAATGCCCTTTTATATTGAATACCACTGTTTAGAGTTGTACTGAATGTTTTGAAAACTTCAAAGGTTAGGCCATTGGACAGGACAAAGCTTTCCTTGTGTCTGCTGGGCAATGGTCTTTGATCACTTAAAGGGTGCAGTATAGGTCATGTGGATTCCATTGCATCGCAATTGCGGACCTTCTTCAGGGGAAGTGAAAGAAAAAAACTGTACAAAAGCGCAGATATAAACAAGACACTGAATTAAAATTCAAGATGTGTGTCATTTTTTCTTTTTGTTAGCGAGAGTCAAGTGTAAATACTCCTTGGGGAGTAACGCCCCATCATCTCGGTTGAGTGGGTCTTTGGCGCAATTAATCTCCCAGGCCTCGAGAATCTTCCTTTGGTGCCAATTATTATTAGTACTGAGAATTGTGGCCTCCTCCAATTCGATATTGTGATTTGTTTTTATCACATGGTCAGCAAGTGCTGATTTTTCACCTTGTTGCCGCACGACAGACTTTTGGTGCTCGCCTTTTCTTGTTATGAATTTTCTCTGCATTTCACCAACGTAACTCTTGCTGCAGTCAGGGCAAGGAATGTCGTAAACGGGATCACAAGTTTCTTCTTTGTCCATTTGGTCTTTCGGTTTTGGAAACATCTGGCTTATTGTCTGATAGGTTTTAAATGCCACTTTGATGCCGTGGTTTTCCAAAATTCTCTTTATTGGCTCAGAGGTCCCGCTAACGTTTGGAATTGTGCTGTACCCCCTTTGAGATTCTGCAACGGTGGTTATATCTTTCAACGGTGATTTAGGCTTGCTGGCACCCAAGATGAAGCGCTCGGGGTTTCCATTGGACTGTAATGTTGATATCACTTGTTGTTTTTCCTTAATTTGATCGGACTTTGTTGAGGGGATTTTTGCGGCCCGATCCATCAATGACATAACCACAGCTCACTTGTGCATACTGGGATGGTGCAATGAAAAAGTTTCAGAAACGTTTTTAACCACTAGTGTAACCTAATTTGTATTTTCAAATATTTTTAAGGGTTAAAGGTTGTTTTTCAACAAAATTCGAATTTTGATCATTTATATCTTCTAAAAAGGAAATCAAGGAATATCACTCCAAAAGTAGCAAGGTAGATAATTGAAATTTGCATTCTATTTTCAACAGAATGAAAACTTGCCACCAATTTGCCAAATTTTAACCAAACGATCACAACACATCCTGTGTTAAGGCAAGGCAGCACACAGAGTTTTATAATCAGGGAAAAGTTCAGCTTGGTAAAACAAATACATGTATAACACGAGATATAGCTACCCAACAATAATTCTACTTTACATTCCTGACCCAGCCCTTGAACTGCTTGAGTAGCTAAAATATTCCTAGTGGTTCACATATTCTGCATGCATTCATAGCTTAATTATTCCAAGTGGTTCACATGTAGTGCACATATCTAGTATTACAACATCCCCTTTTCTTGCCTAAAAGATATCAACAGAAATTTCCTAAAGATTCATCAGTGTTCCTACAGCTGCACTTCTTCGATCAGTCTCTTTGGTGTTCTAACAGTTCGTTGTGGCCTTGAGGCTGCAATGCCGGGATGTGGTCTTGCAGACACTGGGTTGGCAATGTCTGGTTGATGTAACATTGGTGGTGATTTTGGCATAACTGATTCTGTTGGAGTGGCAGGCAGCCTTAAGACCTTCTGGTTGGTCGCTCTGAATTGCAGGACGTAAGTAACAACAGTTCCTGAAATATCTTGCTCCAGATTCAGTCTGCAGTTGATAACGTCTGGGTGATCTGCCAGTGGGTTGCTGAATCACTGTGGCTTTCTGCCAGACTGGTTTGTTTGGATCTAGTTGAATGCAAACATTCTGGTATTGCTTTAGATCCTGAAGCTGCTTGGCTTTCTGATTTAATAGTAATCAGCTTGGGTCTGTTTCTGTGCTATCTGTGCTTCTCTACTCTTCTCCAGATTAGGATGCAGATATTGATGCAGGAGTGCCCTATACTTGCGTTGGGTGAGAAATTCTGCTGGACTTAGTTGACTCAGTCTGATTGGTGTGGATCTGTAGATCAGCACTGCAAACATAAGTATCAGAACCGGACTCTTCTGCCTTTTCCATGATGTCCTTTGTTGTTTTGACCATGGCTTCAATGAAACCATTTGACTGAGGGCACCTAGGGCTTGAGTGCCGCACCCGGAACCTGTACCAAACAGGCTCTGAACTCTTTGGATGCAAACTGAATTCCTTAATCTGTGTGCAATACTGCTGGAATCCCTTACTCTGTAAAGATTATCTTGAGGAGACCAATCATGTGACAAGACATCTGGTTAGATAGTTTCTTGAAATAATATGACACTAGTAGGAAGTGGTGAGAATGATATTCAAATATGTTGATTCTGAGCTTGGCCCATGACATGCTAGGTACATCATGTGGTATGAGCCGTTCCTTCTGTTGAGCTGGCTTGTGCTTCTGGCAAATGTCGCATGCTTTCACTGCATTTCTGATGTAATCCGGGAATCCTGGCCAAAACCCTGTCTTGCGTGCTCTTAGTAGAGCTTCTCCTCTTCCAAGTGTTCTGTGTGAAGATCTCTCAGATATTCTGCTCTCTGCAATGAGGGAATCACTAAACAATGAGCTTTGAATATCAGTCTTTCTCTTCATGATAATTCCAGTAATGCTGTATTGTTCTGGACGTTGAGGCTTTTCAAGTGGCCAACCATGGAAGATGAAATGTAGTACCTGATTCTGAGTTAGATCTGCAGTGGTGGCAACTCTGGTCCTGTCATCAGAGTGTGTCCAAAGAATTCACATCTGGTGCACTTGAACTGCAGTTTGTTTGAATATTTGCACTTTACGCCATTCATCCTTCCTGTCTCAAGTAGCCTGAGCACGTTTACGTCGTGATCTTTGGGATATGCACCTCTTGCTAGGATGTCATCAACACATTTGGTGATTCCTCTCACTTCTTGTCGGAAGGAAGTAAGTCTCTCTTGGAAGACGTCTGAGCTGACTTTCGGTCCAAAAGGAAGTCTGAGTCACTTGTATTTTCCACAAGGTGTATCAAAGGTTGTTAAAAGTGAGCTCTCAGAATCTAATTCTACCAACCAATAGCCTGAGTTGGTGTCAATGACTGTGAAATACTTTGAGTCATGGAGTTCAGCACTAACTTTGTCAATCGTCTTGGAGTAGCACTCGTTCCTCTTGATGCTCTCACAGGGTAAAATCAATCCATCTGGTTTTGCAACCGGTACAATGCTATTGATTCAGTCTGTGTGTCCCATAACTGGTGTGATAATGGCTAAGCTGCATAATCTTTCTAGCTCTCTATAGGCCACTTCTTCTTTTCTGGTACTGCCCTGGGTGGGTACTGTATGGGTACTGTTTGACTGACACAAAACTACATTTAAACCCAACGATGGTTAAACTCAACTGAAATTGAATAATAATTAGTAGCTTAAAAATTCCTAGCGGTCAACACATTCATAGCTTAATTTTTCCAAGTGCACCTATCTCTGCTCCTTTTACCAAAATAGATGGAGATGAAGGACTAGGCCATTTGGAGTAAAACTGAGGGATTATGCATGTCAGCATCACCAAGCTTCCCTTTCTGTTAAAATTTTGTGATGGTTTCACCAGTTAATGAATTTTTGTGTCATCTATTTCTCCCTCAACGGCAAGCTGCTTCTGGTAGGAATTCAGTGTTTTATTAGCTTCACAGAACAAGTGGTTATTGCAGATAGCTACGTTGACTGTAGTTGCTGATTGATAGCTGCTTGGACTGATAGCAAAGTAGTTTTCTTGTAAAAACTACTGTGATTTTTCCTGACTGAGACTTGTTTACTTCCATGCTTTCAAGTGCTGTCATAAATAATATTATGTTTGTAATTGAAACTGTTTTGTGAAGTAGAGGAACTAATGGAAGAGTTTTGTTTGCTGTGACACTTTACTCATGTTGACATAACCATTAGTTCTGCTGGAATTTACAATGGTTTGCTCTGACAAATAGAAAAAAAATATATTTTGGAAAAGTATAGGCTTGATTACCAGCTGCTGTTCAGAAGAGGAGCCTGTGCTCCTTCCCCAAACTCACAGCTGGACATATGGACTTGGAATTGTTAATTTGAACCAATAAGAAATCTGCCTGCTTGAATCGAGCAGGTTGCTTAACCCATTGACTCCTGTGCCGGCCGTAACCGGCCGTGCGAAAAACCCACCCCCAATTTCCTGTGCCGGCCGTAACCGGCCGTAAAAAAGCACGTGAGGACAAATGCCTGTCCTACCCTCCCTGAAGACATTTTGGTTCTCCTATTGTACTATTGTTGTTAAGGACAAATAAACCAATGAAAATGGACTTTCTGAGCATATTTTTAGAGGACTTTAGGGGTTCTAGAAAGACGGGTTTTTGTCTTAAAATCACGCTTGGAAAGTGCAGGTAATCATGGCGCGTTGCGGGCCAAATCTACAAACTTCCAGGTTTTTGGTTTTCATTCCTAAAACGGAGAAATTACTCCTTTGGCACTTAAAAGGGAAAGAAAAAACATAAATCGATGTTTAGGTGGCCTTAGAATGGAAGATCAAGGTGAATGGAACCCTCAGACCTTTCTGGTGAATAATTTTTCCTTCCTTCAACCGCGGCGAAGACAAGACGATCGGGTGCGTTTTCAAATGAGTTTTGAATACAGATCGCGGATTTAAAGCAGCTGCCTCGACTTTAGAAAACAAAAATGGTAATGTGCAGTATTAGTTCGAAGTAGAATTCAGCTTTTAGCACGATAGGCAAAGCCACGGCCGATAAAATAACTGCAAAACTTGTAGAGAAAAACTCACGCTTTCGCTTTTGCGTGAAAATTAATTCAAACATGTGGTCATGCCGCGAAGCACGTCTCTAAAATTTTGAACATTTTTGTGCTTTTAGATAAGTTTTTTTGCCTCATCTTGAATGAAACTTTATTGTTATTGAACTTCTTGTCACGTTTCTTCCATTTGGTTGCCTATATTTGGTAATTTTAGGTTTTAAAAGTGAACAATATTTTTGAACGCTGGAATTCTGCATATTTAATTTACTGCGACCCCTCGTGTTTTGTTTGTTTAGTGTATTCGCTTCCCTCAAATATATTTTATTGAGTCTTGTTCAGCTTCTACAGAACACCTGATGATAGAACTAAGTTGGCACTAAATTTACACAGTTGAAAAACGATTTATCTCAAAATAATTGCCTTGTTTTTGTCGTCTTATTGATGTACATTTTTCAACTTTCTTTCGCTGCGCTGTATTATTTCGTCGGGCGGCAAAAAAATTATCCGATTTCTTCTTTTTGAATTGGTTTTACGTGTGTTTTTCGCCTTTTATTTTCTGGTATTTTCTTAAATGTTCTCCGTTATAGTAAAAGAATGGAAATTCTGTTGTATTTGGTTTCGTTTCATCCTCTGAAGTAAACATTTAACTCATTTTTGCGTATTCAATTTTCTCAGTTTTGTCACGCGGCGAAGAAAAAAATATAATTTCTTGTTTTATTGTTGTTATACGCATCAAGTTGAGTTCTTTTTGTTGATATTTTTTACTATTTTGGCCGTTCATTTATTGAACTTTAAATAAACGAAGTCTTGAAACCTGATCTTGTGTCTGTGGTTACTGCGCATATGGTTTATTTTTGTGCTTTCACTCGCTCTGACATATTTCAAAAAAACGCCAGGAAATTAGGGGTGGGTCGCGGACAGTTTGATGCAGGAGTCAATGGGTTCTATTATCTTTTCCTGAGTAACAAAGAAGTTGTGCAAAATAAAGTGCAATATTGTGTTAGTGGAAAAAATACTGTCAACTGATGATATCTTTTGCGTGATCTAAACCACAGTTCTTATTAGCATATACACTGTACAACAAATTTATGTGTGTGCGAATCTATAGAAATCACATAGTGCCAGAACATCAGTGTCAACAAAGAGGCAAAATACATGTACTCAGTCACATTGATACTAATATAGCCTTCTTGAAGGAAATTGACACCAGTCTCCGGTGAAGTCAGACAAATTAAACTTTTAACAGAACCAAACTAGCAAAATATTATGTCAACTTAACAGCGGAAACTATGATGAGCAATTGCTATCCACAGTCAAACAGCTCTGCTCTACTTAAACTTTTTCCACAGAACACAGCATATAATGCCCCTCTGCAACAATAATGTGAAACAAAATAGGTTGGAAGAAAATTGAAAAAAAGAGGTGGTGAAAATGGCATGTGTACAAATGTTAATGTGTGATCATTATGCCAACTTAACAGCGGAAACTATGATGAGCAATTGCTATCCACAGTCAAACAGCTCTGCTCTACTTAAACTTTTTCCACAGAACACAGCATATAATGCCCCTCTGCAACAATAATGTGAAACAAAATAGGTTGGAAGAAAAGTGAAAAAAAGAGGTGGTGAAAATGACATGTGTACAAATGTTAATGTGTGATCTTGGTCAGTCTATGATTGTTGTCAGATGACATTTCTGATTCATGATCAGTAGCATCACAAGATTTAAATAATTATTATGAATTTACATCACAGACACTGATCTTTCCAACTAAAACGTCTCTTTTTTGGGGAGGAATGTAGCCAGGACTTGAGTGAGTGGCAGAAATTGTGCCTAGAAAATGTATTACTCTAAACTTAGTTGCATCTTGCTTAATGGGTATGGCATTCAATTAATGTTATCTATTTCTTCATCTGAAACATCAACAAATCTAGAAGCCGCCATCGTGAAATAAATTGCCTGCACTATAATCATCACCTGCTGGGTGATTAAAGCAAGATATGATGCAATCTGTAACCAATGTCAGAAACAGAATCTCTATAATCACCTGAGCAAATCACACCAAAATGAGCTAATTAATAATCTTTCTGATGGCTGAACCCAACATTACCACAATTCTTGTAAAGCCAGAAATTATGATCTGGCACATGATCTATCTTTCTAATACAAACATGACCCCAAGAACCCTGAAAGAGATTTCTGTTACCTTCTCTAACTATTTGCTTTTCAAAGTCTGATTAATTATTCTTTGAATTTGAATTACCTTGTCTTTCTCATATTTTGAAGTTCTTATCTTTATTTCACCACACACAGATCCCTGAGCCCATTCCCACTCCACTTATTGAAAGAGTATGTCCAAAAAATGCAGTCAAATGCGAAGCACGCAGCATATAGCTAACAGTGTATTTACCTGGTCAGCAAGGATGACTGGTTTTATTAGTTTCTTCCTGTTGAGAATGTTGCCATGCAGACAGCTGTTAGTCCATTGTAAATCTAACTACATTCCGTCCTCTTTAATCCAGCATCTCATTGACCTGACAAAACATTAACATCTGAAGTCAAGAGACTGATGATAAGATTATATAAACCCTCTGCCATGTGTAAATGTTTTCACAATTATAAATGTTTCCTCTAATTCAATACTGAAATAATGCAGCCATACAAATTAATTTTGAGAACAATGCAGTGAAACCCAATGATCACCGCTAGTACCGGACAGCGGGACATTAGTTATAGATATGCGCGCCCCGGGCCTCGTGTTGTTTTACGTGTGTCTTGAAGCGGCTCGTTCCGTATTCGTCTTACTTGTACAATTAAAGCCTTCGTTGTGTCAAAGATCAAGTCATTGACTTATCTGCTACTAATTAACTGGCATGGTGGCAGCGGTGGGAACCTACGTCAAGAAGTCGACGTCCAAATACCAGGGAAAGCTACTCATTCCTAACGCAGTTACGTTGATATGTTGAACATTTTGTCGTTCAAGCTCGACTCTCGTAAACCCAATACACAACAACAGCCATGGCTTCTTCTCCACAGGCCCTGAAGCAGTGGAGTCTCTCGAAAAATGAGTCTATAAACAGCTTCGAGAATTGGAGGCAAAATCTTGTTTATATCTTGTCACTCGACAGCAATTTTGCTCCCTTTCTCGCTGATGGCACCACCTGGGGAAAGAAGACTAAGACCCACCCCCTGCGTGGCCTCACTGACGATGGAGAAACAGTACCTCTTTCCAAACGCCGTACAGCCCGGCAGAAAGTCAATTTCCTGGAGCTCATGCTCGGGCAAATAGCCAATTATTGTCCAGTAATATCTCGGAATACCTTGGTGAAGAATTCGATCTCCATCCAGTCTGTTTGGAACGTGATACGGGCACATTTTGGCTTCCAAATCACAGGAGCTCACTTTTTGAATTTCTCTAACTTGCATTTAGAAGCCGATGAACGCCCAGAGGACCTCTTCCAAAGACTTATGGCCTTTGTTGAAGACACCTTACTCCATGCCAATAGCCTGTCCCACCATGGCAAAGCGACCAACGAAGACAAGGAACTCACTCCCACCTTGGAGAATTTAATCGTCCTTACCTGGCTTAAATTGATACATCCTGATTTACCTAACCTTGTGAAACAAAGGTATGGAACGGAACTAAGGTCACGAACTCTCACCTCGATAAAACCAGAAATATCTCGGGCTCTCACCTCCTTAAATGACGAAATACGCACAACTGACGACGCCAAGATTATGCGTGCCGCTGTTGGTAACTATCGTAAACCTACTGGGAACAGAACTCCATAGAAGACCAACACAAGACCCAACCGTCCAACCAAGTCCTGCCCACTATGCAAACAAGCTGGCCGTCCTGTTAATGCCCATTTCCTGAGTGAATGTAGTTTCCTCCCAGAACAGGACCGCAAGTACATCGTCAAAGCCAGGCAAATCGCCGACATCTTTGATGATCCCTCTGAACCTGAGATCAGACCCTGTGTAGATGAATCAATCACTGACACAGACGACACCAGATCAAGTCCAACCAGCCATGTCTTCTGTATACAGACTCATCAGTCACCATACTTGGACATGTTCTATGCACACAACCCAGCTCTTGACAGTGGCGCTACAGGAAACATGATTTGTCACACCATCGTCCAACGTCTTGGCTGCCAGGTGACACCCAGTTCCCAATCCATCCACCAAGCTGATGGCTCATCCCCCCTGCACGTTGTTGGTGAGACACGCTTCCCTTTTACCCCTAAAGGACACACTTTTACCTTTTGCCTTGTTGTTGAAAATCTTGACATAGACGTCCTCGCAGGAACCCCCTTCATGGAGTCTAACGATATCGCAGTACGTCCCACCAAGCGCCAAGTTATCCTTGGTGATGTAACTATCCACAACTATGGATCTCAGCAACCGGTAACGATCAACTCCACCGCACGCCGTGCGATTGTGCTGCGCTCCCCACCCACCTCTACGGCCATCTGGCCTGGAGAGTTTTGGAACTGCGGACAGATGCCCCCAGGTTCCCAACTGTGGCCACAGCCAACCATGGCCTCCAGTGTCGCAGGAAAAATATGCATCCCCAACTTAACTCCCGAACCACACTTCCTCAAACGGAACGAACACTTCTGTCAGGTTCATGCCCTCTACAAACCGGAAGCTCACAGCACCAGCACACAGCTGCCAGTCTCGCCACCACCCAAGCCACCAGTACATCCGCCAAGCACAAAACACTCTGTCAATGTGACCCTTGACCCAAACAACTTACTCCCTCAGGATGTCAGAGCTAAGTTTACGTCACTCTTGGATGAGTACGACAACATTTTTGACCCCAACATCAAAGCCTAAAATGGCGCAGAAGGCCCGTTTGAAGCCAGAGTAAACATGGGTCCTGTTGAACCTCCCTAACGAAAGGGCAGGCTACCCCAGTATGCCCGCCACCAACTACTGGAACTCCAACAGAAGTTTGACAAGCTTGAAACACTGGGCGTCTTTAAACGCCCCGAAGACATCAACATCCCAGTCGACCGTTGGCCGCTACAGTAAGCCCCAGCCCTCGCTTATGCCTGATATTGACTCCACATTACACCTTACTGCACAGTGGAAACAGATCATTGCAACGGACTTGACTGGCGCATTCTACCAGATTCCTCTCTCACATGACTCCATGAAATACTGCGGAGTTGCGACACCATTCCGAGGGGTACAAGTGTATGCGCGGTCTGCCATGGGTATTCCAGGCTGGGAAAAGGCCCTCAAAGAACTCATGAGCAGAGTGCTCGGTGACCTATTGAAGGATGGAATCGTAACCAAAATCGCAGATGACCTGTATTGCGGCGGCAACTCCCCGGTGAACTCCTCTCAAACTGGAAGAAAGTACTACAGGCCCTACACAAGTGTGATCTTCTCCTTTCCGCACCCAAAACGATCATCAACCCCCAGTCCACCACTATACTAGGCTGGGTTTGGAACTCTGGCACTTTAAGTGCCAGCCCACACCGCATCGCCGCTCTTGACTCGTGCCCCCCACCCGACACTGTCACCCGAATCAAGTCATTCATCGGAGCTTTCAAGGTGTTCTCCCGCATCATCCCAGGATGCTCTACACTCCTTGCAAAATTGGACGACACTGTCGCTGGCCGTGAATGATTCAGTGGACAGACGACCTCTGTGCCTCATTCACCAAGGCCCAGGCAGCCCTTTCCTCTACTCACACCATCTCACTCCCCATCCCGGGTGATCAGCTATGGATCGTAACTGACGGAGTTCTTTGCACACCCGGAATAGGTGCCACACCCTACGTCACCCGTAATGAGCCAAACTGCGGGGCTCACAACTAACATGGCTACCCTGTGAGGTGGAAGCCCTAGCAATTGCCGTGGCCACCAAACACTTCAGCCCATACCTGATCCAGTCACATCACAAGGCCTGCATATTGACCGACAGCAAACCTTGCGTACAAACCTACGGAAAACTTTGTAGAGGAGAGTTCTCAGCAAGCCGTTAACAGGCTTCTATCTGGCTCTGCGATACTACCTACAGATTTCGCCAGTCACAATGCAGCTCCTTGTGAGGATGAGGCCTGCCAAGTAAGCACCTTCACAAGACCCACCCAAGTTTCTAATATCAGATGCACTTCAATGCAAGACATACTCAGTGGAAATGGGCATCTCCCGTTCACCAGCCATACTGCCTGGTTGGCCACACAGTCCTAATGTCCTGATTTACCCCACACACACGCGATCTACAACAGGGAACACGCCCTCCAAAAAAACTCACCAACATGAAGGATGTTAAAAGGTACCTCAATGTCACTACCATTGCCAAGGACGGCTTACTCATTGTTAAGCGTAATGAACCTCTCGCCCCTACCCGTGAATGCATCGTTGTTCTCCAGCAGGTCCTAGAGGGACTCTTAACCATGTTACACATTCAGCTCAGTCACCCGTCCAGTAATCAACTCAACGCTGTCACAAAACGCTACCTGTATGCCCTCAATATCGATAAGGCTATTGACCGGGTGACTCAGGCTTGCCACCAGTGCGCCGCACTGCGCCAAACTCAGAAAGCACGCGAAGAGCAGTCAGCCTCTCTCCCACTCGACGCTGTTGGCGTTTCGTTCGCGGCCGATGTTATCAAACGCTCGCGACAACTCATACTAGTGCTACGTGAATGCGTGACCTCTTTCACAGCCACGACTTTGATAGAGGATGAGCCACACACCACGTTTCGTGATGCCATTATCTGCCTATGTGTCCAAATGCGTCCACTAGACGGACCACCAGCCGTTGTACGCACTGATCCTGCCCCAGGATTTAAGGCACTAACTGATGATCAACTACTAAAGCATCACAGAATCACCATAGACCTCGGACATGCCAAGAATCAAAACAAGAATCCAGTGGCTGAGAGAGCGGTCTGACATGACCCCCTAGGAGGCCCTGTGTCCCTTCTGACACTAGCAGTAGCCACTGCCAATCTCAATGCACGCATTCGCTCAAATACCACTACATGACCAAAACATCATCGTTCAGCAGAACGAACAGTGTATCGCCAACCACACCCACAGTGAGAAGGCAAAGGCCCCCATCCTGAGACGTCGCCCAACTAATCACATTATCGTCGGTGATTTAGTCTACCTCTTCTCCGATTGCAACAAGACAAGAGCTCGCGATCTCTATTTGGTCGTAGAAGTAACCGGCTCTTTCTGCAACATTAGAAAGTTTGTCGGCTCTCAACTTCAAAGCACTTCTTTCCGCGTGAAGACATCTCCTTGCTACAGAGTCCCATCCGAAGTCACAGACTTCCAACCATCAACAGTGATACTGACTCCTCATCTGATGAAGCCCTTCCAGCTCAGTCAGTACCTCCCCATCCTTCTCCACCTGTCATACCAAGTGCTATATCAATGCCTGCTACTCAAGAGGTTCCCAACGTCAACCTTCCTACTCACCAATATGAGCCCTTCGAAGACAGTTCGCCTGATCCAGTTTCAGACTCTCCAACCACAGGCAAAGACTCTGATACCTGTTCCTTGCCCCGCAGATCCACATGCATGTGACGTCGTCCTGCATGATATGATGACTTTGTTATGGACAGTAATTGAGTTTTGATCACTAAAAACGCTTTTGATTCTGAATTATGGACTCCAACTATACCACCCCTTGGCTCAAAGAATTTGACTGATTTTATTCATACGTTTTATGTCCATTACTGTTGCTTATTTGGATCTGAACTGACATTTGCCATGTAACTAAGGAACTTGTTCCTTTTCATATTATTTGCGGGCAGAAGAAATGGAAGCCACGCCGGTACCAGACAGCGGTACATTAGTTATAGGTATGCGCGGCCCTGGGCCTCGTGTTGTTCTATGTGTCTTGAAGCAGCTCGTTCCGTATTCGTCTAACTTGTACAATTTAAGCCTTCGTTGTATCAAAGATCGAGTCATCGACTTATCTGCTCCTCATTAACTGGTGCACAATAATATTCACATGGTGCCTAGTCATGTTGATGGGCTAAATAAATTATAGTTTGGTCACGTTTTGTTTCCAACAAGTCAAAATATTGAAAGCTTTTAACCCTTTGACTCCCAGAGCTTTTTGCGAAAAACACATTTTCTGGAGATTTTGGAGATTTTCAGCCTGGATATGAGCAAAATTAGCTCTAATCTACTCAAAAAGGTATTTAGAACATGATAGCATGCCCTTCTTTCTACTAGCACAGCGTTTTACAACATTTTTGCTCGGGCATGGGCATAAGTCAAAATTTGGATTCTTTTTGCGGCAGTGATTGACCTTCTACTGGGCTTGCTTCCAGTTTAACCCATTGACTCCTGTGCCAGCTGTAACCGGCCATAAAAAAGCATGTGGAGATAATTACCTTTCCTATCCTCCCTGAAGACTTTTTTGTCCTCCTATTTTTCTATTGTTGTTAATGACAAATAAACCAATGAGAATGGACTATCTGAGGATATTTTTAGAAGTTTTTAGGGGTACTAGAGAGATGATTTTTTGTCTTAAAATTATGCGCTCGAAAAATTGAAGGTAATCATGGCATGTTGTGGGCCAAATTTACAAATTTCAAAGGTCTTATTTTCATTCCTAAAATGGAGAAATTACTTCTTTGGGACTTAAAATAAAAAAAAAACATTTAGGTGGCCTCAGAATGGAAGATCAAGGTGTACAGAGTCCTCAAATCTTTCCGGTGAAGAATTTTTACTTCCTTCAAGTGCCGCGAAAACACGACGATCGGTGCACTTTCAAGTGAGTTTTGAATACAGATCGCGGGTTTAAAGCAGCTTCCTGGACTTAAGAAACAGAAATGGTAATGTACAGTATTACTTCGAAGTTGAATTGAACTGTTAGAACGACTGGTGTAGCCATGGCCGATAAAATGACTGCAAAAGTTGTCTGCAAAAACTCAACCTTGTGGTCATGCAGCGAAGCACGTCTGCAAAATTTTGAACATTCTATTGCTTTTAGAAAGTTTTTTTTTTGCCTCGTCTTAAATGTATATTTATTGTTATTGAACTTGCTTTCGTGTTTCTTTCATTTGGTTGCCTTTATTTGGGAATTCTAGGTTTTAAAAGTGAACAGTATTTTTGCACGCAGGATTTCTGCATATTTAATTTATGGCGATCTCCGCGGTTTGTTTGTTCATTTTATTTGCATCGTTCAAATGATTTTTTTAAGTCTTATTCAGCTAGTACAGAACTCCTGAGAAAAGAACTATGTGGGCACTAATTTAACACAGTCGAAATACGACTGATCTCAAAATAATTGGCTTGCTTTGTCATATGTTTTATTTTGTGCTTTCGCTCATTCTGAAATACTTCCAAAAAACACAGGGGAATTAGGGGTGGGTCGTGGGCAATGTCATGCAGGAGTCAATGGGTCAAAAATTTCTGAGAAAGCATCAAGTGTAGTCACAGGAAATTTTGTCCTGCATTTTTCGCTCAAATTTTTGGGCATTTTTGCACATATCTCGGCTCCATTAAGCCAATCACTCTGGTCTGGGTATCATTGGAAAGATCTTTTCCTCCTGCAAAACTTGACCATAGATGATGCCAACTTTGGTCAAAGGTAATGACGTCAGAAGTGGAACAAAGGCCAACGCTTGTAACGGCCAGTTACAGACGGCAAGGGAATGGGTTAACTAACAACAGCCTATAAACCCAAAAATATCATTTGTTCACTCTGGTCCTTGTTAGACTGTTTAAAAGGAGGCTTAAAGTGCAACTAACCCCCAATTTTTTTTCACTAAAATAAATTTCCTTGTTCCCCTGATTATTTTTGCAAAATAATTATTACGATTGATAGAATCCCGCCATTTCTACGGGCATTTAAAGCTGGCATTTCGTGTCCCATGATCGCACAAAATAAGTCGATACTCAATGAGCTCTTTGCTATTAACTTTAACTTTACTAAGCTTTATTTCTAACGGAAACATACACCGAAAGAATCCTTGAAACCGGGGTTTAAGACTTTATTTCTTTTGCTTGTGACGTGCAGAGTAAAATCACTAAGAGTCGTATTCGACCCCGTCGGTGCGAATATAGCGATTTTCGCCCAGAACGAGAATGATTTCACCCAAAATTAGAAGTAACTAACTAAAAGGAATTTAACTTTTCACTTGACCATAGTGCAGGTTGTGTAATGCTGTGAAAACGACGATTTGTTTTGAGACCACGATGAAACAAACAAGTTGTCACTTTCACTGAGAACTGAGTGAAAAGAGATTAAACGCTGTTGCAAACACTTGTGCGTGGAACATATTATCATAGCTTCTTATCATTGCAAATCTTTTGTGCACAAAAAAAGTTCCGCACGCCAAATTACGCGTGGAACATAGAAATATTCTCATCTTTCTCTTCGAGAGTTTGCTTTGAGGAGTTTGTTCGCATGGACAGTGGGATAAATACTAACCTTTTAATCTCGGGAACTGCACACTTTGTCCTGGAAGAAAATTGAACCTATGTTTGAAATCTGTTGGCTGGAAGTGGGGAGAACAGGTCACAGAACTTTTCGATACCTCCCACTTCCCACGTTTCATCTTGACGATGTTAATCCATTGTTTCCTTCATTTCTTGGCCTCTGGTCGCGTATCTCCGTAGAAAGGTATGCTATGAAGAGCAATACAGTTTTTTAAAGAGGCTGTATTACTACAGCCTCCTACAACACAAAGCCTGGGTATTTTAGAAAGATTTCCACTCACAAGTTCACATTAAGATTCTCAAGGGAAATATTTGGTTCCTGCCATGATGTCACAAGTTTAACTCGACCCATTCTCCTTTTATGCTCGGTAATGGGACACGGCAAGGCTCTTTTCTCGTACTTTGAAAATTCATAGAAAATTAACAAAAATAGCTACGGTGATAATTTCTTCTAAGAAATGATCAGGGAAACAGGGAAATTTATGTTAGTGAAAAAAAATTGGGTTTAATTGCACTTGCAATTTCAGCTTATTGAAAAACTCACTGGTGCAAAACAAATCTGAAATCTTAGGGCTTGATCTTTTGTTGTCTAAGTACTCTTCCATAAAACAGGGAGAGGGGAGGGGGCACTTATTTGAGGGGAGGCTCTTATTTTTAATTTTGGCTGATAGGGAGGGCGCTTATTCGAACGGGGCGCTTATTTTGAGGGGAGGTGCTAATTCGAGGATTTACGGTATTCACAAAGGAATGCAATACTCAATCAAAAATAATGTAAATTAGGTGTTACATGAATATTTTTAGCACCTTTTGGCATCTTTTATCACCTTTTGTTTTATCTAAGAAGATTTTCAAGGGGGCTGGAATTTCATCTTACTCAATACAAAACTCAAACAAAGGCACGTCTCAAATATTTTTCCGTCAAAACAACGGCATACGCTATGAAAGAATTTGAATCTACTAACTATGATCCACCGCGGTAAACATTTCGCATACAAAGGCCAGCAAAAAGTGCAAAACAATTCAATCAAGTAAATGCTTACTTAGACAGTAACAAGTGAGGAAATTCCAGTGACAAAAAGAAGTTTCGTAAAATTGTAGCTTTAGTACTTAAGCTCACCTTTGGTATGTTCTTGTACCAGCTCAGTGTGACGTGCGGAACACACGTGGTCTCCATTTCAGAATTTTAAAGACACTGAAGCCATTTTCCTTGCATCCAAATACAACCAAACGGAGGCAAATACGTTTCAAAGTACAAGTGATACCACGAATAGCGTTTTCATCGTGGCTTTGACATCAAAATAAGTATATAATCCCCGCAAAAGAGCGAACTTCCACCGCCATGTTTAGATTCTCTTTCATTTCCAGTTCCCTCGCGTCGCAGAATTGAAAGCGCGTTTTACGCGGGAACTTAGCAGGTAGACCGCGTGTTTTATTTCTCTTTCCTTTTATTCGCCTGTACTGAAGGATATACAACAGTAAATGTTGCCCAGAACTTTCGGGTTAATTTTCTATGACACATATCTTATTTTTGGCTTACAGTTTTTCTCCCTCATCAGCCTCCCGATATTCAGTCTTCATGAAAAGTTGCACTGAACCAGCTTTGCAAACTTCAGTGAGTCGGACTCAGGGCGCGGGGGTAATAATAATAATAATAAAAAAAATATCTGCTGGAGGTTGGAGTTCGAATTTCCCAAATGAATGTATCATCTACTGTTTTAATGTTAGAGGAATTCATGTTATGACTCAGTACTACTGCAGACCACTGGCAAAAAATGTACTCAGAACTGTGTAGCTGTTGGAACTCGAGATTTGCGCGTGGGTCAACAATGAGCTTCTGATTGACTTCTGCCTCTGACTCAGTTTCTCATTTCCAAATTTATCTGGGACCATAAAGATGAGATTTTAAAAATAGTGAAGGGTCGCTGATCAACTCGCAACTCTTGTAAGTATGCTGCAAGACAGTTTTGGCGTCAACCGCGCAGATCCTTCAAAATGTGATGGACAATAGTGGGCATTCGCAGCTTCATTCCAGCCAATAGATCGGAAACTTTATTGACATGTTGTAACAGTCTATCTTGGTCACAGTATAACATCATCGCATACCATTGTGACTTCTGGATGGGGTAAGGAGGCAGGGCACTCATTGGGAGGGGAGTGCTTGCTTAGAATTCCTGCTACTCTTCCTTTACAAACACGTGACATATTAATTCGGACTTCTTCTAATCAGGCGCGCATCTAGAATAAACGGTGACTGATTTCCGAAACAACGAGTGCCTTCTAGAAGGGTCAAGGCCCACGCTCCCTTAGGAAATGTTCTGGATTTTTATTCCTAAAGACCCCTTTAGCGGGTTTCTGAGTCACTCTGAAAAATCGGACCCGTTTCCGTTAAACGGAGCAAGAAAACCTGAGCAAAATTTAAGCCTATAGCTAGGCTGTAATACAATGCTTCTGCTGCCTTTCTGATGGGATTTCACAGAATGACAATCAAAATAATGGCTGCTTTATAATGGACAGGATAATAAGGATAATAATGCATAAAGCGACCACTTCTTGTTCATTAAAAGTTCTTTATTAGAAAATTATATAGAGCATGTATCTGTACTACTTAGTAGATTAAGCCCTTATAATACAAATGACTAGACATTGTGGAGCTGTTCTGTACAATGTTCAAAACAGCAATGAAAGCCATAGTATGAACAGATTATTTTCAATGTACTAAAATTCAGCTTGGCAGAGAAGCCTTGGGAACTCAAACCAAGAACACGGAATGAGCATCTTTATGCTATGCCTCGCTATCAAGCTGAAATTTAATATATCGGAAATGGCCTATTGAATGAGATAAACTTGCACGTTATTTAAGTCAGCTTAAAGATAATTTCCAGTCAGTACTGCGCACTCTCGAGAGTTTGCTTGCATTTTTTATTGTTTCATGTAAGATCACAAAATATAAACATTTTTCAACTACATGTACTTACATGAAGTTAGTTCAAAGTTTCAAAACAACCGCCATTATGGATGCAAGTGGTCAAAGCTTTATGCTTCGTTCTTTCTCATATCACTTGAAGAAACAATTTCGCAGCTGTAAAAATCAATAATCCGTGAAGCTGTTGGAAAAAGAATTTGAAAGGCCTCAGAGATAAGGTATGTGGCTTGTAATAAATAACATCGATTTGCATTCCATCAAGTAGGAGGTCATGTTTGTAAACACCAGGGTGCTGAACTGCGCAGTACGGACTGGAAATCATCTTTAACCTGTAAGCAGTATCTCTAATGGGGAAATGGGTGAAAGGAACCATCCTTGGTTAAAACAAGCAAAGGGAAAACTGGGAAGAGAAACTTGGTGTCACTCTTTTTACCATATAATCTCCTCACTAGAGTACCTCTTCGCGGGCTGAAGCCAACCATTTCATGTTGTCACTGTCATGAATGTGAATTCATCACAGGAACTAGTCCTTAATAGATTTTCGGTTCTGATTTCGAAATCAGAGAATACAAAAATTCATTCATGGGTTAAACCCTCAAAGACATTTGAGCCAAATCCAAGCTTTGGTCTGTACAAAATGATGAATGCAAGGTATCTGATAAATAGGCTGTTTCCGAGAGCTCTAAAGACCATTTAGAGTTGGAAATATTGAGTTCAAGTAAAAATGCTGAGTCACTATTTTTAGCCTCAATAGCATTTTGGTTAGCCTTATTTAAAAAAAAACCTCTTTGTTTTCCCTTAGAAGTTTTTGCCCACTATAATATTATAATTATTATTATTATTATTATTATTATTATTATTATTAACAATTCATATTAATGAATTGCATTTTCTGTCAGAGGCAGTCTCCTAAAAAGTCCACCACCTCAGAGAGTTCTCTTTTCTTGGCCTCGTGATGTGCCCATCTTTCCTCTGCAAGCTTTGGTGTAACTTTCCAACGTTCATGATAAATAACTTGTTTGCATGCCGGACATTTCTTCCCTCCTGTGAAATACCAAAATAAATTTTTATTTTTAAATCTTTTATTTTTAAAACAAATATTACTCCAGGATTAGTTTTATTGCTCTACAAAAAAAGTTTCCAAATAGCAAGGTCTTCTTTTAGGCTAGTGAAAACCACTAAATCTAAAACACATTGTCCATTTAAAATGTCATACCTTGAAAAGGAGGAGTTTTCATGTACTTGTCCAGGCAGCCATAATGAAAGAGATGATTGCAGTAAACACGTTCAACAAACTGATGGTCTGTGGGATCTGTAACAGCTTCCTACAGATTTAAACAACACAGGCATGTAGTACACCTTTTAGTTGGCAGAATAAACAATAGTAATTTATATACCTTGAAGGGAGGGAGGCCATACTTGCAGAACATTGGCCCTTAAAGTAAGGACATTTATTCTTATAAACTGTAAACCTGTTTTTTAAATCAGGTTATTTGTTCTCTGAAATGACGTCTGTGGTCCACATATTTTTTGCATTTTCTGACACAAGTAACTTGTTATCTAATTGCAGTCAAGGTTTGAAAAATTCAATCTATATAATATTAGAAGATTTTCACATTAATGTCCTTTAGGTGTTAAAAGTGTGGAGCCACATTTGCCTTACTCAAAAAATAATAAATTGCAGACAAGCTTAAATTATCCAGATGGGTGTCCAGACATCCTTTGGATGGCCACTTGTTAAAAAAAAATCATTTTACTTTTAATATGTTGCCTTATAATTAAATTGTTCATTCGAACAGGCCCTAGCACATTTTGGATGCCCAGTTTTCAAATCCAAAGGCCTGATTGCAGATTACCTGTGGATCTTCAGGCAGGGCTCTCCGTTGACACACTGGACACATCTCCTGTGGACACGGTCTGGCACACTGACTAACTAGGAAATCACACACCAACTTCAAAGATGGCTTGGGTTCAAATGGTGGATCCCTGGCAAAGAAAAACTTAGATCATGTTAAAACCACTATCATACATGTATCTACCTTAATTAAAAATTATTATGCAAACTGAAAAAAATTTATTGTTTCTGTACAAAACATTATCAAGGTTCCTTCAGCCACTGTCAACTGAGCAATTATTGTGACAACAAAGAATGAACTGACAAATTATCCCCAAAATAATGCCATAAGCACATCTTTTACATTGTGTAACCCAAGTGTCACCATCCCTTCCAGTGGCAAGTACATACAACCTTTGAAATCTACATTAACCAATCAATGCAATGTACTCATCTGCTGTCTTGGTTTTATGTGTGTGAATAATATATGGGTCTGTCTAACAGATATGTGTTTTTAAATGCAGACTAAGTCTCACATACTTGGGCCTTCGTCTTAAGGGTGCCTCCACACATCTTCTTGCTATGTCACCGGCCTGACCCATAAATACTTTTACTAAGTTCTCAGGAAAGTTTGACTCCTTCAGCTCTATCCTATGAGAAAGCCAAATAAAAATCCAACTAATTCTGTTGTAAGATTCAAAGACTCTATGTGAGGGGTGAAGGTATTGATGAGAGAAATAAAAGATAAATATTTTACACCAGGATTTGTTTAGGCTCCCACCATCAACAACAAAGATCAATACACTTGCAAGTCTGGGCCAGGTTGTTCAAAGCTGGATTAAGTGGATCATGTTTACTGTAGCTGGGCGATAGTTGGTCGGGGTTCGTTTGATATAGCGACCGACTATCGGTCAATATTGCGCAGACGCATCTTGATTGACTATCGGTAAAATTTCGGTGGGATATTGGTCAAGTGTCGGTGACATATCGGTGAACTGTCGCGCAAATATCAGGCATTTGTCGGCCGAGATCCCTCGGTCGACAGTCGGTTGAGAGTTGCTTGAACTCGATCGCTAGCTGGTCGATAGTCGGTGGGTGGTAGGTTGATATAGCGGATCGGTTTTTTATGTGTGCGTGAGCTCACACACTAAGCTGGTGGCCAGTAGTCGACCGATACTCAGTGAAGTGTCGGTGAAGTATCGGTGAAGTATTGGCAAAGTTTCGGCAAAGTGTCAGCAAAGTGTCGGCGAAGTATCAGTGGGGTATCGGTGAACTAAAAACTATATCAGCCGACGCACATCTGGACCGATATATATCGACTGACTATCGCCCGAGTGTCGACCCGCTATCGACCGACTCTCAACTGACTCTCGGTCGATATATCAGTCGATTGTTGGTCGACACTCGACCGATATATCGACCGACATGGGGATCGAGACTACCCACAGTAAACATGATCTGATTAAGCTAACCCAGGGTTAGCGGGAATTTTGATTTGAGTTAATTTGTAACTTTCCGGTAAGGTTTTCTGTTTATATTGTTTGGCCTTTTGTTTTGAGTTTGAATAATCCCAATTTTCAAAAAACACTAGAAGTGAATGAATGCACAAATTAGAAACATTAGCAGAAAGACAAAAATTCACCTCCGATTGAAAGAGATCAGCAATGACTTATTTGAAGGATAAGCTGGAAGCAGCAATTGACTTGTGGGACTTTCGCGCGACCTTTTGTACAACTCTTTTTACATGAGAGTTTTTGTCCGTTCACTTAATTTACATCAGATGCTGAAGTTCACTGAAACACCGCGTTTGCCTTTCCGATGCTTAAAGAAAACAAAACAGTTACCAAAACACAGTGTACTTGCGTTCCGCTAAAATATCATAAAATATCATATTAAGCACATCGATCAATCTCGAAATCAAATTATGTTTGGAATGTTAGCCTTATTCGAACACTAAGTTATCACAAGTATCAGATGGAATTGCGAAGGAAAAAATCGAATTGAGAATGATGAACCTTGAAGTATTTCCCTTATAATCATACATAAGCTTAAGGAGGCTGGCAACAGTTTCCAGTACTTTTCTAACAGCTATACTTTGAGGGATGAATACTGCCACTGTTTAACAAGTGATGCTACAATAATGGTATCATACAAATTTTCAATCATTGGTGAACAAGTTGCAATCATCTATTTTACATAACAGGTTACCATAGCAACAATATAACCTGCTAAAAACACTCTTAATTTTAGCTTTGAGCGTTTATAACTAAAAAACGAGCTCGGTGACCCCTATTTTTTATTATCAAATTATAATAAACATTATTATCAAATTATAATAAGATGCAACTTTTGGCAAAGTTTTAAAAAATTCTCTGGAGTGGGTTCAGAGCCACCTTAAATTTTCAAAAAGTTAAGGTGGCTCTGAACCCACTTCACAGAATTTTTTAAAACTTTGCAAAAAGGTACATTTAAATATGCTTATCATAATTCAATAATAAGAAATAGGGGTCACCGAGCTCGTTTTTGAGTTATAAGCGCCCAAAGCTAAAATTAAAGGTGTTTTTAGCAGGTAATATTGTTGCTATGGTAACCTATTGTGCCACAAACCTAACAGCAACATGTTAACAAATGATTGGGCAGTTTTTCGATACAATGATTTTGGCATCAACTAATATAGAGTGGTTATAAGAATCCATCAAAGTCTACGTCTTGGAAAGTGCTGGAAACTGTTTTGAGCCACCTTAAATGTGACTTGTGTCCTTGTGCTATGTTCAGGTCAATCATACAGGATGCTTCTTCCATTCAACACCATTGAATTGGTTGAACAGCCGGCAAGAGCTTCAAGCTAAAAAACATGCTGTCGACTGTGCAGAAATGATCAACAAATAAGAAACATTGTCACAGAAACAAATCACTTGGTGAATAAATCTTTTCTGACTTGGGCGGCCTTGCCTTATGCGTCCCATGGCGCAATGAGGAAAGATGATGACTTGGACGCAAGCGACTGCCACTGCTTTATATACTGGTCAGTGGATGAAGAAAAAGTTAACAGAAATCGATGGAAGGACGGAAGAAAGGAAGGAGTACCCTGCTACACCCATACCTATATCTCGAATAGTGACTACCAGTACATCATTATCTGAGCTAAAAAGGGTTAATAATTAAGTAAACTCATGGGGTACCTCAGGGATCCATTTTAGGCCCGATGCTCTTTACACTATATATAAATGATCTTCCTACGGTAACAAAGTTCAGTAACATCGAATCTTATATAGACGACATTAAGATTTATCTATCATGCTCATCTAGAAATATTTACTCTTGTGTGCAACAAGTCGCCAAGGATCTTGAAAGTATCGCTGGTTGGTGTTGCGCATATCATTTGCATATAAACCCGGATAAAACTAAGCTTGCGCTCTTTGGAACACGGCAACTTGTATCATAGTCTCCTCTGCAGCCGTTATTAGGGTTATCACGCAACGCTTCTCCCCCACTAACGGCTGCTTAAACCCGAACCCCATTTGTTTCCGCGTATTAGCCAATTACAACATCCCTCACATATTCCTGAGGCGGTGGCGCCAAGACTAATTGTCCAATGACAACTCATGTTCTATCAGCTACTGATGGTGGCGTCGCTCGAAGAAGCCTTTATTTTGGTGTCTTCCAAGTTCAAAATCCCCACTTTAAATTATCAACAGAAGTTGGCAATTGAAAAAATAGTTTCAAATAAGAAAGATGTTTTTGTGAACCTGCCTACCGGCTTTGCAAATCTCTTATTTATCAAGCGTTTCCACTTGTGTTTGATCACACCACCAACCTCTCAGCGTCGATGTCAACATCGGAAGGGGAAAACTTCCGTTCAGTTGTGCATTTGGAAAAGCGCGTAAGACCAAACCAAAGAGATGACTTTGAATCAGTGATAAGCAGGAACCCAGTGGCGTTCTGTCAGCAGAAATTGGTGTTCCCAACGTATCCGAATCTTCGGGGATGACAGAAGAAGTACAAGTGGTATCAGCAAATCGCATTTGGATGCTTTTCCTCGAGGTGATGAAGTTGATGTATTTTTGACACCTCTGTCGGCATTCTCATCTGAATGTAATTCTTGGCTTGCACTGTTACGGAATATAAAAATAAATCGAAAACCATTTTCTCTTGCCTTGAAGACTTCTTCGATTTATTTTCTTTAGCTCCTTCAACTTATCCGATGCCCGATTAAATTTTATCAAACGCTGGTAGCATTTGTCTATACAGACGAACAGTTTGCTGTTTTCCGAGTAGCGACTCACATCCACCGATAGCGAGGATCGGATGACTTCAGCAATGCCGAGTGAACTCTTTCCGAAAATGAAGATTTTGTTATTCTTTAGGGAAGCCGATGAGCAAACTACTTTTGACTATATTTTTTTGGAGTTAGATCTATAGGAAATCTCTCAGATGTCTGGCAACATCTTGCGAAGGAGGCGATGTTGTGCGACGCTTGTAATTATAACATCGATGCCTACGTCTGCAGTGTATAGAGTTATGTTGGAACGAATTATAATGTTCGTGAAATTATGAATAGATAAAAGTTTTTCGGCGGCGCCAGTTTAGAGGTTTTGACGGCGGTTCTTTGAGAATCAAGGACGCAAAAACTTTGTATGTGTCAGTTCATTCAAAGTATACAGCCCTGTTTAAAAGAAGTTACAAGCACGGAAATTTCACGCATAAGAGCAGTCAATAAGGAAACACTTTTTAACAAAAGAAATTAGCTTCTATTGTTTCTTTGCTGCGGTGTACCGCATCAAGCTTGCCGTGGCGTTCGGTTGCGACCGTCCAAGACGAGGTTGAGGAATTCGTCCCACTGCGGTGAATTCGCGGCAGAACCCTTCGGCAAAGACGAGGTTTTACTGCGTGCTAATGGGTAAATACTTTCAGGCGGTACTGTAGGATCTGACTTGTTTTCCAAAGATGTTTTGTGTATAATGATCAACCCTATTGTGTTTAGCAAATTATCCCTTTCACTGCCAAGACCCACTTACAGATTTTACTCTGTCTAACGCCAGACGATTTTACTCGTCAGAGGGAGACCCCTTGGTAGTGAAGGGGTTATTGTACTGTTCTGCTGTATGGTCTGGTACGTACAAACAGAACATACATAAACTACAACTTTTGCAGAATTTGCTGCCCACATACTAACTGACAAAAGGAAATACCATCATATCGGCCCGGTCTTCAAAGCTCTTGGCTGGCTAATTATAGAAGAGCAACTTCGGTTGCGGGATGTGACAATGATGTATAAATGTATTAATAACTTAGTGCCAGCATATCTTAGTTGTAAAATAGGGAAGCGATCCAATGTGCACACTTACAATCTCGGCAACAGTGAAGATCTAAATCTGCCAGAATGACGGGCAGCGGCCGCCCAGCGTGGTTTCTTTATAGGGCAGCAATCATTAAGATCATTTACAAAGTATGTAAAGGCAGAATTAATGAAGAAATAGGATACCGGCGTTTCAACATACAACTACAGTATATTATTATATTGTTAGTTATTATTATTAGTAGTAATTCTAAGTCCTTATTTTTATATCAAGGAAATGTATGTCATCATAGTTTAAATCAGTAGTCCTAGTCATAATTTTATATTCATGCATATTGTAAATTGTAAATAATGATTTAGTAATACATAGACAAGTAAAAACAACTGATATAATCTCCCGACGTTTCGGCGACTTCATGATGCCAATATCAAGGGTACAAATGAAAATAAAATTAACAAATGCGAGATCAAGAGTTACAACTGGTTTATATAGCGGAGGTGGCTACACGAATACTTTAACACGGATAGAATCTGTTTGCACATTCAAACTCGGTGTTAATTGTTTGATGTAAAGCATCTCGTTGACAAGACAATCAAATTTGTTCATGCATTTCTTGAGAACTTTGAAACAGCTGAGGAGGTCCTCAGGGTCAGCATCCGCGTGGTCATTGTCATAGTGCTTGCTTACCAGTAAATCAGTTGTAACTCTTGATCTCGCATTTGTTAATTTTATTTTCATTTGTACCCTTGATAACGGCGTCACGAAGTCGCCAAAACGTCGGGAGATTATATCAGTTGTTTTTACTTGTCTATGTATTACTAAATCATTATTAATATTGTAAATTAATTCTGAAAAACCCCTTGGGGAGGATTGATAAAGTATTGTATTGCTGAACCTGTTTAGAGCGGACTCCCTGTATTAAAGTGCCACTATGATCAAATTCTCGATACCCATTTTTTTACATTTTCGTACACAACAGGTCTTTCCTAGATATCTTGCCAAATTTCAATCTATTACGAACATTAGATCTCGCAGTTTTTGGACCTTTATTTCCGAGAATTTATGGCCGCCATTAATTTCACTTGATCCAAGTCTTGGTGAGAATTGGAGAAAATGACGTCATTTTCTCAAAAATACCACACGGGTTAAAATTATAATAACAATTAGCACAGCAATTCGCATAAAGAATAACAAAAACTTTGGCGCACATATTTGTGCAATTTTCGACATTAGTTGTTATTATAATTTCAACCCGTGTGGTATTTTTGAGAAAATGACGTCATTTTCTCCAATTCTCAACCAAGACTTGGAACAAGGGAAATTAATGGCGGCCGTAAATTCTCGGAAATAAAGGTCCAAAAACCGCAAGTTCTAATGTTCGTAATACATTGAAATTTGGCAAGATATCTAGGAAAGACCTATTGTGTATGAAAATGTAAAAAAATGGGTATCGAGAATTTGATCATAGTGGCACTTTAAGTGGACACTAGTGAGTGTTTCCAAGGGTGTCCGCTTAATACAGGTTTCACTGTATACTGTCTTTAAAACAAGTAGCATTCAAGGCAATGATAACTTGTATACCTCACAGCAGCAGTATGGTAGTCATCCGGTACAGTTATTTTCACATCAAGATAATATCTATAGTGAAATGCCAAGGAAACAAATTTCATTAGGACAGATTGACAAAATTACTAGTTGATTGTTCTGTTCCACCTGTTACCCACCACGGAAGCTTCTTAAAAATTACAAGTAGGAGGTGGGGGGCGGGGGGTAAAAACAGAAGGTTTTCTAAAGGAAAACTGTGAAGCACACCTGTAAATCCTAGAGGTGTTGAGAGAAGATCAAAAAAAATTATGTTCCTTCAGGGGAGAGTGTTTGCAATGCAGGGTACCTTGGAGGGAGTATGGATATTTTTTAGAGTAAAACACTCACAATGATTAATGTACCTGTTTTTACTGCTGCAGCATGGAATTGTGACTTTAAGCAAGGTACATTTACCGGTAATATATACTCGCACAATATTGCACTACTGTGTCAATTTCAATACTTTGCACATTAATTTTACAGAGGAAACAATAGCAAAATAAAAAATACAAATTAGCTTTTTAGTAAGCATTTTGCTTATGTTAGGGTAATGGATTCACAATAAGTATGAAATGAAGTTTGAATGTGAAGATGAATTTGAAATTATTTATAGGCAAAAAATATCTTGACCAGATAAACTAAACAATTTTGTTAAAAACATAAATAACTGCAAGTAAAACAGCCAGGCGTGTATTTTAATATTGTGTGAAATGTGGATTACCTAACTGTCAGGCAGTAGGTTGCATGAGAGGGAGTACAATGTTTACAATACCGGTAATTATGTGTATCAACACCCTAAACATTATGCCTAACACTTGCTGAGCGGAAAAAATGCCTGATTAACTATTCAATAACTTACTTGTCTTGAGTGGCACGTATATTGAGAATTCCCGCTTTCTGTTTCACTTTCAATTGATCAGTGCCAGCTAATAATTTTGTCTTAACATAATGCAGTTCATCAGAGCATGCAATTAAAGGATTCTCATCAAGAAATCTTCGAACAAATGTCAACATAGGAATGACCTGAAAGAAATACAGAAAAGGACTGACAAACACTGACAAAGCCTATGAGATTTAAAAACATTTCTTCCAAAGCAGCCTTGTTGGTGGTCTTCATTCCTCCACTTCTTGTTCAGCATGCAATAAAAAACTGCATTCCACTAAATATCAATGGAAAGGGATAGATACAATATTGTTTACTGTATTTTATAACATAACTGAGCCGCTACGTGTACTCTCATTGGCCGATAGGTGTGTTTCGATGAGAGTATGTAAACACGGTTGTGATGTTTTAGATTCGCGCATATTTTTAAGAATTACTTTATAAAAGCAATAGAGCCACTTTTTCAGTGTTTGCATAGCCTCATCTAAACACTCAGAGGGTTGGGAGAATAATTTCTCAAAAGTTATGCAAACTCTTGACTACGTCTCGGGTTTGCCTAACTGTCTCGAGTTCTCCCAGCCTCCTTGTGTTTAGATTAGGCTACATAAACATGGAAAAAATGCTCTATTCTTTAAATATTATTCAGATATCAAAAAATGATATGTGGCTAAATGTAATTTAGGCTAAGTTAAAATCAAGCCATGCTGGTCAGCGGTGGTCAGGGAATCATGCGCATTGAGGTGACATACGGGGTTTCTCGAATCGCACGTGCTGGTCGTTTCTGCTGTGTGAGGTGCTGCTTGTTTCGAGCAGCAAAACGTTCAGTTGTTCCGCTTTTTTCCCCTTCCCTTCCCTCCCTCATTGGTGGATTTGGTAAGTATAGGGTTGGTAAGTATCTCTCTACAGTGTGATGGTGCCTGGTGAGTGGTGGCCGCTTGCAGAGTTGCCGTGGAGGCCTGTGTGCTCTGCTCATGACCTGTGGCTCAAGGCTTGTTGCTCGCCCCGGAATCGCCGCCCACTTTGGCAGGCACCATCTCCAAGCTCATCTATTGGCGATGAGTTTAAAGAAGACAAAATCACGCCTCATGACAAACGAACATTAAATTTTATTTCTCATATTTTCATGGAAACTCATTTTTCACGGTAATTAACAAAATCATGTTTTACTATAAGGGAAAAAACAGCCATTTTCCATTTCATGGGAAAAAAATGGGCATTCACGAATCACAAAAATTTCATTTACTCTTCAAATGTATTTGTGGGGGATGAAATTCTCATCATCTTGTAATGTGTGAGCTGCCTCCCTCCTCCACTGATGAGGTTGCCGAGGTGAAAGGGCATGCAGGTGGTAGCCTTAGCAACACTTTTTAGAGTTTAATGAATATCAAAATACATGCATTGAAATAGAATATTATATACTTACTGGTTAATATCCGCCTACACTGCCTACCTGGGGTTTTCCTAGCAATTTCTTAGCTTCTTGATCACAAAGCTCTGTCACTTTGGTTAGAAGTCTCGGTGGTAACGTTTTGCTTTTCAGTTCAACTATAATGGCACTCGTGGGATACTCCTCAGAGAACTGAAGCAACACAACAACACTCTTGAATTTCGTTCTCCTAAAACAGACAAGGGAGAATTAAAAAGCCACACAGTATGTCCAAATAGCCATGAAGATGCTCTTAAAACTAGTAAAATAAATAAAAAAGCCTTAATTTTGAACACAAGACACTTACGTGATTCGGACATTTACGGCAACAGGGTGACAAGAAATAATTTCGGACCCCTCTATTTTTTCACTCAGTGTTTTCTTAACAATCTCTAATTCCTTTTCAACAGCTTTATGCGTCTCTGGGTTAGAGAACAAAGCCATTTTTAGATGAAAATTTTCGAAATGCCGGCAGAAAATGCAACTTCCCCTTTTTCTCTAGTTTCCAATCCTTTGCCGCGAAGTTTCCATAAGCCCGCGTTCTCACGTAAACACACCGCTGAGTTTAGAAGAGTTTCACTTTTATTTCCTCCACAAGACTGCCCTTTAATTTTAAGATTTTGATGGCTGTTGCAGTTGGAAATACCGCACGTAGTCTGTTGGGTTTACAACGTACAACCGTCAATCGTGGGTTGGCTGGGAAATGGCTTCAAAATCAACTGTCTACGTCGGCCAAGTTAAGTCAGACTTCAGAATCATCCGGTGAAAAGAACACGAAAATTTACGAGATGCGTACATATTATGTCAAGCCGAAAGCCTTTGGTAAGGAAAAAAAATTTCACCGACCGTTTGGTTTTCACCTCCAAAAAGCATCGCAGGGCTCAAGGGAATTTGATCTTGGGCTTATACCGCTAGGGTGGGAATGAAGCCCCTACGCCCCTCCCCCGTCCCATCTTGGGAGGAGTTTTGGTTCTGGTGTATGACTGTAATCCTGAACATAACTTGGCGTTAGACCAAGACGTAGTACTTTCTATTTTCGTTTCAGACCGAGCAAAAAAATTATTTGCCCGTGTCACATACAGTGTTTCACCAAACATGAGGTTCTGTTAGTTAGTGTGTGTGTTGGGAGGGGGAAGGGGGGGGGGGGGGGGTGAAGCATGTGTCCCCCATCTGAACTTCAGATGAAACCTTTTGGAAGGTCTGCACAGTGCTGGAGTTCATTGTCTACTGGCCTTCATGTTGCTATCCCAGTGCCATATATGTTGCAAATTGGAATTTAATCCTAACAGGGCCTCATTAGTGAGCACTTGGTAAGTATGCTTGAATAATTTAAGAAATTATGTGACAAAAGCCAATAAATGGTAAAAACTGACTGAGTGCACTGGCAGCTGTGTGTGAAAGGCTTGAATGCATACAGTATTTCTCTCCCCTGTCCCATCTCAGTGATAACGTCCCTTCCCAACAAACCACACACACATGCATCTCCTTGGCCCATGTTTCTCAATCAGAAGAACCTTTTTGGTTCCTTTTCCAGTGGGGATGCATCAGTGAGACTTGACTGCATGAGTACATATCTGTGCTGCAGTTGTTTGATGTTTCTGATTGGATAATAAGAATTGATTGTTTGTATGAACTGTTACATAAATATTTATATCTGTGATCAGTCCCACAAGGGATTCAAACAATGTAATATTATTGTTTAAGTTAAGAATGCTGACTATTCAGGCTGTTTTGCTTGTTATGTTTTAAAAATAATGACATTTTCTGTTTCCCTATACAGCTGAATTCCTGCAGTTAACAAATGATTATATCCACCTTAAATCAGACGCTAATTCAAAATTGAATGGCTACTGGACAAGTGATATAGGAGGGGTGAATGAAGTCACACACATTTGGGAATATGGTAATTCTATCCGATAAAAGCAGTTCACGAAATGGAGTAATAGTGAACCGGTGTTATAAGGTTATGTCTCTTCTCAAATTTTTATGCCATTCCCCTCCCTTGCATTGGGTGGGAGGATGGAGGGTTGAAGTGCATCTATGCCAGCTTCCCCCGATTATCAAGGAGTCTCCCTGATACAGGCTGAATCTCCCGCCCTCCCATACGGGTCACCAAATCTCCCAGACATTACAAATAAAAGTGCTTGGCATTTTTGGAAAATGTTTTTTGATATTTGATGCATTTTTTAGATTGATTTGGCAGATCTCTACTTTGAACAACTTTTTTAGGGTCAAAAAAGGTAAAATTGGTGATCCCAGATTTGAGGTTTTTAGGTTGGCATCTCTGTAAGTGGACTTATCAATTGGTTTATACTGTCTCCTGTACTTGTCTTGTCCAGTTCACTTCCCCCATCCATTCTCCCCTTTAAGGAACACTTTTCCTTTTTCTGTCACTTCCCATGTTTCCATAAATTTGACTTGCCATCTTTTTTTCTTCAACCTCCCGTGACCTTTACCCCAACCCACCCCTTCTCATAGTTCCGCTGCCCAGTAGAAACACAACCAACCTTAAGTACCATTAATTTAGACCTGATTGCTAGGCAGTCTTTGCATTTCTGTAAACTGCACATTTATGATGTTTTGTAGACAGCTATGCACAGCGAGCGGAGGCAAGGAAAGCTCTTCAACAAGACCAAACATGGATCAACAGTTACATAAAGAAAGTGCTAAAAATGTTGGTGAAACAGGTACACCTTTCTCAGAGATTTAAGAGAAAATAAAGAGTCCAATTTTTTTTGTCCAAGTACAAAATTAGTTTTTTTTTTCCATTTCATGTATCCTCTAGCTGTACATGACCTCAGAAGTGGAATTATTAGTACCAGTAATCAGCCTGGGGCATGCATTCAAACTATATATGCACTGCAGCCCAACTGCATTTTTAATTTCCTTCTTCACAAAAGAAAATTGAAACACAAAACTTAACATTTGCAGTAAGTAGCTAAAACAGCCACACAATTGCTAATAACAAAATATAATTATGTGTCATAATTATGTTAAAAAAATTGATAATTACAGTGTCCATTTTATTAAGAATCATTCAGATTTAAAATGGGTACCATAACCTGTTGATGATCAGCACTGGTATCTTGATTTGGATATCACCAATAATAATTGTTCACAGAACCACCCTATTGATAAGAAACAAGTGGTCTACGGTTTGAAAAACTCATCCTAACATGGGATTGTAAATTGCTAAATTTGCATAAGCTGGCACATTTTGTCTACATTTGTATGTTTAATTTTAGGATAACTTGGTGATGACACATGTCCCTTGGTTTTATATCATGCCTCCACATACAACAGGAGGTGAGTACATGTACTGGGATGTTCACACCATATCATGTTGACCTTCTGGTAGCTGCTTTTAACACACCGTTGTTTCTCAGGATTAACCACTAGAACCAGCTTACGTTATAGGCTGGTGCCTGGGGGAGGGGGGGGGGGGGAGATTCCCAAATAAAAAGGATATGGGTGTTTCTTGCACCCTTCAGAGGTTATGAAAGTGCTTTTGGTATCTCTTAGGGTATTCAACCTCAAAAGGACCACAGCAGGAGCTTTTATGGTATTGAGCCAAAAAAATATGACAAAAGATTATGTGTTGTTTTGGAACTGGTACCTCTTAGGGGTGAAAAACATTCAAGCCACACCCACAACACAGGATCTTGGTACCTCTTAGAGTTTCTTTTCAAAATTTCTGATAAGCAACCCCCATCCTTTTTATATGGAAGTCCCTCCGGGGGGCTAATGCTTGGAATATTTTCCGTTTTAAATTAATCATTGCTTCCATCATAAAGGCTACATTTCAAAGCTTGCCCAGTTAAATCAGAACTGTGTTATAATTGTGGTTTGCTTGGTAGGTAGTTCCAGTCTTCTGTGGTATACATAAATACATGAATGAAAGCAGTCATGTCTCCTTTCTTGCATTCATCTCCTGGAGACATTTAAATTTAAACGTACTACAATTTTTGGTTGAGTAAGGTGCAACAAAAGTTTGGTGACCAGGTTTTAAAGTTCAACTTGTGTTGTCACTGGCAACTGGCTCCATTTCCAGTGGCAAATTGTTGGACTGACATCATAGGCAGCAAAGCGCGCAAAATTGTAGGCGATGATATTGTTACCATTGGAAATGAGGAAAGTTGCCTGTGTCCAAAACTTCGACACCAAAGCTCCGTCCTGCCTTACTCAATCGCCAGTGCTCATATATTTATTTTGCATATCTTTATCTGGAGAGCTGTTTGCCAGGTCTCTAACCCATGTTTATTAAATGCTAGTATTCACAACGTTTTTAGGTGTGTATGAGCTACGTATGTATGATATAGTGCTGGGCAAAAAAGAACAGTGGGTACACAGGCTTCTCCAAGGTCTTCCAGACCGTTGTAAGCTGTCTAAACCAGTTGGTGTCTGGTTCACTGAATTTGGACCAGTGGATACAGGTACGTTTATATACAAATAAAGTGGTATGGTTATGAAAGATTAAAATCCCTGCACAAGTTTATATTTCAGCTGTTTTAATTGATCTTGTTTTTAGCCATCATGCTGTGGTCTTACCAAAGCTTAGATGATCGTACTAGGATTCGTAAGGAGGCACAACAGCTTGAAGAGTGGGCTGAAGCAGGTAACTAAAGACACATTACAGTCCCGAGTCATATTTTGTCTCATTCCAAGTAGCAGTGTACATACTCCATGCATCACAATATGGTCCAACACGATTAAGATAATCCTTTAGATTTACAGGATTCACATAATTTCCTCAAGCATCCTAACCATATATAGGCAATGCTGAAAGATAAAGGCAACACTGCAAGATCAAGCACAGTTGTCCATTTCTTTGTGCGAAGTCATGGACTGTTCCCTGATGTGCAGAACTGTGCATGCCAACAAAGCATGCACTTGAACATTGGATGCTTCTAGGTGACCGTCAGTGCCATTCCCCCAAACCCCTTTATAAACAGCTACATGTCCCCAAAATGAACACCACATAATTTGGGACTTGAGGGTGCCTGGATTTGAGAGTTTGAAATGTGAGCGAGCACTGTTTAAATTGAAAAGACTACTTACTTTGACCAATAAATTGCCAATAGCAGATTTTCTTTTTACAGTACGAGATTGCCTCCCATTTGAAAGAAAAGCATATTCCAAGGTTCTAATTCCAACAGAATTCTCGCCATGGAAATAAATTCAAGGTACAGCATGCTCAAAAAGTATATTATTTTGCAAGTTTAACAACAGCCTTGCACTTAGTACTCGCCTGGTGTCTATTTTCGAAGGTAAGATGTGTAGAATTGCAAGTCATAATGTTTTGTCCCTGGTTTTGTTATTTGTTACATAATTATAAACATAAAAAAAAAAAAAAAAATGTCAAAACAACAGTTAACCACATTACAGCTTAAGCTCTTATTTGATTAGGTTATCCCCATCTACAATCTTAGCCTGAGTATGGCAGAGAAATCCAAGTGATCTCACAGTTACCTAGTTCCTGTATGGCTTTCTCCCAGGCCTTCCTAGTCAATTGATTTCAGTGACGTATCTGAGACGAACGGCCTTGGACCATGCAACCTTTGACAAATGTCTGACCAAGGAACTACGCAAATCTCAAAACACGGCAGAGATACTACTATTCTTTCACTGGTCAATGATTTCTCTGTATAATCAATGTCACTGTGATTTTGTTAGCTCAAATCATTTAACTGTAACATGTGACTAAGCACCCTTCTGAAAATTATCTACTTATTTATCTATGGTCTATATTTTAGGCACTGCCAGGAGCATAGTGTACTTGTCATATCAACTGGTAGATTAGTGCAAGAGTATACATTGATGACAACATAGGTGATTCAAAGCAAACTATTCAGTTGGATCTGTTACATTTCACCTGGGAATTCAACAAATTGAAATTCAAAACTGTCTCCATTATTCCTTTAGGTTCAATAATGTAACGCTGATACAAAAACTGATATTTTTGGTTTGGTTTCAATTCACCTTGCAAAAGAAATAATTAGTGATTGACTGTTGTATTAGGATATATAATGCATAACATTGTTTGAATAAAAAAAATGAATGTGTTGTCTTTTTAAGGGTGTATCTGGATGTGGCGATGTGCAACTTTCCTTAAAACTTATCTCATTTTAATAAGGGAAAGTTCCTCTTAACCTAAGTTGATACCATGCAATTAAACTCTGCTCTTCCCCATTATGGTTTTGTACTAATATTCCTTTTCCACCAAAGCTTCAGGTATTAATTGACTCAAACAAAATGACACACACATGGCAGATTAGAAGAAACTTTATTACAATCAGAACTGGATCATTTGTCCCTAGAGAAAGAATAAAAAAAATTCAAGTTAGGAAATGGAAGGCACAACCAGTATTATCAACTTCTAGTATTAATATTACTAAACATAGAAGTCACACTGTAGTCCATGATTGTCCTCTGTGATATAAGTAAGAACATTCTTCTGTAAAGCCCTCAATGCTGAGCCAAGCGATAAGATTCTTTATATCAGGAATTGGGTAATGCTCTTCTGATGTGTGTCCAGGTTTTTACACCAGAAGTCAGCATGTAGAATTAAACATATTATCACTCAAACTACAGGCATCACAGCCCAGCAGTATTTAATTTAACTAATGGACTCTAAAACAAAGTGACTCCTTATGGGAGTTCAAGATATCAAATTAAGTTGGAAAAGTTAGTGAGTATAGCTCAGAAGTCTGATTGCCAGGACAAAATTGTTAACATATGGCATAAAATTGTGAAGTTGACTCAGGGGTGGACACACTGAAATGTTGCACAAAGTCACAATTTGTATCACTTCTGGTCATATTGCTAAATGCCAGTCTATTGTTGCAAACATAAGCTTTAAGTATAAGTATTATTCTTCGACAAATGACTTCTGACTCAAGCAAAGATTAATTCTAGCCCAGCATAAGATGCCAGACACAAAATATGAATTCTGTAAAGTTGCCAAACCTATAAACTTTAGAAAATCAGATACATCTCGCACAACTACACTGCAGTTAATTTCCAAATATTAGATTCAAGCATGTGTACATTGTGTTACCTTTCTCTTCTTGTCTCCACCCAACTCAAAGTGCTTGCACCTTTTCAAGGCTACTTGTTTCCTGTACTTACAGTCAGTGCATTCCATACGGAGAACAATTTTCTTGGTTGTTTTAGCCTAAAGATTAAAAATATGACTTTGAGCAAAACCAGTTATAGAGGGCATGCTGTATCAGATTGAAAGAAGACCCAAGCTGTGTGAAAGATCTTGTTAACCCTGTGTTTTAGTGACTATGTAGGGCATTTTCCAGTTTAGTGTTGAGGATAAAACAAAAATAACGGCTTTATTTACGTAGGTACGCATTATACCTCTCAAATGCATTCATCTAGGTAAACATGAGATGCATAAAACAGACAAATTTATCTGAACTGTGAATCTCCCTGCTTGACTCAAATTTGTACTCGGGTCAGGAAAGGTCTCTCACAGTAGCTCTTTCTGTTAAAGTGTATATGACAGATTTTTTTTTATTTGCTCGATAAAATTTCCACAATGTACTGAGAAGAATAGCAAAACAAATTTTTCGATAGCGATTTTCTTTGCTAGTGTTTTAATGTACAGTCGAACCTCGATTATCCGGACCTCGATTATCCGGACTTTTCGATTATCCGGACTTTTTTCTCTGGTCCCAATATTTTCATGAATATTAATTAGTTGTGATAGTGAAAACTCAAAGTCGCAAAAGCCCAATAATCCTTTCAAAAGACTGTTGAAACAGCATATTATCCTGTGTGCTTTTCGAAATTCGCAAGTGCGACAAGACAAAGAAATATTCTGATGCGTTCAGCTTTTTGTAAACGTCCATTTATAAGCCGCACTTTTTTTCGCAAAATTGAAGCCAAAAATCAAGGGTGCGGCTTATCCACAGATACATCTGTGTTTGGAGTTCTCAAAAACCTAGTTAATATTCGTAAAACTTCTTAAGATGTCAAGAAATACACATAACTGTAAAAGAAACTGAGAGCGTGTTGCTGTTGTTCATTGACTTTTTGATGAGTGGTGGCTCCTAAAGGAGCCGTTTGTGTCTTTGAAATATCACAAAATTCCCGAGTACTCGTGAGATAAATGGCCAACTGTTTTGTTGTTTTTGACCACCTTTACGGCAACTTTGTCGACTGCATTATCAAGCTTCTGCTCTGCATGAAGTTTTTTGCCTATTGCGGGTTTCCAAACATCTTTTTGATGTGTGTAACTTTGCGGTGTGAAGGCCGCTTTGGTGTTATGATGCACAGATGACGCTCAGGCCCCAGTCCAGACTCCTCCCCACACTTAAAGCTTGGCTACTAAGCACTTGTTTGTTTTGTTTCAATGGCGAAGGAATTTCATCTTTATGGCGTGTTTCGAAGTGATTATCTTAAAAAATCAGATCAAAAGAGCATTTTAAGTTAAAGATGTCTTAAATTCAAACGAAAAAGAAGGTACCACAAATGAAATTTCGCTTTCTTCAGACTTTATAAATGTGAAAGGTGACAACTTCTATGTCGGTGTTTCGAAACCTTGATTGTTTGTCCTTGTTTGTTTATAGCAATACAACTCTACTGGAACTTCCAACTTTATTGTTTTTATTTTTTTTCCAAAATCTCCACTTCCAAATTGGGGGTGCGGCTTATCTACGGATGCGGCTTATACACGGACATTTATGGTAGTTCCTCCCGCTTGATTTATGTAAACACACGAGCGACCTCATTAATATTCATATTTTCGATTATCCGGACTCTCGATTATCCGGACTATTTACCAAGGTCCCGATGAGTCCGGATAATCGAGGTTCGACTGTATCAAAAGCGTCAAATTTCACTTCCGGTGGGGTACAAAACCGCCAGACCAAAACCAGGAGACTGGGAATGATTGTGACGTCATTTCAGGACTGGAAGCTTTGCTAAAAACAGATTCCTTCGACATTTTCTGATTCTGAGCTAATAAATTTGCTAAAAAATGGTACAAAAGTGCACTGTTCATAAGAAAATAAGAAAATGACGGAGAAATCTGTTTTTATCCATGCTTCAAGTCCTGAAATGACGTCACAATCATTCCCAGTCTCCTGGTTTTGGTCTCGCGGTTTTGTACCCCACCGGAAGTGAAATTTGACACTTGATACATTAAAACACCGGCAAGGAAAATTGCTATTGAAATATTTTATTGCTTTTCTTATTAGTGCATTGTGGAAAATTTATTGAGCAAATAAAAAAAAATCTGTCATATACACTTTAACATAAGTTAAGTATGTCTCAAATGAACCTACATGTACTTAATACTAGACACATCACTCATCTTCCTAGGTAAATATGGCCAGTTACAATAGACCTTTTTACCGATACGGCGGCCATCTTGAATTCTATTGTTTTGACTGAGAAATTATGGGCTGCCGAGGGGGCAATCGCTGGAAAATTTATCGTATACACAGCTTTCAGGATAAATTTTTACTGCTTGTCTCTCATATTCCATAACAAATATTACAAGCGTTGCATCTTTCCGTCACGATATTTGGCAGTTGTTCCTATGATTATCGAAAAATTATCGTTAAAAGTTATCACGCCACAGTATTCTTTTTAATTATTTCTCATCTGCCCCCTGGGCATCCCATAATTTCCTCGGAATTCAAGATGGCCGCCGTATCGGTAAAAAGGTCTATTGCCAATCACAACAAACAAACAAACAAACAAACAAACAACAGTCAAACACAGAACCTGTGGCAAGCACAGTAAGATACTGTACTTATTTGTTTACGCACTGCTAACCCCAAGTAGGTGATGCACATGAAAGCAAAGATATCAGAGAGCACTGCCCTTGAATAAGTGCTGCATTCATTTGCAACAGCGTGCCACTTAATCAAAGCATCATCAGACTTATTTAACTAAAAAAACAAGTACAATACAACTCAATCTAAACCAGACTCGGAAATAATCCTCTTAGACTACTGTGTGGAGTAACTGCAGAATACCCTGCCACTCCATGGCCACCTCATTTACATGTGTCGGTGTGCTTTGAAGAACGAGGTATATAACAATAGTTGCTATTCTTATTCAATGAAATGCAAATAAGTGGCAGGGTATTCTGCAGTTTAGCCGTAATAACAGGGAATTTGAAATAACAGAGTTTGAATTAGTGGGATCCAACTGTACTTTGTTATCATTTCCTAGTTTTCATTTACAAACATGATTTTTTAAAGAGCATTGACCACAACCAAAACACTAAACAGAAGCACCACAACTGAAACACTGAAAACTTAATTAACGGCAGTACAGTTTAAGTAACTACCAAATGTGTAGCCTGCGAAAACAGCCGTCCTTCTTCGCTCCCGGCCCGAGTGGCGTTTCGCGAGAAGGTCCTTCTAGCGAAACGCCACTCGGGCCGGGAGCGAAGAAGGACGGCTGTTTTCGCAGGCTACCAAATGTGCACTGAGGTTGGTTTTCATTGGGGCTGGTGGCCTAAGTGACGTGAGTAGTGGCAGAGCTTCACATAGGCATCTATGCCAACTCTCCCGGATTATCCAGGAGTCTCCCTGATACAGACTGAATCTCCCGCTCTCCCATACAGGTCACCAAATCTCCCGGACAATACAAATAAAGGCGCATAAAATACATTTTTCAGCCATATTTTGGGCATTTTGGAGGGACAATTTTGGATATTTGATGCATTTTTGAGATTTAATTGGCTGATCTCTACTTTGAGTGTTTTTCTAGGGGTCAAAAAACGGTAAAATTGTTAATCTCCCAGATTTTGATTTATTTAGGTTGGCATCTTTGCACAGGCTACTGACACTAGAACAGCAGCTCTACAGAAGTTTACTGGAATGAACAACTTATATACTGACTGTAAAACAGACTCGCTTTTCCTGAGATGGGGGAGTAGAAGAGTGACTGGCTTGAATATTACATTTTCCACCAGCTTGCATTACACATTTGAACCTCATAATATCAATTTCTTCCAACTACGTTTGACATAACGTAAATTGCAAGAGCGTTGTAGATGATGCTGTTTTTAGCTCCATGGTTAGACCTCTCCACGTCAGTT
Source organism: Micromussa lordhowensis (assembly GCA_964020085.1). Classification (NCBI taxonomy): domain Eukaryota; kingdom Metazoa; phylum Cnidaria; class Anthozoa; order Scleractinia; family Lobophylliidae; genus Micromussa; species Micromussa lordhowensis. The sequence continues at coordinate 25,199,344 of OZ026595.1, forward strand.
CGCTCCATCCAACCCTTAGTTCACTCCACACAGGTGGTAACCGAGTTTGGCTTGGCAGTGGACGAAAGAACGAGGAATAATCTGGAGCGAACTGGCTTGGAGCAGCTTGGAGCAGCTTGGAGCGATCTAACCGTGGAGCGACGTGACCGGTTACCAAGAAATCAGTTTTTATCTTTACCTTCTTGTGGAAAATGGGTTTTGTTTGACCACCATATCCCGACTGTTTACGATCGTAGCGACGTTTTCCTACAGGAAACGTACGAGTAGTCAGAAAAAAGGAATAGACGTAAGCTATACTAAGCTTACCGAAATATCTAATTTCTTAGTGCATAAATGAATGTTTGACCAAAACTAAATCTTTCAATGAACACCGAGAGCAAACGTATAAATACAATTAATGTGGTGAGATCTTTTTAAGACTTATCCACCTTTCCACAACAACTCACAACTCTTACCCTGGGCGTACAAACTGGCTTTACCCGTCTTGTACTGAGTCACCTTGTGTAGAGTGTGTCTTCGACATTTTTTGCCCTTGCAAAAAGTGCGGCGCGTTTTTGGTACGTTCACCTAACAGGAAAAGCCAAAAATAACGTTCTTTGTCAACTTAAAGACAATAGAGAGCTCCTGTACCCGCAAGAAAGAAAATTGAAAAACAGATGACAAAGGATTGATGCGGATTGAAAGAAGAAATCATAATTCTTCCCACCATTTTGCTCGCACGACCAAAAGGAAGAGGGTCTGTTAGAGCCCAGCTTTCCCAATGTCGCAACAACACGGTTACTCCAACTCGAGGTAATCGTACCCAGTTCCCCAGAACAGAACATCTATTTCCCAGAACATCTATTTCTAACTGCGTCACGTGACCAGTACGTGACATCTGGGGATGTATCATCACAGATTTATAAAGCAAATCACACAAGAACAAATTTAATATGAAAATATTCCATATAATATATGGAAATTAGATCTAGATCAACTTTTTTAAAAAGCCCCAACACCGTGACATAACGGGTGAATTAATTGCAATGAAATTGAGTTGATTCACCGGGTCACCATTAATTTCTCCCAACAATACATTACAAAGAAGACAAGTGATAAGAATCATGATTAAAAGATGTTGGTTCTTCAGTGGAAAGCTCACTCCGTGTAACTGTAAGAAACTCTTTTATCGACTCAATTTCAAACATTGCCTCGAAGACAGTAATTTCAGTCTATGATGATGTGCTTCACCACCATCACGATCAAGCAAGAGCATTATGAATAAAACCTAGCCTGGATTTCCCGTGATAAACTTCAAATAACCGCACATACATGTTACTTACTACTATCCGAAATAAGTATAAATCGCGACAAACGTTCTATCACAAATGGTTACGCCACACACTATCCTGATTCTCAAATATAATAAATAAAATACCAAAAAAAGTAGCCTAGCAGTGTGCGGTCGTTAACAAAAAAGCGGCCGCTTCTTTGCGTTTTCGGATTGTCTGTGAAGAAGGATTTAGGTAATTTAGTTCCCTTAAAGACTAGAACCTTTGTGCTGAAACAATTAGGTTATTTTCTTCCGATTCCTATATGTGATACTGAGAAAACTAAAGCTCGATCTCTCGCTCAGATCAGCACAGGAATTCGCGACAGTCACTTTGTGATGGGGCGACCAATATACAGTGAATATAAAGTGAGGAAAAAGACAGGCACAAGTCGGGTTGTTAGTGCTTTGCGGCATGCACGTACGTTAGAAATCCAGTGAGATTATACAAGACTTTGTTTTCTTTTTTAATACGACACCCCTGCATTTCAATACTCTACTTACAGAACAATGCTTACCTTACCAACCATACGCACCAAACTTACTCTAACGAAAACAATTTAATAATTATTGCAAATACTCATTACATTTTTACAAACACATTATAGATCAAGGCGATTTCAGTAAATAATAATAAAACTCTAATTTCAAGTTAGCAATCGACTAGAGCCAGACGCTCTGTATACAATAAAATGGAACGTACAGTGTCGATCACGAGACTATCTGTTGCTTGCTATGGGACACGCTTATAAACATATAGCTTCTCTGTTCACTTTCATTGAGTTTCATTCCGTAAAATTAGATGTTATTTAAGTGTAAAATACTACCTTGACTTGTACTACTGACTGCATGTTTTGAATTCACAGTAAGGACAAAAACGTCAGTGAAAGAGAAATGTAAATGTTGAAGTTTCTTGAAGTTGACGGAAACACCTACACGAATTCGTTTATAACGGCCCTATGTGAGAGTTGCAACCTAATGAAACGCTTGATAAGGTATCGTAGTTTGAAAGTTACTCTTCCTTTCATTTAATATTTAGCTATCTTACACAAAGTGCGACTATGACTCATTTCTATCTTCCTATGCTCAGTTTGAAATTATTCCATGTCATTCCACATATTACAAGAATTACAAACACGGAGGAATGTTACGATTTCTACTAAATTCTACTTCTTTCCCATCTTAGTGCTTTCCCAGAATGCTACCCGACACCCAGCCGACTACCAATCACATATCAGGTAGCTTTCACCAGCCTTGTCATCACGTAAATTGATCTGGCTTTAATACAGAGTGCTTTTGTCAGTCAGTATTTCCTATATTAGTTCCTCCGAGTCTCAGGAAGTCTTTTTTGCAAATTTCCACTCTGACGTGTGTCCGGTCTGATAAATCCAGGGCTGGATATTTTGGATGGCCGTACGACGACGACGATAACACCGGAACGCTCACCCTGACTTCCTAATGAGGAAAAAAACGATTTGTTAATATTTGAATCTTGTTATTAACGAGCTGAGCTGAAACATGCTATGTAAATGCTTGTTTCCATCACTAGTGTGTTCTGTCCCGTGGGGGACTCCCATATAAAAGGGAGGGGGGGTGTTCGTCGGGAATTTTGAAAAGAAGCCCAAAAAGGTACCAAGATCCTGTTGCAATCGCTACAGAACGGAATAGCAGCTAATAACTGTAAGTTCCTTACGACTAACGGTTCCAATATAATCTCCATGATCGCTAGAGAATTTTAAAAAAATGTCTGATCGGACCTGACTCAAGCAAAGACGCACCGCATTCTGGTGTATTTGTCATGGCAAGGCGTTCAGTTGGTTGAGGCACAGATCGAAAAATGCCCGGGCGCACGAAAAAATAGGGGAGAAGCGCAGCTCACCAAGCCTGTCTCTCCTATATTTCGCTCTGCCTTTTTCCGCGCTGCGCCCAACTAATTGAACGCCCGGAAGAGGGTTGCACCATCTTTGGAGAGAGGTTTCCATACGATCGCGATATCTATCAGTAGCGTTCACATAGAAAAGGGGAGATGGAAAATCTTGCTATCGTATGGATAGCTATGTATCTAATCTAAAGTTGACACCCAAGAATGCAGCAGTACACGACGACACCAATTGTTTAAAATAATGTAAATTGATTACAGTCAAACCAAGTGAAGCACAACCCCTCAAGATTACATTAATAAATTGATTATTGGGATATTCAACCCGCTAGTCGTTTCAAAAATGCAATAATGAATTGATTATTACAAAATTGAACCCACTTGTTGTTCCAAGAATACGGCTAATGGGTTTAATGTTAAAAACAAAATCAATTTAATATTGATTTTTGAAATGACTAGCGAGTTCAATATTTAAATAATCAATTGATTAACCACTAGCAGGTTCACTGTTCGAGTAATCAATTCATTAATGTAACCTTGAGGGGTACGCTTCACTTGGTTTGACTGTAAGGCAGCCCTGTTTACCAAAGATGATGCAACTTTAGACTAAAAATCATTAACAATTTTTTCTTTCAGGGAGTTGGATTTTGTTGTTTTGTCTGAGGTGTTTCTAGAGACCAACACAAACAAAACGGAAAACAAACGAACGTATACTAACTTCACTGTTGACTCTAAGTCCACGTGACTTTGCGTGTTCTCTGTCGTCACGATGGAGTTTTTGATCGTATCCTTCGACAACATGGTTTATTCGGTCGTAAGTAGATGGCCGTTGATGCTACGAGAAAAAACAAAGCAATAACAAATCTAAGTGCTTAGGTACATAAATGTTGCAGTAGAAGTGAATCGAAATGGAAAAAGAACCAATACACAAATATAAAGTTTTTTGTGAATATTTTGAAGTTTACTGATAAATATATCTTATTCAGTAGACGTTTTGATGTGTAGTATCACTGGGTATACGAGTTGTGCAGTATTTTGACGAGCCCGTAGGGCAAGTGAAAATACAAACAACGAGTTTCGCGCGTTATTTGTACTCTACGAAGCAGAGTTGGATAATAAATAACCGTATTGCAAACAATAGGTTGTTGTTAAGTTTGTCGGTTCATAAAGTTAACGTCTCAGAAGCTGAATTTCAGAAATATTTGCGCATAAATTTAAAACTCAGGAACAAACTGAACTCCTGGAGTCTTTATCTGTGTCTAAACGATAATTCAGCAATACGCTAAAAAATTCAAGTCGTAAAAACTTCTGCAAGCTTGCAGCAAAACGTGCTAATAGTTGCATTGCCATTATGAACTCACGAAAAGCACTTAGCCTACTGTAATAAACTAATGTGTCCACAATAGCAATCCAAGATGTAAACGACATGCAGAAGTCTCGATCTACAAATAAATGCGAAATCAAATCGTGAAAATTTTTACTGAGTCCAAACACAACAGGATTCACAAACAAACAAGGCATAGCTGACAATTCAAACGTACCATGGTTTTGGCCCGAAAATAGCTTGTGTCTTGAGAAAGATCTAGAGACTTCGGTCTCTCCACTTTCCAGGTATCAGCTACACCTTCTCCTCCAGTTGTGACGATATGATTCATTCTGATCGCCTCTTCGCGCTGAAATGTAAAAAGGTAGCTTTGTTAGTGAAACCGCCAGCAAAACAAACCACATGAACTGTAATTTGTGTAATATACCTTACAACACTGAGTCCATTGCCCCATGGTTTCTTGGGGGTTATATACTTTAAGACCATACGAGGACATTTTATATCCACTGCCGGGATAATCACTCATTTTCAGTTTGATTTCGTAAAAAAAAAAGGGGGTTCGAGCTGGGTTCACCTTCACTAGGTTCTGATTGTTTGTGGAACTGCATCAAACGATTTTGTTCTTCTAATGAAGAGTGAAAGGTAGTTGCTTAGCAACGTGTTTTGTGTTGGAAAGTACCACCTGGAGGGTTAATCAGATTATTGTTAAAATAACTCCGCTTATGCCTTTATCATGGAAATTAACATGTAATAAATACTTCATCCAGTAGCCGCAATTGTGTTTAAAAGACTTCTCATACTAGTTCTGAGGCAGTAGTTAAAAATAGTTTAATCTCCTTAAGAAAATTTCAGATTTTGACTATATTTGCACGAGACCTTCTCAAACCGTAGTAAAACCAAAACCGAAACCAAAGAAATTACCTGATCACTTTCGACGCTCAATTGAAACCCGCTCTAAACAGGGCGAAACAAATAAATATCAAAACGACTCTGACGTCGACAATTTACCAGCGAGAAGTCACCGAAAATTTGTACTATATTCAAATTAACAGATCACCTCTCCTACCCAGGGCTCTCTTGTTGACACTATCGTATAGAGTTCTTTACGGTTTTGGAAGCCATCTTGGCGGGCAGACAGCGGTGTCAGAAATCAGTGTCTGTACGGGAATCCGATGGCAAAAAAATTTCTTAAAAATTGAATTCTGACCAATTTGTGAATAACGTATGTCATATACTAAACAAAGGATTACTTTAACCAGAAAGCGTCCAATCGCGTTTTTAATTTTCCATACATTTGTCTATAATTTTTTCCCGCGAACTTGTTCGGTTACAAGTTCGCGAAATAAATCATCGGAAATTGCCATATATACACTATAATGTCTGACGCGTGTTGCTTACCCGTCAAAATGGCTTCCAAAACCGTGATAATAACCTCTTAATAGCCGAGCGTGAGGGCCGTACTGGGGAACATTGGCCTGAGATCGTTGTAGTGCGATTAATCAGTACAAAAACGACCGAAGGCCAATGTTCTTAGTGGTACTCAGGGCGGCTCGAGCAAGCACGTTTAGTAAGTAGTTTATTAAATGGCACTCGAAAATAAAAATAAAAAAAGTTTTATAAGACTTTTCGACGAGATTTTGCCATACGTATTGCATGGCTAAGGCACTCTCGATAGACCACTGTAACTATTCGGAGAACTTGTGTCTCAAAATCACGTAGAGTTGTGTGGTAAAATCACGAATATCGGTTAATATTTCAGGTCCTTCACGGATCACGCAAAACCTTCAGGTCACGAATCAGGAAGAACAAGAACCGCAGTATGCGGTTGAAAACCGCGCTTTAAAAAAACGCGGTTACTTACACTGTCTGCGAAACGTGACTCTCTTGCCCTTCAGCAAATATACAAAAAAAAGAGTATCTGATTACATTCTTTGCATAGCGTGAGTTTAGCGTGACTCGTAATCGGAGAATTTTGTTTACTTCTAATGAAAAAACACCTTGACCTTTCAATATAAATTTACACATGGTTTTTGACGAGCGCTATGCTTCTTGTCTTTCCATGTCCATTTGTTACAGCTACTGCTGCTTAGCTTGACAAATTTCAATTTTACAACTCCACGAGTTGAACCAAAAACCATCTTCGTGCCGCGTTAGCCGCCATATGTACGAACTCCATGTTGTCGGACAAAACATTCGTCTTCCTAGTACCCCGCTAAAACCTGCTGAAGCTACACCACGAAGTGCCTAGGAAAAGAACCATACTAAGCAGGGGAGGGTTGGGAGAAACGATTTAATCCCGTTTAATGAATAAATTAATCAGAATCGAGTGAGTGAGTGAGTGAGTGAGTGAGTGAGTGAGTGAGTGAGTGAGTGAGTGAGTGAGTGAGTGAGTGAGTGAGTGAGTGAGTGAGTGAGTGAGTGAGTGAGTGAGTGAGTGAGTGAGTGAGTGAGTGAGTGAGTGAGTGAGTGAGTGAGTGAGTGAGTGAGTGAGTGAGTGAGTGAGTGAGTGAGTGAGTGAGTGAGTGAGTGAGTGAGTGAGTGAGTGAGTGAGTGAGTGAGTGAGTGAGTGAGTGAGTGATCGAGTGCCATCCGACTGCCTCCTAAGCTCATGGATGTTACGTAACATCCATGAGCAAAGATGGGGGTCACCGGGCTCGTTTTCGAATTATAAGCGCTTAAAGCTAAAATTAAGGGTGTTTTTAGCTGGCCATGTTGTTGCTATGGTAACCTACTGTGCCATACAATTAACAACAACTTGTTCATCAATGATTGGGCAGTTTTTTGATACCATGATTTTGGTATCAACTGATATAGAGTGGTTTTAATGACCAATCAAACTCTAAGTCTTGGAAAGTACTGGAAACTGTTTTGAGCCACCTTAATATAGAGGAAAACTGGAGGTTTGTAACATTATGTAGTACATGAATTCAAATGCAGACTCAATGGCTTTTGAGATAGAAACTAATAAAGAACAAGCAGTGGGATTCTCAAGGTTAAAAGAAATAACAAGAGTGAAGGATTTTTTTGGGTATGAACTTATTTCAGTATGTTTTTTTAGGGAAGGGATGAGGGGGGGAGGGGTCACAAATGTTCTCTAGTATTTTCATTGTAATAAGAAAAGGCAACTTTTGCAATAAGGAAATTAACACCTCATGACATTAATATTCTTAGAATGTTAATTTCAGTGCCAACAATTTGCTGGTATGAGATTTAAAGCTGTTTACCTTGAAACCTAGGCAGGGAAAAGTGATGAAAAAACTATGCAAACTTATACTGTACACTGGACAAGGAAAGAAATTTTTTTATCTGGTTGGATATCAGCCAGCATCACCAAAGCAATGTTGCGGATAGCAAGCTAGGGTCAGTCCCTAAGCCCTGTGCATTTTACCTTTCTTTTACAGCCAATTTTGTCTATGTTTTCATTATGGAAAGTGTTCTCTAGTTTATCCTAATTGCCTTAAAGATGATTTCCAGTCCGTACTGTGCAGTCTCAGCACCCTAATGTTTATAAACATTATAAGTTCCCACTCAATGGAATGCGAATCGATGCTATTCGTTTCGAACAACAAACCTTATCTTTGAGGCGTTTCAAATTCTTTTCCCAACAGCTTCATAGCTTTTTACAGCTGCGAAGTTGTTTCATCAAGTGATATGAGAAAGAACGAAACATAAAGCTCTGACCACTTCGCATCCATAATGATGCACTTTTTGCCTGCCATAGAACTGTCAGCATGGCTGCTGTTTATCAGTTGAAGATAACATTTTTTTTATGATCAGGACAAATTCAGCGCAGTTCTACGGCAGACAAAAAGCCGGTAAGCTTTCCTCTTGAAGATAAACACATTGTGAATGGACATCACGTAATACGAAAAAGTCATGATGCCACACAGAAAAAATGTCCTCACGTGGTGCGTACAAGTGCAGTGATTTGAAACAATCACACACAAACTGGCCTCAAAAAAACAAAATCATGGCACTATATGCACATCCTAAGTTTAGTCATGGATGAAGTTATGAAACTAATACAAGGCAACTAGGACTAGAGGATTAATGATACCAGCCCATGATAAGGCCATTCTCCAGTATTTTGTTTTGCCGAGATCATTTACCTGGCTGAAAGTAAAGTGCCCTGTTCAAAATCACAATGCAATGACCCCAGCCAGGCAAGTCTATCATGATGGTGCTTCTAGTGATCCTCTATTCAGTTCCAAGATATTAGACAAATATTTATGCCGGCATAAAACTCAACTACTCAAGAGAAATCACTTACGTAACCAAGGGTTTTTCATAAACTAACTACAAAAACTGCCAAGTATCGGATAAGAACGCGCTCTGCCAAATCTAATCCCATCAGAGGTCATCATACACCACACGAACGTAGATAGTTCAGCTCAAATGTTCACAGGTAAAGTAATAACAAAAAGTAACTCACCTGATACCGTTTTAGCTGGAACTGGTTGTACGCCTGCAAATTGACGATTTAAATATGATTAAAGAGGCGCTAGAACGGATAGACACTAATAAAGGCTATGTATGTATGTATTCGTAAGCGCGCGACATCATTCGTAGTTGGATTTTATCGAATAAAACACTCGTTCTCTTTCTTCTGATTTCTCGCAAACAAATATTCTTTTATAATTTTTGGAAAAACCAACCTTTGATAGAATACCAGGAGGTTTAAGCATATCCAAGGCTTTTTTCACAGATTTTTCACTGGGATAACGTGAGACACTCGATTCCCTGGTGGCTGCGGCCATGTTGGGTGCTGTGATGAATCCTTCGTTGTATACGGGGCGTAACCATAGCAATATATCTTTTGTCGAGATTTTGTTCCCGGCGGGGGATACATTGTTCCAGGGATTGAAACAGCACGAGATGAAAAAGAATATAAACAACACAGGGCAAAGAAGCGAAAGGAATACGCTCTCAACGTTTTTATTAAGTCTGGTCTAGAAGTTGTTTATTCACCAAACTAAGTTAAAAAATAATTTAAAGCTCTAATTAGGGCCAAACCTGAAGTACTGTAAAATATTTTTGTTCCATAGAATAAGTAAATAGAAAAAAAAATTAACAATTCTGAATAAAATTATAAACAGATAAATGAATAAATGCTACCAATAAATTAATATATGAGAGAAGATGAATAAATTAGATAACTTTAAAAACAGATACTAGTAGATAGGTGATAGCAGAAGTCAAGGGAGCAGAAACATATATGCTTCTGTTTGGTGATCAAGATAAATAAATAATTATTAGAAAACAAATCAGGGGTAAATGACAGAGAGACTGGTAACGAGAACCTGTAGATATCGAGAGAAGACTGGATCAGAAGCAGGCGCGAAAAGATTGGCGCGAAATTCAGTAAATATTAAACATGGCGGAGTCGGGAGACGAACTGGAAGATGAAGAATACGAAGCTTTAGCCTATCAGCAGGTCTATATTTCCCCGATTTGATCGTTCTTGAAGTTTTGAGGATGATTAAAATCTATATCTTTATTTTTCAGCGTTTAAAAGCTGCTCTGCATTATACAGTAGGTCGAATTTGTGAAAAAGCAGGTAAGATACAAATGTAACGTTTCGGTCCTAGTCGACTACGTATCTTTTCATTAAGCTTGCCTAAGCTTAAGCTCATATCTATTTGTAGCTAGTAATCTCGATCTCATTCAGTAAGCTTCCGTCACTGAACCTCCGATCAGTTATTCGATACCATAAAACTTTCTGGATCGTATGTTTACCTCTCGACATTCGACGTGCTTAAGTATTATTAGCTAAGCTTACATCCATTATTTTTTTTGATGATGTCTACATGATAAAAACTTCATGGATGTAGGTACGGTTCAAATGCCGATCTGAGAAAGTGTGATTGCCTCGAATAACTGAAATCTCTGTTTCTTTCATACAGGTGAAGAGTCTGGTTTACAATTTTCCAGACGATTTATTGCGGCCTTAACAGAAACAACATTCAAGCAATGTGGTACGTTTGTGTATCGAAATTTTACCGAGATCTTGATTCTTAATTAAAATATTGCTTTAAAGAAACAAATAAAGACAAATTATAATTGCGGCCCAATGTTTATATTATTTACTTAACATAAATAGGGATAACATCATAACAGGGATCTTACCTGGGAGATGTGAACCATCCCTCCTCTACATGTACGACTGTCACTTACCCCACCCTTCTTAGTCTCGGAGATTACACCACCCTTCCTATACTACTTTGCCTAGGATAACACCAGATTTGGTGTGGGACCAAACCCCTTTGAAAGTCTGAGACCTGTCCAATGAATACATACCAGAGCTCTCAAATCCCTGGTTGAACCAAGGGATATCTAGTTTTGACAAGGGATACCTGGCCCTGAGCAAATAACGTTTTATATCTTTATTCTACAGACCAGTACAGTTAAATTTACATTTTCTCTTTTTAGAATCTTTTGCAACAGATCTTGAGCTATTTGCAAAGTGAGTCAATTTCATCTGTCATCAGTCTAGAGGACTTTTCATTTTTTTAAAAATATAAAACAAATTAACCATTAAAATGTTAATCTTTGATCCACTTTTTTCCCCTTAGACATGCAAAACGAACACAAATCAACTGTGATGATGTGCAGCTGCTTGCAAGAAAAAGTTCAACTTTGGCAAGTGCAAGAATTTACATTATATTTTATTGAGTGACGAATAATGTTCATTGTTAAAATTGCTGAACTTTCACTGCATCTTAATTCATGTCACTGTTACAACTCCTTTTAGGCTGCACACATTGACGAGATGAGCAAAGAAATGGCCAAAGCACATGAAGCTGACAAGGCAAACAGGAAAACCAAAAAGGGAAAGAAAAGTAAACCAGCCCAGGAGAGTGCAGCCCCCATTGAAATTGAAGATGAAAGTTGATTTGACAACAAAGTGTCATTTCAGAGTTTGTGGCATCATAGGTTTTTTATTAAAATTGATTGACCGAATGAAACACCCAGATCTGAAAAGAACGAAAACTGTTTCTTCCCATACCTCATCTTTACTTAAACTAAGGCAATTATATTTATAAAGATCTATAAAAAACATAACAAATGGTAAAATAAAAACTTATTTTGGCATAATCGTGTTAGTATCCCTGTGTTGAATAGGAATTGTTTATTTTTCTGGTCAACTCACCAGTAAGTCAGATATTTGCATCTCACAATATTGTTTTGTGCATGCACTATGCCATCTGCAGGTAGAAGTTTAAAGTTTGATTTCAGTATAATTTTCAATGAATGGCAGCTACATGTAGTTCTTCAGCTGTAAACCATTAGCAGTTACACAAGTGATATGCTGCTATTCTGGTGTTACTGCTGTTAGTAAAAACCCTAGCACACATTTAGTGTTTAATCCATGCATTGCCTGATGTGCAGAATATGTAAGCAGTGATAAAGTAGGCACCACCCTTAAATGCATTTAACACTTGCCTTGTGTGGGGTTAGATGCAAAACCAGGACTCAGCCACATGTAAATGGATGAGAACATTTGTGAAAAATTTGTGGAGTGCACATTATTTGGGCGAACAGTGCAACCAGGCTGCTTGAGATTTACGAAAGAAACCAAAGCATAATTTACATTGTGGAATTTACATTGTGGACACTCTAAGTACTACTACATGAAGGACATGTTAGTTGTAACTCGATTATACCAATGCAGAACACATACTTCATTTGTTACCAATTGAACATTTACAGTAAGTTGGGTTTGGTCTAGGTTTTCAGTACAAGGGATCAAGGAAAGATCTCAACCTTCAAACACTTCCTTGTACTTACAGAAAAAGTGACACCTTGTTAAAAGAAACAACCAGTATGAAACATGTCTAAAATTTTATTTTTTACATTTTTTGGTAATAATTTACAACACAGCACTTTGTGCAATGGATAATATTTACATGACAAACTGACTGCTGTTATGAATTGATATACTCTGCTGATAAATAGAATGTGGAATGCATAAAGCAATCTGCTATGAAATGATAAAAACACACCATACCCTGCACTCAAAAACGCAAGGCTAACACTGATGACTAGAGAACAATTATTCATGTATAAAAATATGAAACACGAATTTACATACTTATAAGACTTTGAAAGTTGCGCTCTAGCGCAAATATATCAGACACTTTGGGCAAAGACGATTCAAGAAGGCAAGAACTATTGAGATTGCCAGACCTGTTGATATTATATATATAACAAGTAAACCCGTACAAAACCATTTAAAACGTATCTATTGTTTTGGAAATCTCAGCGAATAACGCTAAATGTACTGGTCTAGCAGATTTTAATAGTTCAAAGCACACATAAGAGCCACGCCCCTCTTGATCCAATGCCGCTGTAGCTGGCTGCTTGGTAGCTCGACTGGAAGAACAAAGTTTGTGGAGTGACCTGTTGTAGACAGAGTACCTGCAAAATTAAGTGAGGAGGAATTGAGTTAAGTAAACAAAAATGAAAAAATAGAAAAGCGCCATTTACTACGACTTGCACGTTCTTTCATTGGCTTTTGTACATAAAAAACTAAATACCAACAAAAGCAAAAACGATAGCTAGGCAAAGAAGATATAGCGCACTAAACTGCAATTTACCAAACTTGCTCGGATCCAAAATCGCGGTTCGATGCCTGATGTTCGTTATTGGCGTGATTCGGACGTGAATAACATCTCGTGCTCTCATCAATATCTTCTATACTCCTAAGGGGTCTGCTATTTCGCAACATTCAACTGTTAAAGTTAGTTTCCATATAATGGTTACGATCGCTACAGAAACCTTTATCTCAGCGCTCGTAACGATCACATGGAAACCAGCCTTTAAAGCGCATATTACGCTTCGAGTTTCATAACCAAATTGCTTTTAGTTTTTAGTACATATCTCGGCCAGTCCCTCGTCCTCGTTATTTTGGGTTTCGTTAGAACCGGGTACGTTACTTGAAAAGAGATAAAGTTTGTTCGTTGTATGCGATTGTTCACGCCCAGTTTGCTTTTTGTATCTAGGTTATTTTATCATACCAGCTCGGGTCAACGTTTTGTAGACTGGACAATCGTAGATGCCCTTGTCAGGTTTCTCTCGGTTCGCTGTCGGTTTCAACCAGATAATCGGCATATCGGTGTACAGCTCCTTCGGTCGGGACTCGGTCAACTCGTGGTTGTCGTAATCCCATCGGGCACCTTCGAGGAAAAGACCCCGGATGAAACAGCCGTTGGTGGGACGAGAGGTCAAGTCTGCTTCGGTTTTCTTCATCACCTTTCGAAAATAATGGTATACGTAAACTTCGTCATGATAAAGCTATTTGTAACCTGCGTAGCTGGCGGTTTTTGTAAGGTTTTTAGATTGGGTTAGGTATCGTGGAACGAGCGGCGAAATCATGAGTCGCCCCTCGTTAAAACCGCCAGCTGCACAGGCTAAGTTATTTGCCAAACAAAACAAAAACTATCTCGCAAACAAAGACTGCCAACAAACAAGAAAAACTTCAAAAGTCGCGAAGAACTGAAGATTTTGCTACCTCAAAGTCAAACGTGATAACATCGATGGATATCGAGGAGGATCTCGCAAAATTTTGAAGAGTTCCGGTCAAAAATCCTTGAGGGAAGAAGAACCCTGATATCCAGAAAACCTGCAAAAGAAACAAAATTATCATTCTGAGAAAGCAAACATGAGAAAAATTCAGTGTTCTGTAATAAATGTGAACTTACTGAGGGTATTCCATGTTCGATCCACTTCTCAATGAACTGAACTCGAGCCACCAGATCAGTTACCCAGGACGCCAGCGGTTTTAGTGAGGGGTAGGCCTACACGTGAATGGATCATTAGAATAACACAAAACAATAGACCATTTCCGATCTATTAAAATTCTCACTTGGCTCCGAGGCTTGGGGGAATAAAACAAAAGAAATCACATCGAGGTTAACGGATGAATAATTAATTTCTTTTGTTTTATTCCCCCAAGCCTCGGAGCCATGTTAGAATTTTAATATATCGGAAATGGTCTATTGTATCACAAAAGAGGTCTTGTATTTTAATAGATTCATAGAGCTAGATGATGTGGGACCAAGGCCCAATCCAGACTAATTCATTTTTTTATGTATCCATTTTCGTCTCAACCAAAAAACAAACAAAATACTTTTGCCCACACTAGCATTTTCGTTTTGTTTTCACCAGTGCGTTTTTGCTTATCGTACACACTAAAACGAAGAATATAAAGGCAGAAACCGACACAACGTAGAATGTTTCTTTGAACGTGTACTATATTTCGGCTGGCCAAACCAGCCTTCTTCAGACCTGAAGAAGGCTGGTTTGGCCAGCCGAAATATAGTACACGTTCAAAAAAACATTCTACGTTGTGTCGGTTTCTACCTTTATATTCTTCATTTTATTTGTGAAGCCGATTAGATCACTATTGATCCAACGTATACGAGCAGGATCATCGTTCCGGTTGCTTGCTTTTAAAACACACTAAAACGCCCGGAGACGCTGATGGAAGCGACAGTGTATAACGCTTTTTTCGCTAACGTGTTAAAAAGCCCCCGTTTTCACATGACAACATTAGAAACGGAGCGTTTTCACAAAACCCCACTTTTGAAACCGTTTTCGGAAGTCTCCGTTTGTTAATGAGGGAAAAGAGAGAGAGAGAGAAAAAAAAAACAGTAAGCAAACTCTCATTTGCAAATCAGGAAATCGCTTTTTGTTGAAAGACCAGAGATTCGTATTTACTAGCTCTTCGTTGTGATGGAATCGGGCATATAGATAAATAGTATCCTAATTCATATTGCCTTAAACGTTTCTGCATGCTACAAAGATAAAGAAATATGTTAACAGTACCGAGATTGGAGTGCTTTCATACCTTACTGGCCCACAGTTCAGGTACAGAGTTATTATAAAGACTGTTAGACATTGTCTCAAGAGCCTGTGACATCACAACTAGACCCTTGAGCGCCTTCAGCAGGTCGTTAAGTGTTTGTCTGACGGTGACTAACAATTTGTTGTAACGGATCACTTCCTGGATTAACACTGTGTTCATCGACTCTTCGTATCGAACAGGGTGTTTCTCCATCACCATGGAAACGGAAATGAGCTGAGGGACTCGTTCAAGGATGCTGCGACCAGCCTCTTCCATCACCTATAGAGAGGGGAATAGTTCTTTAGAGAGACGCAAATGTGCAATAGAAATAGGGCGAACGGGGCGGAATGGATAAGCGTTGTATTCTCTTTTATGAAAAAGAGACTTTGTGTATATTGGAAGCAAAGCTATAAGATTGAGAGTGTCAAGAACAATCACTAAGACCTGGTTCACACAAGCAACATAATGACATGACGACATAATCACTTACGTCGGTACTGTGAACATCGACATAACGACATAAGGAAGAGATCAGTTATGTTCATTATCATGTTCATTATGTTCATGCTGTTATGTTGCTATTATGTCACTATATCAAGACGTTCACACTGCAGACATAACGTCTTTCTTATACCGTTATATTTATGCCGTTATGTCGCTAGTGTGAACTTGGCTTAAGTTCTATTCAGTTGACTCACCTCTTCACGTGACCTTCCCGCGCCTGAAGATGAGCGCGGCTGCATCTTGAGTATTCCCTGAAGCAAACTGAACGTCTCGTTTTGAGCAAAGGTGATGTTGGCGTTTTCATGAAGAGCAAATATCTCCGGAGTATCATTGATCGGCAGACCACGAATGTAACGAAGATAATGCTGGAATAATAATGTACATCGTCAATGACAAGAAGCCTTCAGAGCGAGTGGTGTTATAACGTGACGTAACATTTGCGTCAAGTTCTCTTCGGAATTCAATTCCAGCCAAGTTGGCCGGCTCAGAATTGTAACTTCAAACGTTTACAAAAATAAACAACATAATTCACAATGCAGGTCGGTAAATAAAGGTATAGCAGTATACACAGACTGAAAACCTTTTCGCTGACGTTACTAGAAATACAAAACATCTCAAAATATATTTTGTTTCTGCACAAACGTTGATGAAAACTTGTTGCTCAATCAAAGAGAGAAAAGGACCTTGGCATAATTTACTAACGGAAAGAAAACCCATGTCTGCACATATTTAGACGTTTTCTGTATCATTTTTGACACATGAACGAAACCAAACGCAAAATACAAATAGGCAATAAAGTTAAGTGCAGTTCTTTTAATTTCAGACTGGTGATGACGCTGGTCTACCATCAACAAGTTTAGCCGCCCATTAGGTTTTAGCTGCTGACATTTTGAGTATCACCTGTTCCTTAACGTGCTTGATTTAACCATAGTTAGTGGAGGGGATTCCTTTGGTTTTTCGGCATGATCCGCAACCAAATACGGCACAATTGTCACCTGGCATTTTGTATACACAAGCAACTAGTTTGATAACGATTTGGATTATTTTGAAAGATAGATAACCTAGATACTTTCGTGACTCAACAACAACACTTCAAGTGATCTCCGACGCCATTTTGAAAAAGGTATTGCACGGTCATTGTCACGTGACGGTTATAAAATCAAACAATAACCTCTGCCTTTGATGTTCGCCGGGTTTCCTAACCAGTCCCCTCCACTAACTATGATTTAACTCGCCAATTTTTCGGCTGCGTAGCGGTCTTTTCCGCTTCTCGTTTGACGGTCAACGACCTAAAACTAGACTGCCTTAATACCATACCTCGTGATCAGATGTTAGAGGAAGCTGGTGATAAATTCCTGAATCAGAGAACTTGTGTTCACCGCTGAGCACGTCATCTGAGTAGTAATCATTCAAGATGTTCATTATACACCGGCGATCCCAGTCATCTGTCACACGCCCGCCGTAATTGATGTGTCCAGCGGTGTACTTCAAAACCTAGAACAAAGCACAGCAATCGAAGTACAGTTCAGTCCATAATCTCGTACCCAGGTCTCACTCTATAATCTCGTACTCAGGTCTCACGCTGTTTGGCGCTGAAAAGTGGGAGATCTTTGTTCGAGATATTCAGTCTCAAGAAGCGAATTTGCATGTGCAAGGTACGTGGCCTCTGACATAATTGTTCGGTTAACTTGCTGGTTTGGTTTCTAAAGCCAACTGTGCTTCGCCTGAAGTTTCACTGAACTTCTCGTGAGGTGAGCGAAAATTGAGGGAACGATTTACCTTAAATGGAACTCCTTCGTATTCCTCTAAGAACATGCTCAACTGACTGATACAGATCCTCAAGTCTCCAGTTGTGAATTCGTACGGTATGTTAAAACCCAGCGCTCCAAATTTCCTTCTTTCCAGCGTCACACCGTGGAAAAGACACAACGAGAAAAGGAGATACTTGAACTCTTCCTGGGTAAGGGTAACGTAAAATAAAATAAAATTAGCAACACTGAATAGGTAAGCGACGTGGTTTAATATTGCCTACACAAGACCTCTAGATGTTACAATTGCACCCCACTACATAACTGGCTACATCAGATTAGAATCTTCAACATAAACTACAGTCATTTTAACGCAGACTCAACAATATCATTTCTAAATTAACCTACCCTCTTACAGCTTGCATAGAAGTCGTCACTAAATCCAGTGAAAGACCGCAATAAATTGGCTTTAATCCCCCGAGGAGGTTCCACTGTCATTTTTGAACCATTTTGTAGAATGGAGACTGGGAACTTAGGACTTGGCATACTCGTTAGCCACAGACGGAAATCTCGGTGAACCTGTCAAGAAATGCCAGTGCATATTTTAGGGTACTACAGTGTACTAGTAAAACAAACTAGTTATGGATAAAGACATGCTCAAAACGCAACCAAACGACAAGATTACTGATGGGTTTCAAACCTTGTCTGGATCGATGTTTTCCACAAGCCTCTCAAGACTCGGCATAAAGCTCGGCGCCAAGTGGCAGTTCTGGAAAAAGACCCACTTTCCGCGCTCCATGGCCGAACGCATCATGGCCTCTGCACGAGGACCCTGGAGAGGTAACACAAGTAAAGAGGCACATGAATGAGCTAAGTAAAGTCAAAGTGAAAAGTGTAAAGTGAAAAGAACTAAAGCTTATAGTCAAATTGGCCGACTGGAACAAAAAAATGTATGGAGATCAGTTAGTTGTTGACATAAGAAGCTAGAGGGTAATTGCTGGTAAATATCTGACAACGAGAAAGTAAAAACAAGACCACTAACGAGAACAGAAAGAATACCTCTTGGAATTTATCACCATACCTGTCCCTGACCTAGAGAAATCGCACTGAGTTTCTTTGAAAACCTCATCTCCTCTGCAAACTTGTACAGGTCAGCGGCAGGATCAGTTCCAACAGACAAGACAAAGATTAGTGGAGTGCTGGGCGAGGAGTCTTTGAACACAAGCGACAAGTCTGCAGTCTGAAAAATAAATAAAAAAAATGCTCTAATCTAAGATTCAAGGGAAAAAAATGGAAAATATATATCAGTTAAAATGCGAAATAATAGAGCACTCCTCTGAGCTACTGTTTCGCTGATACTGTGCTGTAATAGTGTTTTGATACTGTCTAATTCTCTTCAGGTCAAAATGGCTTATTTTAAATAATAGGATTGGTACGTAACACTTACCTGTGGCTCAATGAACCGCTGTCCAAGATTTTCAGACACAAAGTCCTTCAAACAAGGGGAAAACGTCAGTAAGTCTTACATAAAGACCCAAATTACATATTGGGAATACCGCTTAGGCCTCCTGTTCAATCTCGTACCTGCATTGCATTGGTGACTTTGTCAGCTCGTAAGCACTTCAGCACCAGAAGCTTCTGGAAGGCATCCAGGTCTGTGTTCCATGGCTCAGGCAACAGCTCACTGCGTAAAACAAAGAAAGTAAGATTAGACATGTTTGCCGTATTGACTGTTTTCACGATCCCATAATGCAATACGTTTTGGGGGGTTCTTTACATAAAAACAATGCAATTTATTTACTCTTGGGACTGTATCATGCTTCAGTGAACTGATTATCCATTGTTTTAATGTAAATAACCCCCCAAAATGAACTGTATTATGGGATTGGTGAAAAAAGCGAATAGCGATGTCAAAAAATGTCAAATGTCAAATGTATGTTTATAGTGGTCATGCACTTAGCTACACCAAGCTAGTTCACAGACATGCCACTCAAACTGAAGGAAACAAATATTTCAAATGAACATAACAGACTTAAAAATCCCAACTGGCGGGAGGCAGACCAGTTGGCTATGTACAGGCATGACCGAGGAGTTGAACTAGGGTCCACCGAGAAACAACTCCAGCTAAGTGGTCAGAGCGGGACTTGAACCCGTGACCTCCGGATTTCAAGTCCGGCGCCCTAACCACTCGGCCACGCTGCCTCCACGATGTAGCTTGCTTCACCCACATTTTCAGTGTGGACTAACAAATGATAAAATTTACCGGTGAGGGTCAATGCTGTCAAACATTCTTTGGTATCCTTCTATGTGGTTCTTAAAGTCCTCAGCAAAGTTTGCAAACTTCGGCTGCAAAGGAACAACGATATGAGACGTCAGATAGAGATGAAAATGCCCAACTTTGCAAACTACAGAGCAGTTTCTCATTTAGGGTCATGGCTGCCACCAAGAGACGACGATCATTGTCTCTTGTTGCCAAAGATATCACTTCTTAAAATTCACTAACTATTCCCTGAAAATAGAATTTGCCTCACTAAACAAATATAAAACGTCCGACTTAGTAGCGGCTTCTAGCCTCCCCTTACAGCTGTCCTTTCCACCCTTTCATTAAGACTGACGAGTTTCAATCATTTTTTTTCCTTCTTCATTGAGGAAAACACCTTTGAGATCACAGTGACCCAATATGTTTCTTCCAGCCCTGAATGGTATTGAATCAGCCGTGTTAAAGGTACGGTAAAACGGGCAACATTTTTCTTCAACTCGCCTCGCAACATTGTTGCATTGCAAGTTGAAACCCTCTGTTGCGCGTATTACCACGTTTGTGACCAACTTGTCTCGCAACAAAATACAGTGTTGCAAGTTGAGGCAACATGTTGCACGAAGTAGACTCGAGTTCTACTTTCTGAAACAAATTTTAGTTTTGCTGCTCGTATTACCACTGAAGCTTCAACTTGTCTCGCAACAAATTTGAATTCAACGCTTGTGATTGGCTTTCGCGAAGCCCAACAACACGGCAAATAATAATAATAATAATAATAATAATAATAATAATAATAAAAAACATGGCGGACCGTGAAGACAATACAGCCTGTATTCGAAGTACACCAGTAGTAAACTCTCAGAAATTAAAATCATCACTTTGCTCTGTACAAAGACCTCGAGGGTTATCATAGTCTTGTGGACACCTCGCTTGTCCCTTCAAAACAAGCAGCAAAAAAGGAAAAAGGGTTGGAAGAACTGCCGCAAAAATACAACTTTTCGTCTAGCTATCTGAAACGAAACTGAACTGAGTTCATACTGAGTGAACATTGCTGGCAAGGAAAATTAAGAACAAAAAGAAGGCCAGAAGTGGAAGTGGAAGTTCTTCGAAACGCTAAATTATATGAAAGAAGGAGCCATCTTTAATTACACACGATTGACCAATAGGCCCTTTGCAGGATACGGTCACATGGTACGGAATAAATTACGCTGGGACGCAAATGACGCAGTGGGACTTCCAAAACAAAGGAACTCGTACCAGTCCAGCCCGACTTTCCTTATTTTGGAAGTCCCACTGCGTCATTTGCGTCCCAGCGTAATTTATTCCGTACCATGTGAACGGATCCTGCAAAGGGCCTATTGTACGTGTAAATTCCGCAGACTTGCAACACTGTATTTTGTTGCGAGACAAGTTGGCCACAAACGTGGTAATACGTACAACAGCCGGTTCAACTTGCAATGCAACAATGTTGCGAGACAAGTTGAAGAAAAATGTTGCCCGTATTACCGTACCTTATATCGTTTAAATTTTCCCTGACTCAACATAAAATTCCCTGACTTTTCCCTGACCTTCATCCTGCCCATTTCCATAGAAAATATTGAACGTCGGAAGGCAATTATTTCAGTTGACATCAAAGTCTCGTAAAACGAAACAGTGATCAAACTATAACGACCATTTTATCGCAATATAATTGAAACACATATGGACTTACAAGAATTGGAAGCCGAAGAATCTCGGACCAGGCCCTGTCGGACAGCCAGTCTTGAGCGGGGTTCTCAATCTCCTTGGGAATCGTGGACCCACCGGCTAACAAGAAACGCCACTCGTCCTACAAGACAGCAGTAACTACATTAACTTGAAGATACGAAGATGTGGAGATAGCAGTTACGACTGAAAATCTGAGTAAAAGTTGGAGAAAGACCAAGATATCCGGCAGTGTGTACTAACCATGTTAATCTTGTTGTCGTTCATCAGAATTCTGACGCACACCAGGAACGAGAATAAGAGTTTGTGTTTTTCAAACAAGCTACGGCATACATTCGAGTATAAACTGAACGTGAAGAAGTCATTAATGTTATCGATTCGCTTTTCCACGTTATCTGAAAAGAAAACGAAAGAATATTGGAAATCTTAACCATATTTAAAGGAAGCCTTCTGACTGATATAAAGATGAACAAACTAGCCACAAAA
Source organism: Micromussa lordhowensis (assembly GCA_964020085.1). Classification (NCBI taxonomy): domain Eukaryota; kingdom Metazoa; phylum Cnidaria; class Anthozoa; order Scleractinia; family Lobophylliidae; genus Micromussa; species Micromussa lordhowensis. The sequence continues at coordinate 25,221,401 of OZ026595.1, forward strand.
TAAACCCTCCTTGACAAGAAATATTTGAATCTGAAAGTGTAAACAAAGGTCACAACTTGACGGCAATATCAGAACTCAGGATTAGGCATAACTTCAGTAATCTTCGGCAAAGTTATCGGCATATATCGGAAGTGCTTGGTACCTTTTGGGAAATGTCCGGTACACTTCAGTTCAGAAATGCTTGACCTTCAGCTAGCAACCCAGCTGATGGCCCAGTTGAATGATCGTTGGTGATGAAGATAGATTTGAGGATAAGAACTAGACTGATTTTGATAACTTTTCCTTCCCGTAGACCGCTTCTCAATAAAATAAATACTAAATCTAGGTACCTGACGCATCAGCGTTAGCTATGCTGTTGAGGAAGATGCCGATAAACCATTCCAGGGAATACTGATACATAGGGTCTATGTTGGCCTGAAAAAAAATAACGAAATTAGAGCGCCAATCTTTTTCCAGTTACTCTAAAATTGCGGCATTCATGATCGCATCTTGAAGTGTTATTTTCCTTCTACGGCATGAGTGGCGGCTACATCGGCAAGGGCGGTGGAAAGATAAATAAAAGAGTTTCTTCCTTTACACTCCGAGGAAAATAAATTATCGAGCCAAACCAGCATTACACAGAGGATGTTGATTAAACGTGGCCAGCGGAAATCCAGGTTTGCAAACAGTTTTAGTTACCCCTAACACGTGACGATCAGATGATCGCCACGTGATCGGAAAACAACTACACAAACAGTACTTACCAGGTCATAAGTACAGAAGAAAAGAATCTGAGTCCTGACAGCCACAGGGATGTACAGGCTGCGTGTCTCATCAATATCTTTCTCAGTCTGTTCAGCGATCACCACTTTAGCCTGAAAAACAAACGCGCAAATTTTCTTTGTCACATACACTGTAAAATGCTTCCATGGTCAAAGTCCCTTTGAATAGCGCGCTTTTCGCGCTCAGATTTCTCGGGGACATTTTTTCTCCCCTTTTCTTTCTGGCGTCACGCTCGATGGACTAAGCGAAAGAGGTAGTACTCGTAGTCTACTACTAAGAGTTAATAAGTATGTGTTATTGAACAAGCGTGAGGTCCGTAATGGAGAAATATTGGTCGAGTTCTTTTTTCCAGGTTTATGGACTGAGCCGCAGGCAAGGTCCATAGAGTTACAAAACAAAGAACGGACCGAGCAAGCTAGTTCAATAAAGTATTTAACATAATGGCTCTTTTTAATCTGCTGATAAATCTCTATCTTAGCTGTCCGTATTGCAAAATTCTGGGGACTTGGGAATGTCCTTTTTATCGCGGACCAGTTCAGCTATCTCAAAATAAACGTCACGCTACTTGGTTTGGATGGCTAAATAATCTTCATACTACTGAATTGTGAATGTCATAGACATTAACATCTGTCATTCAGTTTTCGATTCGGATTCAGCAAGCGACCTATTCCTGAAATATCTCAACATGAGTGCAGTATTTTAGATGAATTCAATCAACTCGGCACGCCTTTCTTGTGCAAAGAAGTTGCCTGGTAACACGGGGCACAGCAACGTTGGAGAACTGATGGCGTTCAGTAGTTCTGCGACCGCCGTCGTCAAATGACGTTTAAACAGAATATACACAGCAGTTTACTTTGCAATAAATTTGAACCTCTTTCCAGGGGGGGAACTCCTGTATAAAAAGGACGGGGATGCTTGTCGGAAATTTTGAAAAGAATCTTTAAGAGGCACCAAGATCCTGTTTCTGGATGTGGCTCGAAAATGTTCTTACCCCTCAGTTAGAGGTATCATTTTTAAAATAAGACATTATCGTTCTCCTGTCATATGTTTTCGGCTCAACATCCTAAAAGGTATCGCAAAAGCTCCTGCTGTGGACCTTTGGAAGCTGAACACCCCAAGAGATTCCAAAACCGCGTCTTTAACCCCTAACAGGCACGAAGAACACCCCCTCCTTTTGATATGGGAGCCACGGTCCTCCCGGGCCTCTCGCTAGTTACCTTGATTTCCATGGACTTGGCTTTAGATTGCTCCAGTGTGTGAATCAAATCAATGTCGTCCACAGGGCTTCCTTCTGAGGCCGACAGTTTGTGCAGAATCTTGTCTTCAATTTCCTTCAGCTCTTGTCTCATTTTCGCGTTGCTGACAATCAACTGATTCTTAGCTTCCTCCAGGTCAGGTCTCTCTTCGGCAACAACTAAAGCTAGCAGCTGATCTTCGAGACCGCTTAACAACGAGAGAAAATCTGAGTTTTAATATCGTGAACTTTATCAAGAAAGAGTCAATTCCTTAGAAAACAAAACAGTAGAATCTACGGGAAGGCCTAAAAGGATTGGATCAAGTTCAGTGCCAACCTTGAGAAGATTCCTTGTGGAAGGGAAGTAAGATTGAGAAATGGGCTGCGCCCTGAGGCTAAAGATATTCTCTACGTTACACGTAAGGGGAAGGAATAATTCCATCCTCTCAGAAGCTTTTTATTCACTATCTGGAAGGAGAGTCAATTTGATGGGAGGTGAGCTTGGGGTGATCCAATTGTTTCCACACAGTAGTCATAATACTTGGCTATTTTTTTGCGTCGGGTGAAAGAAAGGTACAAGTCGGACTTGTAGTGAATACGCAAAACATGGATGGCCAATTTGGCGCGGTAAACAGAGACGACTTTTCTAATTTGATACAAACGTCTGGCAAACGATAGCTCGGAGATAAGGATAAAACCGCTAGCAGGGACAAGTCGTCTCTAAATAAACCGGCTGCAACTCTAGAAGCTCATTTAACCAATAATGATAACAATAATAATTTACAATAATATTCGGTGACAGGTACCGTGACAGATCTACTTACCCTGGCGAGAGAGTGAAGTTGACAATGGTGACCTTTGTGGACACCTCTGGAGTGTAGTGAGGGTTAGGAAGCTTTGTAGTGATGTAAAACTTGAAGTCATCATGGTAAGGGATAATGGCATCTCCGAGTTTGATCACTGTGCTACCTGATTGCTTGAACGTCTGAAGGAAAAAGAATTCGTTCTTACCACCAAACTCGACTGATTAAAAATACAATTAATTAATTACCTCTAACCCTTTAGCTCACGAGGAGTATTTGGGAGAACTACAGAAAGAACTCCATCATCTGGTAACGTGCAGAAAACATAGACATAAAAGCATCATGTTATTCCTTGTGAACGAAGAACTAACAAGTTAACCGAAGTATTGCACAGATAGCTTTATTGACCATCACCTGTTTCAGTAAGATAGGCTCTAAAGCCGGGTCTAGCTCCTCTCCAACGTTCTCCAATAGGCACGGCTTACCAAAACGAACAGCGTTCTCCAGGCTTCGTAGGAAATCACGGTCACTGAGTTTGATTACATCAAGACCTGCGTCCTTCTCCTACAGTGACGAAAAGTGTAGTGGTCATTTGTAAAAGTAAAAGATTGAAAATAAAAATAAAAAATTGTCATGAGCGGGACCCCCGGATGGCACTCTACAATGTTCTATACGGGCAGGCTTCGCCCCGAGGTACATGTATATCATTCTGACAGAAAAGGGAACCCCCTTCTTATACCTTGTATTGAAGGAAGGTACCACTTTAACAGAACTATTTAAGAACAATGCATCCCTTTTTAAACCCTTAAATTGAAGTTAACGATCAATATTGCGGGAGAACATTAAGCAGTACCAGAACGGAAATACTATTTACCAAAAAATAAATATTATTTATTCAGTTCAAGTTCACATTGTCCCTAAATGACAGATTTTACTACCCTTTCATATCCCTCAACTTGTGAAATCCCTACTCTTTTATATACCTGAAGCCGGAAAACGGTACCCCTTTCGGGCAGGGCCTCCGCGGCCACTGTTGGGAGTTCCCCTCCCGGAGGGTTACCATGTTACTCTGTTACTGTTTGAGAGATACGCTCAAAACCAAACCATGATGAGTGGGTGAACGAGTACGAAGGATTGGTGAACACATGAACTTACCAAGCTCTTTATCCACTTGTTAGCTTGTCCCTGAGGGTCAATAAACAGCGGCCATCTCTGAGAAAACTGTACAATAACACCATTCTCTACGGACAGCGTATCCCGAGGTAATCCGGCGATCTGCCAGTTACGAATCTTGACAGGATCTCCAAGTGTTGGCACAAGAGAACAGTTGTCCGAGTGAGGGATTTCCAAGCCACGTAATTCTGCCAGCCATTCTTCCACCATTGATACGCGGTATTCGCCCTGAAGATAAAATAGAACGAATTTCAATTTGTCCGGACGTAAGAAAGTGTTGTTGCTTTTATTTTAAGCTTTGTTCTAATGCTGCGTATGTTAAGTTCTTCAGCGACTTAGTGGTAATAAGAGAGAATGTTTACGGATGAGGTAACAAACCTTACCACGTTCAGTTTTCGCTACAACTAAACTGGTAAAATGAATAGAACCATATGTTTTGAACAGACTAGCAATACGCTGACAGAAATACACGTTTACCTGTTAGTTCATAGATAGGGTATTCCCATAGAAATATGTTGTGGCAATTTCTTACATTATTTTTGATATATCTACCACCAATGTGGGAAATAATCTGTATTATTAAAAACTCGGATCACTGGATGATGCAATTCGAGAGTTTTCATTGGCTACGCTAACATGGTATATTTAACAATTATTCCATGAGCGCGCGTTGGATATGAGATGATAGATAGCCAACGAGGCGCGTAGCGCCGAGTTGGCTATAATCATCTCATATCCAACAAGTGCGAGTGGAATAATTGTTTTATTAAAAACGCCCTCAAAATATAGAAAACTAGACTACAATTAAAATAAAAAGGCCCAAAAAATCATGCATACGCTCGCCATTTTTGTAGATCATGGTATAATGGCTCATATACCATGATGGCTAAGCCAATGAAAACTCTCGAATTGCATTATCCAATGATCCAGTTTTTAATAAAAGCCATTTTACCATGCTCTACAAATATGGTAAGCACATTTGTGAATTTTTGCCCGGTTTTTTTTAATTTTAGTTTAGTTTCCTATATTTTGGGGGCGTTTTTAATAAAACAGTTATTCCACTCGCGCTTGTTATCATCTCATATCCAACGCGCGCTCGTGGAATGATTGTTAATTATACCATGCCATAGAAAAAACAGCCAATCAGAATACAGGAAAGACGTTGTATATTCGACAGTATTGCACCCAACCTTCCCATCGCGCGTTTCGCGTATGTTGCACTGATTATGTTGGCCACTGTATTTTCTATGGGATGGTATACACACTCGCGTTAAGTCTCTTGTGTATACCTAGAAAATACAATTCATGATATATTCCTTTGCATACCATTTGAAAGCGTTGCATAACTAGTATGTAATGCTCAAATATAATAAGAAATACGTTTATTTCAAGGAGTTTAAAACAATTTCAAGATACAATGATTGATTTAGACTACACTAAGCCGAATACACATTCGCTTTCAAGTCATCTAATACGTATTTTTCTGAAGGACGCAATAGAAGGCGATCTGCTATACGTTTGTCAAGTCTCCTTGCTATAACATCTATACCTTCTCTTTAATGTCAGTTTTGAAAATTCCGTGCTTCAATTAGACAATGGATATATCTTATAAATCAAGCGCAAAGGCTTTAGTTGGAAAATATCATTCCGAGGTATTGACAGTACAAACGAAAATGACCAAGCGCTAGTACAGTCTTGGCTATCAAAAAGTTGATCTATAACTCGACGGAAAAAAATCCCACGATCTGATTAATAATCGTCGTACGTTTGAAGGGAAAGAAAGTTGGATTAACGCAAAAACAAAAGAAACAAAGAACCTTATATGTGCAAAATATCTCCTGGCGAAAAGTAAGCTATAAAAAGTCCAAGACCATTCGGCAGAGTGCCTGATCCAATATTTGAAAAATATAGACCGGCAAGAGAGCAATCTGATTGGTTGATTTATACTGAAACCAAGCGCAAAGGCTTTAGTTGGAAAATACCGGACCGAGGTATTGACAGTACAAACAAAAAAGGACCAAAGGCTTATAATCTCCCAGTAAGGTCTTGATCATACTTGGTTATCAATAGATGATTTATTACACGCCTGAACTGTTAAGAAAAATCCCACGAACACAGGCTGGAAAGGCACTATAATCTTCATGTGCGTAATCCTGATCAATAGGCGTCTTAGAGTTTACTCCAATTTGACGTTATCAAAAAGAAGAAAAAGAAAGTTAGATTAACACACACACACAAAAAAAACAAAGAAACAAAAGAACCTTTTATGTGCAAGATATCTCCTGGTGAAAAGTAAGCCAAAAACAGTACAAGACAATTCGGCAAAGCGCCTGGTCCAAAGCTTGAAAAATAGAGACCGGCAAGAGAGCAATTATGATTGGTTGATTTTGGTTAATGGTCTTCTGAATTTATAGTCGTCTGATAATGTCTCCGCGTAAATGATTTTCGTTAAACTCTAATCACCTGTCTACTTGACTGCAAGGAGAAATACTTTTCAAAATGACACACTTTTTCTTCTCTTTCAGCAAATTTCACAGTTACACGATACAAAGTCTCTGACATACAGATGACGAGAAAATCCTAACGATTAAGGAAAGTAATCCTCTCCGTCTCACATGCCAGTAAACAATAATTCCCTCAGCTAATGCGTAAGAACATTAGAATGCAAGACAGGCACTCAGAATATCAATGAAATAAGCAATAAATCAGTCAATTAAAGCGTTCCCAAGCCCTAAGGGAGTAAGGAAAGCTGGAAGGCAATCTCTGAACTCGTGCCCTCCCCTTTCGTTGATACGCACTAGTAAAAGAATTCTTTTTATCGCTATTGTTTTTGTTTTTTCTTCTTATTTTCGGAAGATGCCGAATACAGAAGAATCCTTATTTCTCGAATTTCCGCGGTAGAACTCGAACCAAAAGTCGTCTCCGTTAGATTTATTTCATTGTAGTTATTATACCTCCGATATCTTGAACTTTTCGTTACAGGTAAATTGCCAAAAAAGAATCGAACTACATGTTTTAAACCGACCAGCAATTACATGTTTTCCTTGTAGTTCATAGATAGGGTATTCCCATAGAAATTGTCGTTGAGAGATCTACCACCAATATTGGCAATAATCTTTAGTATACAGCAAACAAACAAGGGCTAATGCCAGGGCACAGCGTGAAAACCGGTTACTTAAAAAAGGTTTTGTTCAATATACTTAGCTGTTTATAAACACACTTAGATAGTACATGCACTACATGAATACGACTTTCGTTCCCAGTACCCTTGCTCCTCCGCGTTACAGACCAGTTGAATACGAGAATATCGGCGAGACACTGGTGTGAAACGTGGTCGCCGTTCGCACTCAATCTCTTACTCGTACTAGAATCTAAAGGTCCCTCAGTCTTCAAGTTGTCAATAGCTGACAAGCGCGATTTATCAAATGAACATACGTGTGTAGACGCAACCAAATATCTAAATGGAAATTCTACTTTCCAAATGAAGATGACTTGATAGAAAACTCAATACTCAAACATGACAGTAAAGCACAAAACGTTTATTTCAAGGAGTTTAAAACCATTTCAAGAAACACTGACAGATTTATACTACACCAAGGCTAATACACATTCGCTTAAAAGACATCTAAAACGGGGTATTCTGTTTCGGTCAGTTCTCCTGGTTAATCTATACACAATCCTTTTAATGTTAGTTTTGAACATTTTGTGGTACAACAGGACAATGCACATAACTTATAAACCAAGAGCAAAGGGCTTAGTTGGAGAATATCGGCCGAGGTATTGACAGTACAAACAAGGGCTTATACTCTCCCAGTAAGGATTATCTCGTCGTCCCGATTGTACTTACTTATCAAAAGATGATCAATTACACGCCTGAACTGTTAAGAAAAATACCTACGATCACGGACTGGAATGGAGAGCAATCTGATTGGTTGATTTATAAACCAAGCGCAAAGGCTTTAGTTGGAAAATATCGGACCGAGGTATTGGCAGTACAAACAGAAAAGACCAAGGGCTTATACTCTCCCAGTAAGGTCCCGATCATACTTGGTTATCAAAAGATGATTTATTACACGCCTGAACTGTTAAGAAAAATCCCACGATCACAGGCTGGAAAGGCACTATAATCTTCATGTGCGTAATTCTGATTAACAGCCGTCTTAGAGTTTACTCCAATTTGACGTTTTCAAAAAAGAAGGAAAAGAAAGTCAGATTAACAGAACAAAAGAAACAAAAGATCCTTTTATGTGCAAGATATCTCCGATCTCCTGGTGAAAGTAAGCCATAAACAGTACAAGATCCATTCGGCAGAGTGCCTGGTCCAATACTTGAAAAATACAGACCGACAAGAGAGTAATCTGATTGGTTGTTAGTCGTCTGATAATGTTTCGTAAATGATTTCCGTTAAACTCTAGTCACCTGTCTACTTGACTGCAAGGAAAAATTAATTTTTAAGTGACACACCGTCTTTTTCTTCTCTTTCAGCACATTTCTTCACAGTTACTAAACACGATTCAAAGTTATAGGAATTTGTAGAGCAATCATACACAGAAGAAGGGAAAATCCTAGCGATTGTGGAAAGAAATCCTCCCCGTATCATATGCCAGTAAACTGATGAAATTTCCCTCGGCTAATTCGTAAAAACATTTGAATACGAGACAGGCACTCAGAATATCAATTAAACAAGCAATAAATCAGTAAATTAAAGCGTTCCTAAGCCCTACGGGAGCAAGGAAAGCTGGAAGGCAATCTCTGAACTCGAGCCCTCCCCTTTCGTTGATATGCACTAGTGGAAAAAACTTTTTCGCTACTATTGTTTTTGTTTTTTCTTCTTTTTCTCGAAAGATGTCGAGTACAAAGGTATCCTGATCTCTCGAACCTCCGCGGCATAACTCAAACCAAAAGTCGTCTCAGTTAGATTTACTTCGCTGTAGTCCCCCCCCCTCCCCCCACCCACCCCACCATATCTTGGACATCCGTTATGCTTGACCAATTTTCGTTCTCCTTGAAAGTTTGAGAAATCGGGGGTTTCATCGCATTCATTCAAGCTGATCTATCAGCTGTGCCGGGAATTCTCCCCGCGCTGTCTAGTGAGTTAGCAGGTGCAGTTTCTCCGTTTACTCTTCGCCAACGCAAAATCCTACCAAATGCCTTTCGAAAGTTAGGTAAACGCCAGGCGTAAAGAAATGGATTTAGCGCCGAGGAAGCCAACACGAAGAGGAACTGAAGATCTCGAAGAATGTGGATTGCATAACAACTGCAGGTCGAGCACAGGTTCATAACGTATATCATGACACAAGAAGGAGTGTAGCAACACAAAAACAAGCCCAGCATCAACATGAATGCCTCGGTCACATTCCTCTCGAAAGCAGCAGTTCGTTTTCTCGCTCGATTTTCTTCAGTTTCTGAGCTGTTTCGCACCATTTCCAACTCCGAAACCTGCGCTCTCACACTACGCAAAAACCCAACATAAGTAACGAGGAATATGACAAAAGTCAACGCGATGGCAGTGTTTGCGAAGACAAACGCGTACAGCAAATATCCGACTTCCAGGTAAACAAACGGCAAACTGCACGACACGAACCAAATCAGAGCCGCGATTACTGTCGCTCTCTTGGTGCCAAACCTTGCCCTGTATTGAAGAGGATAGGTTATCGCTGTAAAGCGATCTGCAGTCAAAGCAGCCAGGTTCAACACGGACGCGGTACAAGAGATAAAGTACGACATGTGAATCAACCAAATGAAATTGACCTTCAGGGAAATGCCTTCGCGAAAATGAAGCCAAACCGAAATGGGTTCCGTCACCATGCCGACTATCAAATCAGAAACGGCGAGGTTTACTACGAAGAAAGTAAACGGCGACTTGAGGCGTTTGTACGGGTCTTTGAACACAGCAAGGCAAACCAAGAAATTTCCAGGCACGGTGATAATGGCGAGAACTAAAGATAGCGATGCCGTTATGAACGAAAGAGCTGTTGGCGCGGGTACCCCTTGACAAGAATTCGCAACGACAGCCATTTTCTGACAACTCTCTTGCCGGATGTCGAAACCGCAGTCCGATCTTTCAGAGCACGGAACTCGGAAAAAGCAAATTAGTTCTTGCTCCTCAACTAACTGATGATTGTCAACCCTTTAATTGCAATCTAGCAGCGTTTACCGAAGTCTAATGCGATTGGTGTGAAGTCGCGAGAGGTTTTCTTTTCTCTCAATGAGGATTTCCAACAACAACTGCTGTTTTAAATAGAATTCGCTTTGAACGTTCCAAACTAGAAAGTGTTAAAGATCGCCTTCTAGTGATGTGAAAGCACACTGGCAGCTGTTCAAAGACAGTTCTCACTTCGTTGGTATAACCTGATAAGATGACGCCTTACAACGTGTCACAAGTCAGTTCCGAACCACCATGTAAGGCGCTTTTCGCTTCCGACCACGCCTCGTGGTTTTAACACAGCAAACTTAAAATGAAATATCTGACAGGGTTGGATTTAAAACCAAGTCATCTAAGAGGGCTAAAGAGCCGAAACGTTAAGTTGCAGCTGTCAGTATCTCAATTGGCGTCAAATTATCGCTGTCACTAACTTTTTACGGCGCAAACAATGTCCCTGACAATTTATTTACCATTTCACTTCGTCGGAAATGGAATGTTAATGAAAAGGCCCGGATATAATTTCAACCTGCTATTCACAGCAAAGAACATAAATAGTGAAGACATCACTTAGAACTTCTAACGAAAATAAAATTGATGATCACACCATTTGTTTTCAGGTGATTGTCTCCTGAAGTAGTTTCTTTTCTTGCGGCGGACAGTGTTTTCTAAGAAGCGTTAAATAAACTGACTATTTTTAGGATTGAGTGTTTACTTCGAACAGCAAACGTAATACCTAAAAAAAAAACATCATGGCCTCGTGATACTTCCAGCTCAAAAGCTAAACTAAGAGAACTTAAAATGACGTTCTACAATATTTCAAGTCTTTTCAGTCAGCTCATTGAGAATTGAAATGAGTCAAACGTTTTGGTAACTAAACCAATCAATTTTGTTGAACGTGACATAATGAACAGAGTGCATCATTGCCTAAGGCAGGATCTTCAAATCACTTCCAGGCGAGAATTGGTTGTACTGATGAAAAATGAGCATTTACCACAAAAATCGCTGTGAAATAGATTAAATGAAAGATTGAGCGATAAGAAAGGGGAAAACGAAATATTACACTGGGAATTGGGAATTTTCTTTCCTTGATTCTGTTACCTGCTATACACACACGAAACTACGTGTAGAAATAATTTCCAATAACTGAATAAGAAATGTATAACACCGCCGGGCAGCCATGGAATCAAACAACCTTGAAAAACAATAGAAAAGTATACTCTACACCTACGTTTTAAAACAAAATAAGAAACAAATTTCCGAGTGATTGCTAGTGTCAAAGCTTGACGGATATGGTAAAAATGACAGGAAGTCCTTGAGAACTTGTGAAGTTATTGTTTCAGCCATAAATTATTCGTGTTGCCTTTTATTAAAAAAAAAAAAAAAGAATTCTTACTTTCACTCAGAAATAACACCTTGCTTCAATTGTGGTTTCACTTTCTACAGGTTATAATTTCTCAGGCTCAAACCCAATAACTTTGTTTTGATTTTATTACCGTGATTTTGTCCTATCGTCTGTAAACCCATAAAACTGATAACGGGAACGCGCGTGCTGATATGATTAAATAACTGCTTGCAAATAGAGCTGCTTAAAACGTTTCTATGCAATAATTAAGAATGATGACACAGCAAATCGCGTCTCACGTTTAAGCAAATCTGGGCAAATCAGTCGACGGCTGGTCATGAAATTTTTCTCCATCCACAACGTAATGAGAAATTTATGCCGATTGTTTTGGCTTCTACGAATGAAAGCTCCTTCAGTTGATTTTTAAGCTCTTGCATGGTTTGGCAAAAGTGCATTACATGTTATAATTAATTCACTGCGAAAATATCTTCTCATCATGACTTGACAGTTTTTTAGGTTTGAGAATATTCACTCATTAAACATTCAGCACGAAACTGGATCGAGCTGGGAGATAATAAGCAATAAAACGAAATACAACTGCAAAAGCGTTTTTGGATATCTCACTGAATACGACAAACATTTTCTTTGAGCTATATATGAGCGTGCATTGCTTTTATAACCAAATCACAGAACGGACTCTCTGTTTCATTCCGGGATAACCATATCAACTAATCTAGCATTGACCGCCAGCCGTTTTGTTTTGAAATAGAATGGGAATGTTTTCTTTTGAAATAATACTCTTAACGTGTGTATATTTATCTAAGAAGACGTCTCCTACATAACATGACATGACACGACATGTCTTTAAACACGATCATCATGCACATATACATCAAATGTAAATTCAGGAAGGGCAAATTTTTTATTGGATGTTCAAAATCGACTCGAATAAGGTTGTAGCTAGTTTTGCCACAAAAATATAAATTTATCGTCTGTTCTTTCGGTCTTCCATTTTTTTTCTGTTAATTTCTTCAGTTTTCTAATGGATGTTCACAATCAACAAAAGAGAGTTTATCGTTTTATTCCTCGGATAATGTAGTTGCCAGTTTTACAACGACAATACAAATTAGTCCGTTCTTTTGTGTTCTGCATTTTTTTGCCATTAATATTCGGCTACCACGACTCACGGAGCGTTTTCACCCCAGTTGCAAGCATGGTTTGGGACATCAATACGGCTGCCGTGAGGTGTTGTGAAAACACTCTATACTATACGCCTGTTTGTTATGTTCGCCTGAGTATACCGTTCTTCGACGCATAATTATACGTCTGTGACATGTTTTAATAAATCGCAGCCAGTAATCTTGAACTCAACGAGATGTTTAATTTATTTTGGGGTACAATTATACGGCTGAGACGTGTTTTAATAACTCGCAGTCAGTAATCTTGAACTCAACGAGATGTTTAATTTATTTTGGGGTACAATTATACGGCTGAGACGTGTTTTAATAACTCGCAGCCAGTAATCTTGAACTCAACGAGATGTTTAATTTATTTTGGGGTACAATTATACGGCTGAGACGTGTTTTAATAACTCGCAGTCAGTAATCTTGAACTCAACGAGATGTTTAATTTATTTTGGGGTACAATTATACGGCTGAGACGTGTTTTAATAACTCGCAGTCAGTAATCTTGAACTCAACGAGATGTTTAATTTATTTTGGGGTACAATTATACGTCTGAGACGTGTTTTAATAACTCGCAGTCAGTAATCTTGAACTCAACGAGATGTTTAATTTATTTTGGGGTAAAATTATACGTCTGAGACATGTTTTAATAACTCGCAGCCAGTAATCTTGAACTCAACGAGATGGCTTAATTTATTTTGACGTATCTAATTATACGTCTGAGACGTGTTTTAATAACTCGCACTCAGTAATCGTGAACTCAACGAGATCCTTAATTTATTTTGACGCATAATTATACGTCTGAGACGTCTGGAACATCAATATGGCTGATGTGACATGGATATGAGGTCTTGGGAAAACACTCTATTTTTAAGATCGCCTGAGTGTACCGTCTTTCGACCCGTAATTATACGCCTGTGACATGTTTTAATAACTCGTAGTCAGTAATCTTGAACTCAACGAGATGTTTAATTCATTTTGACGTATAATTACACGCCTGAGACGTGTTTAAACCCGCAGCCATTAATCTTAAACTCACCGTGAATGTACCGAGGTAGGCAATGACCCCTGATGATATCATGACGTCACCAACAATGTTCACAATCTGGCCATCCATCGCCAGCACTGATTCATGCCAGCGGACTTTCTCGTCACTGAGGCCACCAATCAACTGTATAAGAACGGGTAACAAACGTTAAGGCGGGGGTACACATGAAAGCCGTATTTTGGCTGGGTAGTATGTTTTTTATGCAAATATCTCGTTGACGTTTCAAGCAATCAAGAATCTCTTTGCTCATTTCACATATCTATGTTTTGGGTTGTTTTGTAAATTTTTTGGTGATTTTTAGGTATATTTGGAGAGAAATAGTTTTTCTTAAAGGATTAGTAAAATTGATGGAAATAGGAAATTTTGAAGATTTGGTGTTGTTTTAAAATTAGAGTTTGAAATTAAAAATTGGTTCATACACTCCAAACAGTTGCCCAACAACCTGGGGTGCCATTGTGCGGTCAGGCAACTGTCTGGTGGTGTTCCATAACCCTTTTTTTTCCCTTTCAACCTCTCTTTAAACTTACCAAAATTTCACTTAAATTCACGTGTACCCCCGCCTTAACAGTCAGTTTTCACGATATGATATGTTGACAACATAACAATAATTGAAAACCGAAACGTCTCCATTAGTGTATAACAAATAGTCATTTTAATAGAAAGCTCAGCAGCTGTTTTTCATACGCTTTGTTTTTATTTTCGCGTTACAGTGTACCATGCCTCAATGCACTTAAAACCAATAAACCGATTTGATCTGTTTTCCTGCATTTGCCACCGTAGACATGTTTTAGGTTAGATTTACAGTGTCTTATCGTCGCCATTTTGCGATCTTAAACAGATAAAACTTCTACCCGAGACAGTCTTGCTAAAATAGTTTAAATGAAAAATCAAACTAAAAGTTAAGCATTCCAAGTCATCTGTACTGAACGTAACACATGCTAGTGCGAGTGTTCCACGAAAAAAAGCAAAAAGATGCAAATAGAAATGATTGTTCAGTCCTACGTACAAACAGAAAGAAATAAGGGTATATTACGAACTTATGCATAATATGAGCAGCTCCCAGATGGCTCGATAGCTAAGTTGGGAGAGCACTGCACTGGTAACGCAGAGGTCATGGGTTCGAACCTCAGCTGCTTAAGTTGTGTATATATCTACCATGATCAATCATGTCTTCATATCTTTCTCCGCAGTTCAAGTACATGATCTTTCATATATTCACTTGCAGAAAGAAGTCAGTTACATTGCCGTACATTACGTGCTCTAGAGCAGATGCTCTATCCCAAAAACAATTTAATTGCAAGAGGGACACTGACCTTTTCAGCTCGACCAAGCCTTGCAACGCATTGCTCAGTCTTGAATTCCAGTTCCTGTTTCTTGGCAATACATTCCTCGTACTTGGCCTGAAGTGATGCGATGCCTTCCTCCACCTCAGCCAGCCGAGCTTTTGCTTCCGCGAGAACCCGTTGAGTTTCTTGTAGTTCCTCTGTGGCTTGTTTCAAGGCAGCCTACAGACAAGGATGAAGTTATAAGATTAAACCTTCGCTAACGATGAACTGTGTGAACTCAGGGTCCATTCAGTTCGATTTCTAACTTGAACGTGGTATTAATTCACGAACTGTCGACGATGATTAAGCTATTTTGAAAGCTGCTGTCGTGAAATGGGTAACAGCCATATGTGCAAACAATATCGATACATTTTCAAACTGCAGCACAACATTAGAATTAAAAAAAGACAAAATGGAAGAACTAACAATTAAGCATACACCACAATCAGTAACCAGGAATTAACATCAGGATGCTTGAGACTGAAGATGTTCTTACCCGTTTCGGAGCTACAGCCTTGGCCACAAAGTGATATTTATGCATGGCTCGCGTCCATTGACAAATTGATGTACAAGCTTTGGATACCTAAAAGCAAGAAACAAACAACACAGTCACTCAGCCACTCCATCACTACACGAGGTGTTAGCAATGAAATTTTGAAGCCTAAAAGCGGAGCTCCTGATTGCAATAAGTTAACCATAAAGGAAAAAGAGAATTTTTTTTTTTTTTTTTTTTATCAGAAACTCAAAACATGATCAATTGCAAGCATGTAATTGTTCAGCGTGTAGTTTCACTATTTTTTTTCCGGTTAAATTTTTAACAAACTATACCCAATAAGCGTAACGAATTTTGAAATTACGTACTGATATAGCAGGGACTTTCCAAGAGACGATTGTGCAAGGAATATTTTGGAAGAAAAAGTAAAAAAATGCGCTAGGGGTTAATTCGCACCGAAGTTTGTCTTTGCACGTACTCCCTCCTTCTCCCCCAGAGTATAAATCTTGCTTCAGCCCGCGATCCAGACTAAAAACGAGTTCTTAACCTCAGCCTGCGATATGGTCACGTGATACTGGTCAGTGGGTACTTTGTTTTGACAGCTGTCAATTAACCCTAACAGGGATGTCCAATATCAAAGATGTACCAATGGTAAATGGTGCTACTCTCTTATCACGTGACAACCAAAATTTTCTGGATCGATGGGTTATCAAATTTTCTAAGGCATGGGGCTAAGATGACAACTAGCTAAGATGACACCAGTGTAGGTTCTAGCGAAAGATGAAAACAACTTGAAAAGGTCGTTTGTCCTACTCCTATGTAACTTCCAGTGGGACAGTGTGTGAGATTTACCTTCGCAATGGCAGCAGGCTGGAAATCTTCGTTGTCAATGTAGGGTTGGATTTTCTGAATCACTGAATCAGGAATGTTGTCCTAGTGGTTTTGAAGGAAAGACACGCAACAATCATTTTACAATTCAAGAACGCTCTTAAGGTAATTCCCTTGAAATTGTTCTACTATCAAACTTTTTTTGAAACTTGGCATAGTTAACATTCATGATATGACCATTAAAAAAATTCAATAAAAAAATGGGGTCACCGTGCTTGTTTACGCGTCAGCAGGCTCTGAAAATGGGGTATTTTTACTGGTTGCGCGTTAAAAATTGCTTGAAAGACACAAAATTTTATCTTGAAAGTAAAGCTTCTTTTATTCACATAAGTAGTATTGCTTCATTTAGGCCGTTTTTGATTGCCTGGTTGCGGTAATATTGCACAGTCCTCGCCTTGGTCAAAATACATCCGAGCTTAGTTTGAGGGAAATCTCTTAAGCCCTGGTCAAACGGCGCGTGATAGTCGATGATAGTTGATTCTCCCCTAACTATCATCAACTATCACCAACTATCATTCACATGGTCAAACGGCCAAAGAAGTTCATGATAGTTGACGATAGTTCACCGGCAGTCGCGCAAGCAAAGTCACGAGAGCAGCGAGTTCCGACCTCTTTCCGCGTAAAAATGTAAATGCTAAATGGCCTCCCGTAAGACAAACTTGTAAAAGTATGAATTTTTCGCGACGAAAGAGAGCGGCAGCATGTTTTCTGGCCGCTATCAGGCCAGTGATTACCAAAACAGCTGACCGAAAAACTATCATGAACTATCGTACGCGTGGTCAAACGAGACTGAACTATCATCGACTATCATGAAGAATTTGAACAAGCTCAAACTGAATGATAGTTGATGATAGTGCATGATAGTTGGCGGTCAAACGGAAGCGCGCGCTCAACTATCATTGACTATCATCGACTATCACGCGCCGTTTGACCAGGGCTTTAGGTTTTGTACACGCTCATGTGCGCGCGCTAATGACGCGAAAATCGTGCGCAGTAGGGATGCGCAATGCAATACTAAGGAATTACCTTAACAGGAGTTGGTGGTATGGTATAAGGACTCCTTACCTTGTCGTACTTGAAGAGGCCCTCGAGGAACTTTCCAGGGTCTTGAAGCAAAGCTTTTCCAGGTTCCCAATAGTCATCGACTTTCGTACCAACCTACGGGAAGTGTGACAGAGTAATAAACAGTTTGCACTTCGCCTTAGTTCCTTGAGCTAATTTCAAGTAACATGCGCAAAAATAAGACCCACAAGTAACATGCGGAACAAGTTTTCATAGGCGATGCTGACTGAACGAGCTTTCTCAAACTCAGTGATAATTCATCAAGTTGAAACAAAAGAAAGTCATGACCGTGACGGTGTTTGACTATCTGATCTTAATTAGCATAGATTTTAGTGATCTTATTTCCCTGTTTTCTTAGTTTTAGTTTCGATTGAGAAGACATATCAAACACCTCCAAGTTTTTCAAAAATACTCCATTACGCGTCTTATTTTCAACTCACTCCTGTTCTGTTTGGAATATCTTCGAGAACACAAATACGACAAAATACAATACTTGTGCAATAAATAAGCTTAAAGTTATGAATTTGTTGAACTATGTACATAATAAAACTAGAGACAAGTCGCAATGCTCGTTATCCTTTTGATATATTACTTCTTATAATCCATCAAATATTTTCGCTCGCGCACAATTGGTTTAAACGCGTCACGTGACTGAATATTCCCCAGCTAAAACTGGGGAATATCCGAGGATATTCCCCATCGAGGATATTCCCCATATTTTCAAAACCGCGCGCGTCGCGATAAATATTTGAAGGATAATAAACACAGTAGCCTCCAAGCCAGGCACCCATCTTCTATACAGGACGATGCAGCTGTTGTTACGTTACTTTATTTCATGTTATGTTATGAGACGTTGTGTTATATTACGTTACGCTGACATCTCGTTACCTTTTCTCCTGCGATCTTCTTTGGCTTGACGCCTTTCATTATACTAACAGCTTCAATCACAAGCTTTACGCCTGGAGGAGGACGCTGAAGGGCTCGAACCTGTTACAAACACAACAAGAAAATCCACATTACTGGTTCAGTCAGCCGATGTCATCAATGAGATTGCTTGGTTTATCTCATACCTCTACAACATCAGTTTTGTTCAAAGACTTGAGACTCGCCAGGGCAGCTTCCTGTAATAAAAAAGTAACAATACTTAGTCTTACAGAATGGTAGTAGCATATCAGTAATTCACAACAATCAGCTAGCCTCGTACCAGTGCTGGGAGAGCCTCGTCCAAGTCTCTCTGAGCGTCATCAGCGATGGCCTGGGTCTCGGCAGCTTTCTTAGCAGCTTCCTCTTCCTCTCTTTGCACGACAACCTTAGTCTCATTGGCAACCACCTGGTAATCATGGCAACAGCAAGATTATTTACCAGCAATTCTCAGGTTAAATGGATGAGGGTTTTTGTTGGCCCTTTTTTGGGGTTAGGTAGTCACAGTTCCATCAATACCAAGGTAACGATTCACACTGTCTCCTCTGAACAAGTTGTTTCAGGTCAGAAATTTTCTGGATGTCTATAAAATGTCCTTCGCCTGTATTAATAAATGCTTGGAAAATGATCGAAGATGTTTGGGGAATCACACACACAAAAAAACAAACAAACAAAAACAGAGAAACGAGAATCAAAATCTCTGATGGGGTTCATATAACAGGCAATACGATGAAGAAGTACACCGATACCCTGATAAAAATTAAGGTTTACTTAATTACTTACAATAAGAAGAATGTGTGATTATTGCATCAAATGCATGACGATCCTTACCGAGTCTACTTTGATTTTCTCCATTGTCTCGACAGTTTCTTCAGCTGCCTGAGCCAACAGAGGCCGCATAGACCCGAGTTCGTCCTGTAACTTTTCCACTTCATCTGCTGTGCTTAGCAACTATAAAACAAACGTTAAGACAATAATGAACAAAGACAGCTGGCAGCAATTGAAATATTCATTTCGTTCCTTGTCTTATGACTTCTTATGAAACTCGTGGCTTCAGAGGTGTCATGTCATTAAGGAGTAATCAAGCTACTTACCTTGTCCAAGCCAACTTTTGTTCTGTTTCTTGCAGTAAGGAACTCTGTTTTTTTCATGCCAACCAACTTTCGGAATGTGCCTAGAAGTTCCAAGTAGCTTGAAAACGAAATAAAATAAGTTATTTCACGACATGGCCAAAAGTAAATGGGCTTAACATTTGCATGAGCACAACAGCTACAACAGGAGCGTTCCGCAACAGACGCAACACCCCTACGCGGAAAACATTGTCGTACACGCAGGCAAATTACTTTCTTTAGAACATGAATTGACCTCGTTGGAGGCTGTCAACTAGTTCTGAGTCATAAACCAATAAGCTGCGCTATTAAGCGCTCTTACTAGAACCAATAAGTATCGTCATTATACCTGGTGGGCGTGACATAGTTGTGTCGGGACAACTCAGCCAGATATTGCTTTGACTTGACAGCTACTGACTGGTGAATAACTCCACAGATAGTAACCTGTGAGTATGGTAAAAAAAATTGAAAACATTCTCAATTAATATCCTGGTGGCACTTATGCTGACAAAGTTGGAAGTCATATGTCTACCATGGTACCAATTTCATATCCACAATCCGTTATCACCCCGTCATTGTGGACAGTAGTTTCCTTCGGAGCCCATTATTTGGGAAGAAATATTGGACGACGACCCAAGTAAGAGGGAAGCAATGGGTTTACGCGTTATGCGCAAAGGGACCAAATTATGGGTGCGTGACACGCGAAAGTAATAGACCATTTCCGAGTTACGTTGTACCTCTGTGTCAAAACGAGTCTTGGTGTAAAACCTCTCATACGAAAATGAGTTTTATTTGCATGAAAACGAACATGAAGGCGGAACACGCATCCATATGAATGGCTTCGCACAAGAGTCGTTTTGACACAGAGGTAAAAGGCAACTCGGAAATGGCCAATTAAAAGACAAACGAGATTCGCGAATAATTAGTGGATCAGTTCACGTTAAACGGGATCCTCGAACCCCCTTAGTTGCCCTTGGTATTCCCAAACAACGGCTGTGAAGGATACTAACTTGGTTCCAGAGAAAAAACAGTCCCTACAAATTTATCTCTATAATACGGACACATCCTTGGTCTCGCGAAGACCAGATTCATACAGATTTTGCCTCTGTACTTGAATAGGTTCTGTAGCTTTGGTATCCATATCAAGGGATTGAATTGAGCCTAAACACTGAGATTATGTATCTTGATCAAGACATACCAATCCTTCTATCGCAGAAGACTCATCTAGTTCAGGAATTTCTCCAAGGAAAGTTGAGGCCACGGAACGCAAGGCCTCCTCGGGCCAAGCCGAGAACCAATCAATCGTGCAGCAGTTGACCAGAGACGGAAACTGTCGAAGGCGTGCTCGGAATATCTCACCAATCGGACTGAAAGATAAAGAGATTTCCAAAAAGTCATCGATTGCTCCACTACTGTATAAGTCGAAAACAAGGAGGAAAAGTCGCCAAAAATCCTTTCAATTTGGTGATCATTTTGTGAACTCTCTTAACTAGACACCACCTGTTAAGAAGGGAAAAGGAATCTAAAACATTGGTTATTTTAATGACAAAACATGACGAAAGTTTTACCACTGTTAACCACTGTGCGATAGAAGGTAGGGAAAAAACCGGCATACGCAGCATACCTCATACAGACAACACTATGCGTATTGGCTCGCACTCGTTTAGTGAAGGCTGAGTATAGATTGGCTTTGGTAGGTTGGAGCCCCAAATCAAGTACCACAGGTTTCATGGCTGAGAAAATCGTGTCCAGCTCATCTTGTGCGAAGATGTTTGGCACATCACCAGCATTCAGAACGTTGTTTAGATCTTCCAAGAAACTTTCGCTCTTGATCTGCGTGAATTAAAAAGAAAATTAAAGGACAACGCTATCGATGATTAAAAAAACAATTACCTCCACCGGTCTCAAATTGAGATATTTGTTTATTATCCTAGGCAGGGTTGTTCGAAAGCCGGTTAACGCTAACCCAGGATTAAAAGTTAACCGAAGCATTAATTTTTCTTGTGTGAAAATGTTTTCCGCTTCCTAGTTTTTGTTTAGTTTGAAATTATTCAAATTCAAAAGAGAAGGCCAAACAATATAAACAGAAAACCTCTCCGAAAAGTTGCAAAACTGAAATCAAAATTCTCGCTAACCCTGGGTTAGCTTAATCGGGCTTTGAACAACCCGGCCCTGTCCCAAAGCTGATGACTTTTTGTAATCTTTGACACCTGTCTCATTGACAAGTGTTGATGTTGTGAGGAGAAATGTAATGCGCGTGGTTTATTTTCCTGACTGTATTTGGAGCCGAACATTACGAATGGTTACCTGTGTATCACTGAACAGAAAAACAATGGATTTGTTCTCTACTCCTGATTTCAGTAACACCTTCTTCAGATCTTCACGCCACTCGGGAACGCCATAATTCTTCGCCAACTCAATCTGGAAACACTCGTACTCGGCCCTGAATCACATAACCAAGGATGAATCCGTGGTCAAAAAACATAGTGTTTGGACCCAACATAACAAAAAGAAAATTGGTTTAAAAATCCCCCTTAGCCCTTAGCCCAGGTTTTTCCCTGTGTCGTTATGTTCATGCTGTTTTGTTGCTATTATGTCACGATGTTCACATTGGGCTGATTTAGCATGAGAACGGGAACGTCATTTGACGACGGCGCGCGCAGAACAAATACCCAAATATGGGTTCCTCGTGCCCTCCAGTCGTCATCTGACGTTCCCATCCTGTTGCTAAATCAGCCTAGTCTGTAAACATCACGACGTGACGTCCTTCTTATGTCGTTATGTTTATGTCGTTCAGGGGTCTGCCGTTATGTTTGAACTAGGCTTATGTGTGAACTCACGTTAGTGTGAACTAGGCTTTTCTTTAATTTGTCACGCTACATCAGGTTAGTAACGCAAGCTTTTATTCCAGTCCTCTGCCAACTGAACTAACTTATAATCTTATCATGTGAACATTAACAACTCACATGTGGGCGGCCAGCCTTGTAAGACTCTGACGTCCGCTTCCTCCAACACCAAGCAGCAGAGCGTTACCTAGAGGCTGGCGAATCACACGACTGATACGCGACACGTGACGAACAGCGTCAGCAAAGAGAACAAGCCTCATCTGAGCAGTGTTGATCTGATTATAGTCATCAAGGTACTCCTCCATGATCTTCACCATCTGTCAAGGAAACAAAACCCAATGAGTAGAAAAAGGAAGTAGAGGAGAGTCCAGTAACTCACTCACATGCACAGTAACTGTGAATTTTGATTGATTAGAAGCAAAATAGAAACGGTCCGTGTGGCAAAATCCTCACCAAGAAAGAACTAATCAGAACGCTCGGATTTAACCTCAAGGCTACATTGCCATATCATAATACAACTCATATAATAATGCAAGTTATTCCATATAATTATTCTGAAAAATTCGAAATGTCTTTCGTTATATATATTAATATGTCATAGTAGATCAATCCACCGACTGAATCGAATATACTTTCGATTCGTACCTTGTCAAAACTAGGCACTTCACCATAAATCTTGTTCTCAGCGCTAGGAACCATGAAATCGCCATAAATCATGGTAGAATCTTTGACCACATCGTCCATCGACGTCTCAAACCCAGACGCCATCTTGTCTCGAATCAGATCCACGAACCATTTTCTGTCCTCGTCATTAACTAGACGATCCTGGAACACCCGGCAGTTCTCATGATACCAGAGCCTCAGAACATCTTCTTTACTGTTCAGTTTCTGTGGCTGAGCCATAAGAATTCCTTGGAACACTTTCGACAAGTCTCGCAAGTTAAACGTGTAGTGGCTCTTGGCTGGAGTGGGAAGCAACTGAAATGAGAACGGCAAAGATTATTATTATTTTTAGTGGATAGTGGTACTAACTAGCACAAAGCTGCAATCGCAACGCGTGTCGAATGGCTTGTCTATATCGCTGTGTAGCCAGGGATCGACTAAAATGTTATTACCTGAGTTATAACAGTGTTATAAACCGCAATGGTATTTCGGACCAAACTGTCGCATAGTGTCTCTTTATCCTCCCCAGTGTAAGAAGCTGAAAAAAGCAGAACATAAACACACACTAGATGAATACCAAGAAATAGTTATGCTCAACTGATAGCTTTCTTTGTTCAACAACCAAAGAAAACGGAAACGGAACTGCCAACCCCTATTATATACTCTGTCTAGTCGGTGCATACAGCTGTTTCTAGAAACCCGCCTCGATTAGCCTTGCTATTTACAGGTGGTGTGGTATTTGTTTAATTGTACCAAAGAGGTTGATGTTGTTAAAGATGTTGTTGTTGAAAATGGTTGTCGCACGAAAGTGTTAAAGGATACACATAATACCGAAGGGAACCACTAAGCACTCTGAATGTCGATCAAACAGCGGTAAACTACCACTAGCCACGATACCTTTCGGCATAGGACAAAACAGCTGTAGTAACTATTTTAACGTGGCTCTAGTACTTTTGTTTCTATACTTCATAGCTGTGACTAAACTAAACTCGCGTCAGAAAAACTGATAATGATCATGGTTTTTGACCGCATTTTGTCATCTTGTTACATTTTACTCTTCAGCATCCCTATAATCCAAAACGGTCTCTTCATGGCTTCAAATATCTTGACTGACATCCTCTGACACATGTTCTTAACTACCTCAAGTCCATAAATATCACATATAATCGTATCTCAGATGAAGCCAAGCCCTGAGCTATCTTGACAATATTTCTTGTAAGTTATTAGATGATTACTGACTACCAAAGCTAACATGAAACTAGTGACACTAGTCTTTCTTCTATACTACTCTAACCTGCCAGAGCTTTGTTTCTCTCTGTGAAGAAAATTAAAATTGGCTAGCGTTAGCTCAACAAAATCCAGAAATGTAGCGGCTTTCGTAAACTTGTAATTCTATTTGTCGCCACAGTGTAGCAGCTGCTATTGTTTTGGGGCTAGGGACATTGTTTCTGTTGTTTGTTGTATTGTCCTCTCAAAGAGTATCGAGTTATTCATGTGAGACCTTGCGAGAGCTGCTACCTGACTCACAAAACCAGTTTCTCATTTGGGGTACAAGTGAATTTTCCTTGAAAAAAGAGACTGGGCTTTTATTTTTGGCAACAGGGTTCCTAGCCAACAATTCAGCAATTAAGGGGATTGACACGAGTATAGTGCAAGACCGGTGAAAACATAACAAGGAAGAAACCCACTCAATCCCTATACAATGTAAGTTGAATGAAAGTCGTTCACATGAGCTAGTAAAATAACACAAGGGTTTTAGGGTATTCAGGTGTGAAAAGGAAAGTCATTCGAATTTCCTTTACTTACTTCACTGTAAGGATTCTTCTGTAATTCTCCTGTTAGCAATAGTTTTAAGTTCTATCTGTTAAACGCAATGTTCCTTAAGAATTCCTGATGCCTGTTGTTTCGTCCTGAGCTCTTTCCCTAAAAACCTTTATCCAGCTATCCATGGATGTAATGCAGTTAAATGCCTTACCTATCCAAGATTTGAGAATAGTGGCAAAAATTCTGTGTTTACTGTCATCCTCCAGCTCAGTAAATGACAGGTGATTGAAGTGTCTGAGGAATCGAGGAGTCACAGGGTTTCTACCACCCCCTGGGGGGCCCATTGACGCCACAAAGTTGATATCCACCAGTTCACGGAAGGTTCCTGAGACAGAAAACGAGATGTGAGTGCATTCCAGTTTGATTTTCTTTCTCCTTTTCATAGAGAGATAACCTCAACACTGTTCACTAGAACACTTAACTTCTTCTTATAACAATCAATGAATCTGGCGAAGGTCTCAAGAGTAACACAAGTGAACACTGAGTTACGTCACGGTTTTCACATCTTGAAAAGTTTGGCCTAAATTTTCCAAGTTACTCATTTGTGATCCGTGTCATTCTCTCCATGCTCAACCATCCTTGTTCCTTTGTGGTTTATTATTATTAGAGAGGTTAAGCATGACGTTTACGGCAAACCGCAAACGGCTGGTCGACGTTTGTCGTTTGTCGTTTGCCGTTTTGAGTTCTTGCACTTAAGCTTCGCGTACATCCGGTAACGACTTTTTAAGTGCTAAGTCTTGATCTACTTTCGGCCAACGAAATGGAGCCATTATATCAACTCTTATGGTTTCTAAAAATTAAAAACAAAAAAGCCACAACAACATAAAATTACGACGCACTTCAAACACGAAGAACAGTCCGAAGCTCATCGCACTGTTGCGCATTTTCCGAATAATTTCCTTCTAAAGTCAATACGAGACAACTGTTTTACGTACAAAAAGAAGGAACGTAGCTTTGCCTTGATGCACACGATTGTATATGCATTGCAACAGCATAAAAAAGACAAATTGTACTCACGTTTTTCATTTACGTGAAAACTCTCCTCTTCACGTTGAAAACGGCAAAGTTCAGACGGCGAACGTCAAAAACGGCGGGAAAAAAGGTCACGTGGTTATCCGTGCCGTTTGCCGTTTGCCGTAAACGTCATGCTTAACCTCTCTAATATCTCTTTGGTGTTTTTCTATTTTAGTAAACTATTATTTTCAGGTTTCCTTCAATTTAAACTCCAAAATTACTCAAAATACCGTGACTGAGCTCCTCTAAGGTGTAGCTTCTTAAACTAAATTCTCCAAACTGGCACTGTTTTGTAAAGATAATTTGTGTATTGACATGTGGGCTACAATGGCGTACCTATGGCCTTTCTGTCGTACCATCCCTTGTGGTCACAGTATTGACGAAGGATCTCTATTGGAGGCTGGGCACCATACACTTCCAGAGCTGGCATGTTAAGGTCGTCAACGAAAAACACAAAGTGCTTTCCTAGAGGAGGACCGAACACGCCTTTACGTCTGAAAGTACGTGAATGCAACATAGAGCATTAGTTGATGTTATACAAACAAAGACAAAATACATGTAGTTACAGTGCGATATTTCAGGCGAGTTGTTTAGTAACTTTCTCTATGATGACAGGAAAACTAACAAGAAGTATAGCATGGTGTAAGGCGTAGTTCACATAACGATTTAATGACATAATGACGTCACGACGTAATCGCGGTCTGTAATTTGATCAGTTGTTTCCTTTTCTCGTTCCGTTCAGGCCGTTGTGTTGCTCTTATGTCGTTATGTCAGGATGTTCACACTGCAAACATAACGACATAACATCCTTCTTATGTTGCTAAGTTTATGTCGTTATGTCGTAATGACGCAAGTGTGAACTCGGCCTTACACGGGCTGCAACGGTCAAGTTGCGCTGCTAGAGAAAGTTGCTGCAAGTTTCTGAATGCAACTGTTGGAAAACGTATGACCTAGACCTAGTTCACAAGAGTGACATAACGACGTAATCGCCTATGTCGGTAATGTGGACATCGACATAAAGACATTAGGAAACTATCAGTTTTTTTCCTTACGTCGTTATGTTCATATTGTAATGCTGCTGTTATATCATTATGTCACTATGTTCACACTGCAAACATAACGTGCTTCCTTTTGTCGTTATGTTCATGTCGTGACGTCGCTATTGTGAACTAGACCTTACTCTAGAAAGGTTAAGAAAGAGCCAAAGCAGTTAGGCATGAATTCACAAAATTAAAAAAAAAAAAGCAATTAAAAGGTTGCTGATCAAGGAAGAAATAGAAAATGAATTACAGAAAATCATCAGAGGACAGGAAAAAACGAAGCAAAGCATGAAATAAATTGCGAGATGCCTGAGATTATTAACGCGCGTCTGAATGGAACAAGAAGATAGTGAAGTGATTATGAAACCGATAACTCCAGCAACAAAGAAAAGGGAAAATACAAAACAACCGTTGTAGAAGTAAGGGGTTAGGAGAAATGAGAAAGAAGTCTGTGGAACGCCAGAGAACAATTACTATTGTTGTGCCCACCTCTTGTCAAGTTTGCTGTCGATGATATCCTGTGTTTGATTAGCAGATGTTCTTGCTGAGAAATTCAGGAAATGAGACAGGAACTCCTTGGGCATGTAGTTGAGCAGCTTGTTGGCTACACACAAGGTTTTACCAGAGCCTGTCGGACCCACACACATCACCTAGAGAGGACAAGCAACAGCCACAAAACAATTGCTTAGAATCGACTAGACGTTCACGTAAAAGACACTTTCTGTTGTATCACTCTTGAAAGGTGCAGCAATTTGTTTTCTTTTACCTGTTTGACTTACGCTGCTTTTATTTATAGTCGTTAGCAAGAGAACATATAGCTTCCTCTTGTTCTCATCTTATTTGCTGCGCGCCAAAACTTGAAAGATAAAATGACCTACACTCTTTGCTATGCATTTATTCACTTTCTTGAACAAAACAGAGTAAACGTACTTTTTTGTTGTTTGTTAACAGCATTTCCAGTACGAACGACCCTCTGACCAAGTCCATGGTGGGTACAATGATATCTGAAAAGTTCATTTCCGGCGGAATGTCAGGCATAGCCGTGTTAGCCATCCAGTTAACCCATTTCACCTGCAACGCATGAAGCAACAGATTTTACATGTAAACTGTAAATGCAAAATCCATTGTACCGAACATTCAAGATTACACAAGATGAGAAAATGCCTTTCGTATCTTCAACCAGACCCGTAAGAAATTCGAGACAGATCTGACTAATTAGTAAAGAATTTTTCCAGTACTTCATTTTCTCCATCTACTTGTATTACTTTTCTCAAACTCAACCAAGCAAAATCATTTTAAGACGTTAAACATTCCAAGTGCGACAAAAATATTTGTACGATTTTGAACAAAATGAAAACGGGAAACCACTTCAAAGGAAATGGTTT
Source organism: Micromussa lordhowensis (assembly GCA_964020085.1). NCBI lineage: Eukaryota > Metazoa > Cnidaria > Anthozoa > Scleractinia > Lobophylliidae > Micromussa > Micromussa lordhowensis. The sequence goes on from OZ026595.1 coordinate 25,249,662, forward strand.
GTACATTCAGTTTCCTTCTCCCCCCACCCATGTCTTCAGTTAAGTTGTCAAATGTGTTCTCTTCCCCTTAAGACATGAAATCTGTCCCCTCACCTCCTCTGTGTGCTGATCCTCGTCGTCGTCATCCTTGCTGTGCTTGCGGCTGACCCCTCCATCCTCCAGGGAGTAATCATACACCAGACCGTAACTTGGGAACTTCATGGAAACCTTAAAGATTTCAAGAAAGCAACTCAATCCCATGGACGCCATGCACATAGGGTAGGGGTGGTGTTTAAAGGAGGCACGTCGAATTTGCTTATCTTGAAAAGTTTAGCCTAAATATTTCAAGTTCGCCGTTTGTAATCCGTGTTAGTCTTCTGCATCTTTAACCATCCTTGTTACCTAAGTTCATGGTTCATTATATACTACTTATTAACCGAGAGTGAGGTCATTACAGGGAAATCTCAGACCGAGTCCTTGATGTATTGACCGAGCGATAGCGAGGTCAATACATTAAGGCCGAGGTCTGAGATATCCCTGTAATGACCGAACGGACGAGGTTAATAAGTTATTTATTATATGGCCTTTTTAGCGCTATTCTTGAAAAGAATATAATAAACTGAACACCGCAAGTAATTTTCCACATCCGCTTGCGCGCGCTACGGCTTTCTTCGTCGCTCATACTAAAGAAGTATCTGTGTGCTAGTTTTTCTCTCAGTTATTGAAAATATAGTAGTACTTTGTCCATCTTTTCTGTTGTTTTCGCCCACACGCACATAGTTTTTTACTCACAAGTCAAAAGAGCCGTCGACCCGAGAAAAAATTTAATAATGCCCGGTCATTACAAGAAAATAATGCCCGCTCAGCAGCCAATCAGAGTGCGCGTACTTTTGTAGCCATATAATAATATCTAACTATCATCATAGATCTTCGTCCAATACAATGGGTATTAGAACAATACAAAGTAAACGAGTTTCATTTTGGACTCACCTTCTCGTCTTCCATTTTCTTTCTCAAGTATTCGCTAAACTTCTTTCTTCCATCTCCATCGCAAGTTGCTCCCACAGACCAAATAAGAGCAAAGATAAACCACGGCTCGATCAACGTCTCGACCAAAGCTATGTTTTCTGCAGGGATGGTCTCTCCCTGACAAGACAAAAAGATGTACAGTCAGGCAAACTGTGATATTACCAATCCATTCCTCGGAGTACGATTTTTCTCTCGGTAAACCACGATAGCTGAAAAATTGCAGCACTGATGAACACAAGAAAATGCTTGAAATTATTTATGTTGCACGGTGAATTGAAATCTTATTGCTTCATTATAAGTTGTGCTTTTGAATGTTTAATTATCAGTCTTGAGTAGTTTCACAGTGATTTCTTTCGTTTCGACATGCTGAGAATAAGACATGATAGTCAAACTCTCGCATGTAAACGACTAGGGTCTTTAAAATGCGTAAAAAAGAACTCGAGACGCGGTTTTAAAAAAAACAGTTAGTTGGCACAAACTTGATCACGATAACTGTTCGTCAACCAAAATCTTAATTGCAGCGTCTTTTCGCCTTGGAAAATCCGGCTATACTGAAACTATAACTGTTCTGAATAACATTTATCACGAAGCATTGACGCTTTCTTGTTAAAGTCATCAGTCATCAGACTCAGTGCGCACCTCTTTAGGAACAAACGGAGCAAAGAAGCAATCCAGAATACGCATCAGGCTACATGTCAGGTTACTGTTAACAGTTGTAACAAACTCCTTGGTGTTATTCCTCATAAACTTGAGGGAATCCTGAAAATCAACAAAACAAAGCAACAAAATATCAATTTACGTGGAACGCCTTCTCTAAAAAAAAACCAAAAGGTACATCGTCATATTAGACCTAGGCTCGACTACCAGCCGCTGTTAGGGAATTGAGCCCGCATTCCTCCCCCGGCCTGAACGTACACCGGATTCAAGAGTACGAAGAAAATCGAGTCTGCATTAGACCCACAGCGGGTTTCTAGTGACTAACCAGAACAAAAACTGAAGTGATGCCCCTTTATGGCTATACATATAAAAGCCACGAAAACGAGAACGTAACAAACTAATCAGAACGCAAAGCAAAAACAAGAAAAAGTATACAGTCAAGTAATAAAATGCTCTATTACCTCTAAATATCTATCAAAAAGCGACTGTAACTTGTCCTTGTGATCAAATATTGCGTCAGGTAGTGTTTTCAGGTAACAGTTCACATACGGCGAAAGACCCAAGATACTCGGTTCCAGGTACACCATACCACAGCGGCTGACGGTGGCCGGGGAGGCAACAGCAAGATCCTGGACCTCGAACATCATCGTCATGGCCTGTGAGTGAAGTGAATGGTACAGTCGTTAAATCGCAAAAATCTACGATGCACCGAGCATTTCCGAGGAATTCCGAGTTCAGTTAGGGAGGCGTGGTGGCCTCCTGGTTAGTGCGCTCGACTCCGGAGCGAGCGCTCCGGGTTCGAGCCCTGGCCTGGGACATTGCGTTGTGTTCTTAGGCAAGACACTTTACTCTCACGGTGCCTCTCCCCACCCAGGTGTATAAATGGGTACCGGCGAATTTAATGCTGGGGGTAACCCTGCGATGGACTGGCATCCCATCCAGGGGGGAGTAGAAATATTCCTAGTCGCTTCATGCCACGGAAACCGGGATAAGCTCCGGCCTGATGGGCCACTTGGCTCGTATGCAGACTTTACCGAGTTCAGTTACCACAACAGCAACGACGATTTATAAACCACAATCAAAGCTTACCTCAGAAAGTTTGATGATTTCTCCGCTGGTAAGGCAAAGCTTCTTGTTGTCATCCAACACAGTGTTCATGTTTTCAATCCACACGGCGTCCACTGGCCCGTCAAACACGTACCATTTCTTGTCACTGGTTGTGCTTGAGCTTCCAACGCGGATCATGGACGATAGGATACCGTCCGTCCTTTAAAGACAAACAAAAGGCAATGAGAAGTGAAAAGGCGTGATATTTCCCAAGTGTATGAAATATTCGCGCGAGTCTTTAGTTCACATTACATATTCACGAAGACAGGTAGGCGCGTAATCGAGGATAATTTTTTTTTGCCGTTTCCAACAATACAGAATGGCCCCGTCTATCACAGAGTTCTTCGCCATTTGCAGAAGGCTAAAGTGGGCAGATGTAGGTAGGTAAAGTCTGTATACGAGCCAAGTGGCCTATCAGGCCGGTACTTATCCCGGTTTCTGTAACATGAAGCGACTAGGAGTATTTCTACTCCCCCCTGGATGGGATGCTAGTCCATCGTAGGGTTAACTCTAAAGGAAAGACGTGAAGGAGGAAATTTAGAAGATACTAGTCTAACGCCAGACAGAATTTACAATCTAACTTACCATTCATGAGTAAGTAAATCAAATTCTCCATACAGCTGTCCCATGGTGATGGATTTAGGATTCAGTACAAATGTGTGCACCTCTTCATACGGGGTACCTGCTGGCGAATCTTTACCTTTTAATGACGTCAGAGCCTTCTTCAGTACATCGTAACACTGTAGAAAACAACACCAAGACAATGGGAAAACGGACACGACCACAATAAAACATGATTACGAAGCATACACGTAGTTCTAAAACATTCTACAAGATTACAAATGAATATACAGAATATCATATACTTGAACTGCGGAGAAAGGTATGAAGATATGATTGATCATCGCAGTTATGCACACAACTTAAGCAATTGAGAAATTAAAGCCTGAAAAAAATTCAGGCCGGAATGGTATTCGACCCATGAGGTCTTCATTCTACGAGATTGTTCTAACAGCGGTGAAAATGCCACGATTCTTTTCAAGCGAAAACCTATTTACAGTTGACGTTTGCGGTCATGGGTTCCGGCGTCTATTCAAAGTAGATGCGAGCCGGATAAGATCCTGGGTGGGGAAGATTCCAATATAAAAAGGACGGGGGTGCTCGTCGAAAATTTTGAAAAGAATCCCCAAGAGGTACCAAGATCCTGTTTTGTGGGCGTGGCTTGAAATGTCTTTTACCCCTGAGAGAAAGGTACCAAATCAAAAACAAGATAAGATGTTCTCCACCCAAAATATACACATACTCTACACGTTTGTCGGTGTGTATGAAGCAATTACAGTGTCACTGACTCACCCTTGTTTTTCCTGATCCAGTGGGACCCACCAACATGAGTCCATGTCTGACTACAGTTGTCTCGTACAGCTGAATACACTTGGTCACAAATCCGTCCACATCCTCAAGGCCTAGCTTCAGGCAAGTCTTGCGGATAGAGTCTTCTAGATCGCCATAATCAATAGGCTTCTCTCTGTTTAAGAATTACATTCGTTACAATTCTGTTATATGATTGACCTAATTGGCTTTTCTTTTACATTTTGTAGCCATTTAAAGGGCAATAGTACTGTTGTTGTTGTCTGCTAGGGCACTTTTCTAAAATTACCAATAACTTGATACAATAGTTATACAGAGCAACTTACTCTACTTTAGGGAAGAGATCAGAGACAATTCCACGGAACAGCTTCAAATCATCTTGCAAGAACTTCGGTACGTTCACATCTCGAATGGCACGCAATACGATAAGCTCCTAAGGTGGAACAAGAACAAAACAACGTTAAGGTAAAACAATAAAACAGACTTTATTGAAAAAGTCGATACGAAACTATAAAATCAATTAAGGAAACTGTAATTTTCATTACCTCACTCATTTCTGGATTTTCTCTCTTCAGGTTACCAGCAGCTGAAATCACAGTCTTCACGGCTCGCATACCAAAATCGTAATGATCCTGTAAACAACAACAGTTATTGATGCTACTGTTAAATATAAATATAATTCAGAGTACCCTTTCTTCATTAAATTCTTTTCTTTGCAATAATGCTGTGCTAAATTCTTCGTTGGCAATACCCCATGAACGTACATTTCCATTCTCACAAACGACGTCTTATATTAGGACAAACCATAACATTTTATTATATTTCATTCTGTCTTTTTTTTTCTGCTCTAAACTAGTGCCTTTTGCTCGCTTTTCTTTTTAATATCCTAAATCTGTTTCGCGAATTAACAAGAACGGATACACTATTTCCAACATAAACGTTTAAATTAGTTAGGAAGATTAAGCAGCCCAAGTTTTAGGCTAAACTCACCTGTGAACTGAGTTGTTCTGAAGAAAGTTTAAATGTGGTGGTAATTTTCTTGGCCAAAGCTTTAGCTTCCGAGAAACCGAACGAAAAAAGACTGATCTCGGCAATCAATGCGTAGTCAGGAACCATCATGGCCACAGGACGGAACAAAGCCTAGTGAAAAGTAATCACAACAAGGGAGAGATTGGAAACACACATGTAAAGATATCAATCAACGAGTGACACAAATTACTCGGAAAACATTTTCGAGTTTTCTCGACAAGAGTCGAACGCCCTATCATTTACCTAAAGGCGACCCAAGGGTGACGGCTGCATATAACTACGAATCGTGAACGGGGTGGTGCTGCGTCGGTGGGGAGTATTACAAGATAATTTGGTTGTACATGTATCAACTGAGTTGATAATGTGAATTGGCCACCGTAAAGAGATTCGAAAGGCACTAGCTTTTGAATCTCTTTACGGTGGCCAATTCACATTATCAACTCAGTTGATAAGACCAAATTATCTTGCCATATAACTATGTTAAAATGTGACAGAAGTTCCCGCATTCTGCTAAGCTGGCAGATTATCGTAAAAATGTATCCCTGTAAAAGACACAATGAGATCACCTCCAGCCGAGTGCAGAGGATAACTTCGTCCGAAAATTTCGCATCATGCAGTTCAAACCAGCATCGACACGTGGAAACATCAGTCTGTTCATAATTCAGTTTTCTCTACACTTAGCATACAGAAACCAGGAAACGTGTCACAAACTATCCAAATAACTTCATCCACTACAAACTAGCAAAGAAAGTGTTAAAACTACATAATGATTAGAAGATGATATTGTCATTTTTTAAATTTTTTTTCGCTTACTCGTCAGTCTTACCTTGAGATTGTCAGGGAGTTCAGTTCTTCCTGCATACCCAGGATTCATTGTGATAAACACGGCACATGAAGGTCTCAACGCAAGTTCAACACCTTCAAACATGAAGCGTTCAGCCTGCAAATAAAATAGTGGTAAGATCTTTCAAAAGTTTCGCAAAACTGTTTACTTTCTCCCGCAAAAAAATCAACCCAGTTTCACTCAAACAGTCTGAAATTCAGCATGTTATCAAGATTAAAACTTTCCATCACACGATCCCGGGAAAGGAAAGTTAAACCTTGTGTAGTTGACGTAAAACAAGAAATAGTAGAACACTTTCGATAGCTGAACGCGCTGAAAACAAAACCAATTTTGGGCGGCCGTATCTTCTTATAACATTACAGGCTTCTTATGGGATCGATTTCCACAGCTCAATCGAGTGAGCGCGGGCTCCTTTTTCGAACAGCGGCTGGTAATCGAGCCTAGTCTTCTTACTCCACTAACTTCAATACTCTACTTACAATACAACACTTACATTACTTACTTACATTGTGAGATGTTTACGCTACTACATTTGATTTTAGCATTTGTAGGTAGCATTCTTTATTATTGCATTCGCAAATACATGTAAGCAAGTATGAATCGCACAAACCCTAGCTTCCAATGCTTGTTGAATGGTGGAAATTTGCTGAGCCACCACAGACAACACTTCCACGTCGATTCGATTAAACTCGTCAAAACAGGCCCACGCACCGGCACTATAGAGGGAAGAAATCAAACAATTTCGTTTTAGAAACATAGAGCAACGACACACTTGACTGCTACTATACAATAAAGTCGTAAGATTAGACAATTTCAATACACTTAGTTAAAACACAAAAATTAGTAACTTCATAATTTCAAGAGTGAAAAGTGCCATCTTAACACTATATATAGTCACTATGATATGTAGTAACTCTAGTACCTGGCCAAACCCTTGAAGAACTTCCCCATGGCCATAAAATCCAACTGATCTGAACAGTTGAACACTACACATTGAACTGCCATGGCTTTGCCCAGATCCTGCAAACGAAAGTAAAATTACAGTAAGAAAAAGTGCTATGCAGAGTAAATTATTACGTCTACTAACTATCTCAATACTGCTAGCTGTCTTGCTTATCTGGCAGCAAAAGCGGAAGATACGCACCTTTGTGGTCTCTGTCTTGCCTGTACCTGCAGGCCCAGCCGGTGCCCCACCGAACTTGAGATGCAGTGCTCCAGTAAGAGTTAGATAACAGCGATCTGTCAGGGGGGTGATGACCAGCCGGCCTGTGTTCCCAAGGTACTCGTAGCCATAGTCAAACTGTGCATTCACTGCGCGTATTAACATGTCATCTTCCCAGTAATACCTGAAAAGTGAGTGCTACATGTTAATAATTCCGACAATGGACATTTTGGCATTTGCAAGTTTACATTTTTAACAAAAGTCGATAATACGAGCTAGAGAAGAGAAAATTCGACTTCCAGATCAAGCCCGTCTCTCAAAGACGTTTACGCCCAAGCTCCACAATGGCTGGGGTGCCGTTCTGTTTAGAAAAAGTCTTGACTTAGGAATTCTTTAGATCTGTTGCTCTCGCTTTCAACGTGTATTCGTCGATTCAGCTTAGCTTCGTTGACTTCTCTTTCCTTGAAAACTTGATCTAAGAGTCTGCACCCGCAGCCAAAAGTAACATTCCTGGTGACTTACCTTAACTGGCTGATCCACTCAAAATCATTTACATTTTTCACGTTTTCAGCGATCATCTTTGCCACCACGTCACAAGCATGGACCTACATGTAAGGAAATATGATCATTAGTTCATGATAACTTTGAATGCCTAAAACGCATTAAATGATAGAATGATGTGTGGTACGACACAGAAAATGACATAAGTTGTAGTACAACGTAACTGCTGGAGAGTTTTGAGTTGTCGAGTTCATTTCATTTTGCGATAGCAAAAGTAAAGATGAATTTATAGAGATGATAATAGAGGCATTGTGACACTAGACAATTTTTCTTGCAACTAGTCTTACAAATTTGTAGCGAGACAAGCTGCGCTAAGAATTTCCTTGTGTAGCACTTGCTTGGAATGAACAAACATGTATCTCAAACCATTTAAGTCTCGTTACATCAAGCGTTGCACGAAAGTGAATAAAGTCCTAATTTCGCAACGACTACTTTATCAACATCTAGTTACAACGGCGCAACAAAATTGCGAGACACGTTACAAGACTCCCTCCACCTCGCAGCCAAGTTAGAATTTTAATATATCGAAATTGGCCCGTTGGCTGTCTGTTTGCTTGGCGTTCTCTCGCCCATTACTTCCCAAATCAAAACGCTGGTCTAGATTTTAGTCGACAGACTAAAGAGGGTTGGTGCGACAGCGGTTTATTGTTATTTACACTTAACATTTATTACGACGCATTATGTTTTACCTCAATAACAATAAGAGCTCCAAGAATCATCCGCGCTAATTTACTGAGGTTTCCTCTCACCAGTGTAACGAGATCGTTGAGCTAACAAAGCAAATAGTACAAGATTTTAGGAACCACATACTCAGAGAGAAAAATTATGCATGATTGCCTTTGCAATCGGAATATTATGTTTTAGTCGTTTTAAAAGATAGCAATTCTTTGAAGAGGACGAGGATTTTGTATATTCCTGTTACTTACATGGATCACACTTTCACCCAGCTAACTTAGACACTGAACTACTAGTCATAAACAGCTAATCATGGGCGAAACAAGTGAGTCGTTCGCTGTGGTCATAAATCAGGTACAATACAGGGTCACCAACCGTACAAGTAACTTTACTTACCTGAGCCATCAAGGCTTTATAAAGCTCATCTATCTTGTTCTCAATCAGTGCTTCAGACACTTCTTTAGTCCAGTGAGTCTGGCAGCCGGCAATCACCACCTGGCCAGGCCATTGTAATACCCACTCTGTACGAGGAGTCTGTCACACCACAGAAATTGCATCAGTGAATAACCTGACTGTCAAACCTTCCGTGCAAGGCATGAAGGACACCAACATTCGAGAGTGGGAATAATATATCGGAACATAGTGTAAAGTCATAAGCAGGATTGCAATTGTGTCGCGGTTAATTCTTTTCCAGCGTCATAATGAAACAACCGCAACTTCAATCGCTCTTGTACTTACAACACAGGGTCACCAAACGTACACATAACTTTACTTTCCTGAGTTATCAAGGCTTTATAATGTTCACGAGGCAAGATTATGATAGCAAGATTAAAAATAGACCATTAAAAATAGATAGACACGAAATGAGAGTTGCTTTCCTACGTAGCATGAAGGACACCACCATTCGAGAAAAGGAAAAATATCTTGGAATACAATGACAAGCAATTTTAGCAATTTTCGCGTGGCTAATAGGTAGTTACGACAGTTGACAGTTGCTAGATGCCGAGACTCTCTGTGCTTTAACATATATAAAGATCTGTAAAATGTAATTACGAAATGCCGAATTCTATGACTCGCACGAATGTACACTGTAAGACTGTGAGCACTCAATGGAGTTACGTTAACATGACCTACTGTACCTCGGGATAAACTAACAATGCTCTGTTTAAAATCTCTCGTAAACTTCCTCTCATGGTGTTTTCCACTTCTAGTAACCAGTCCTCCACATTTCCTGTCGGATACAGATTGTTGCTGAATGGGACACATTCTCCCTCGCCAGAGAACATAGATGAGATGCGCAAGTCTTCCTCGAATGAAAGCTGAAGAGAACAAATAAAAAGCCATCTTAAATCGATAAACCAAACAACTCCGCTGAGGAACGATGGCAGCATGACAATATATTGTCTCCTATTCAGCTGGTTAGCAACAGGAGGAGAATTGACTAGAATAAAATTCGAAAGTCGCACTCATTTTGCTTAACTCTTTCCTGACCTAATTCCCCTATATGTATCTTAACAGTCCGTATTTATCTAGATTGCTTGCCAAAGTAGAAAATGAAACTGAAGAAATTTTAAACGTTCATTTTTGCCAGAACTTGAAACAAACTGACTAAGTGTGTCGCCAGGGATCTTAACACGGTTTCTCTTTGTCTGACCTGCTGCATGTGAAACAGTCTACAACTTGCAGATGACTAGGATTGTTTTGCATGGTTATTCAAAGCAGTAATCGACTAGTGTTTCAAACACCCTCACAACAACATACCTTGGCAATATTTTCAAAGCATTTTCGCAGATGAGGCTGAACAGCAGTAGGATCTTTAGTCTGAGACAGAATCTCCAGAAGTTCGTCATCTGACAGGAAGTAGAATCTGGGAAAAGCTGAACGTTTGGTCTCCAGATATTCACTGAGTCCTTTTTGAACCTGATAATTACACAAACATACTAAAGTAAATCAAGACAAGCAAACCTAAATGGTTTGAACTGAATAAACGGCAAACTGAGATCATGCAGTTTCCAACTTTCTCATACCTGTTCCAACAGTTTGTTGCATTCACGAAGACTTTCCAGAAGTCTGGCATCTGGGCACAGAGAAATAACCTGAGAACACCAATAAATGTTTTTTTTAATTTTTAATCACTACACGAACCAAAGAAAAAAACATACTGGGTTATCACAGCCAAACCTGATCGCGATTTCGCCTACATCCATTTCCCCGCGCTAAAAGCGTGATTGTACATGTACTTCTTTGGTTCGAGTTCTGAGTGGCTCACCATATAATTTGTTCTAGCCTACGAAGCTGCGGAAACGGCGCGAGGAGAATGGTAAATAGCCTTGTCCCATGCGAAATCCCACCAGATGTGACTACTCGGATCTGGTTTTGAACGAAGCAGGAAGAAGAAACCTGCTACCTGATCAAAAAAAAGTGTTGTTTCTCTCACCTGAGGATTTCCCTTAGCACTGTTCATGACTTTTCTCCATATCCTCTCCATGGTCTGGTATCTTTTGCTCTCAACAGGTAGCTGCCTGTTAATATCCTCGGAGCTGAAGATGGGTTCCAAATACAGCCACTGACGCTGACACTGCAGCCACTCATCCATCACATCCTGAGTCATCACTAGCTTGCTCTCCCACGTGGTAATGCGCTCCTCAAACGGCTTCTTGTACGGTGAAAACGACATGCTCTGAGCCATCACAATGTGATCGTCCAAGAGCTGCGAGCAGTCGTCACTGACTTTCATGATGAACGTGCCTGTCTCCTTATATGGCATTACCTCGAGCATGACTGGCTTCCATTCAGACTCCATCTTGTCAAGGGCCTGATAGGGAATATTAAATAGGGTTAAATCGATTAAAAAGTTTTCGCGGAACCAAGAACATCAGCTGCTTAATCTTAAAATGGACATTGGTTTGCTCATCTTTGTTGAAGACAATGGAAGAAGGAACGAACGAATAAACGAAAAAAAGGAAAAGAAAGAATGAGTGGACGAGGCAAAGAGTGTGCATGTTTTGTTCATGAATATTTTCAATAAAGATTACGATGGCCGTTGGCTGTAATAAGTAGTAACGTACAAAGCAACCATTAATTTACCTGTTCAATGGAGTATTCCTTGCCAGCGACCTCTGCTACTTTAGCAATGATTTCAATGTGATCTTGCAGCTTCATTTCCAGGCACTTTGTAAATGTTAACTGAGCGTTTGCAACAATCGGAAAACCAAGTTCTTTGGACAACTGTAAACAAAAGTTACAAGGAAAGGATCGTTAAGGGACTACAATGTAGACGGTGCATCTTAAAAAAACATGGTCAATTGTTACAAGTTTGTCATTTATAATTCATTTTAATCTTTCTTAACCAGAACAGTTTTTATAACTTCCTTGGAGTTTTCTACCTTGGAAAACTAAATTATTTTCCGGTTTTCTCCCATTTGAAGGTAGCACTGTTCATCAGCAAAACGGCATGAAATATTGTTCCTTGAAATATATCATGCTAGCAGGCATTGCCCGGATTAAGGGATTTTCTACCTTTTCGTCCTTAACAATTTGCGAGGTTTGGGACAATTTCCCATCAAAAATTGCCTTGCTCGTGAAATATTTAAATATTTGAATATCGCATAAAGCAATAAAAGTTAGTATGTGATTTAGATCATGTAAGAGTAAGCATTAAACTAGCCCAGCCCTACATGTGAAAAGATCTCCATACCTGTTCCCAATGTCTGCTTCGCATTCCAGGATTCCTCAAGCCCTGAATGAGTGGAATGTAGGGCTTGAAGTTCTCAATCTTTTCTTTTACTTCCATGGCTACCTCCTGGCAGGCAGGAATCTCCTTGAAATGTTTAACACACTTGAAGATCGTCTTAAATGCATTGTTTACATTCTGTTCCAGTTGTTCCGCATCGATTGTAGTGAGGGGATCGTTCATCCAACTGTCGTACCACTTCTGCCAGTCGGAGGCTGTCAACCACATGTTTTTGAATGGCTCAAAGTCTTTAATCAATCGGCCCAGTTTGTCATACTGTTTGGAATAAACGACACAAATTATACATGAGTCAGAGTACAAAATTTTCATTTCCCAATTAACTCCACAGTTCTGAATATTGTGCAAGTATCCATGTGCTAACAGCTTGCAATGCTCAATTTTTAATGAAACAAACAGTCCTTGACAGCAGAAACAAACCCATGATTTTCTCCATTTTTTCACCATATGCTGTTCTTTACCTTTACACACAGTGCAAAAAACGTGTCAAGTCCTTCTCATTTCAAGCACTTAGAACAAGTTAATTCAGAGATTGCGAATATATCGAGAGGCATAAGATGCAGCAGCAGGACAACATGTGTTGACAGTAAATGCGAAAAAGACGGCTGCATCCTAATTAAAACAAGCATTAAAACATCTTACCGATGTGACTGGCAGCCCAAACAGTCTCTCCCTGTTGTTGTATGTAGTAGCTAGCGTCTGGCATTCCTTGAGCTGTTTAGTGAGTCTGCGCACCTCGTTTGCCACTTCATGAGACTTACTGAGGTCTGTGTGAGCAGCAAATCCGGCAACAGCCATATTCAGAGAATCCAGCCTGTCCTGGAAAGTGTTTTGGTCTGCTAGAAGGTTCTTCTGGAATCTCTCTTCATCCGATTCAAGGTTGGCTTCTGTTGCTTCCATCTGCAGCTGGATTTTATGAGGCCAGCCGATACAAGTCCACCTGGGTGAGACAACCATGATATGATAACTCAGTAACATGCCACGCTCAAGGTAAATGCGGTAATTGAATGCAACCAAACTAAAACATACTCTTGCTTTAAAGATGTACTTGATGTACTGAAATTCGTTTTTGAAGTTAGGCTAAAGTTTTCAAGTAAGCACCGGCTGTGACGATCCTTTAGGTCATATTATACACCTTGGAACATGCTAACTACTGAAAAAATATGCACACACGAGGTGATATAAATGCTACATGCTGAAACTACTGATAGTACCACGACTTCTCTACTGTCCCTGTATTTTGTGGGTGTTGCATGTGAAATTTCCTCTGAGATTCGCTTTTAAATGGTATGGTTTTTGTATCACGTGAAAATTTCATTTAATGCTCAACAGAAACCCATTAATTTAAGCTCTGTATTTTATGATTAGTTTGTTTTTCTGCCGTGAGGACACTTTCACAAACGTAAATTCTTGTAAACTAACTACACTAAATGTTGTAAGTTATAGTTTTTAAGTTTTGATATTTTTTGAAATAATTGTTAATAATGATGTATTTTATCTGTGTCCCCAATTAGCGCCGTTTGCGCTAGAATGACCAGACACTTGAAGGACATGTATGGTATGGTAAAGGACATGTATGTACATGTACATTTGTACTAATATGACTGAGGCAAACGGGTTGTAATTTTTTCAATAGCTAATGATCAAGTTCTTCCCTAAAGCAAATCTGTCAAGTACTCACTTGGCATTGAAGTCCTCGCCTGAAATATTGTAATTAAACTCCTCAATCAGTTCATAATCTATCATGGCCTTATCAATCAGTTCTTGATTCTTCTTTAGCTGTTCTGGAATTTGCTTCATGTATTCTCTTTGTTCTGCCAGTTCTTCTATGCTGTTCGGTTTGTCATACAACTGTCGTGCAATTGCTTTGAACTCCTCGCAAACCTGAACAATGAATACATGATCAATTTTATTAACTGCATAAAGAGAACTTTTTTAAGAATATTATTATTGACAGCAGCATAAAAATCAATGCCTGTTCAATGAAGGTCAGGAAGACACTTTTAGCAGTCTTAAACTTATCATTCACTGAGGCTCTAGATGGGTGACAGGTGGATCGTCCTCTCAGAAAGGTTTCATCCTGGCAATCCATAATAATAACTGGAAGCCAGGCCCCGCTCAGTCTCTCTCCTTCAAGGCTTCTGCTGTCACTAAACCAGATCCATTCGGATTTCAAAACATTCCCAAAGCTAATTTAGTGTGATAGCCAAGTCTCTTATTTCTCCCAACCTCCCCAATACATGTATGTACATGTATATTATATCTTCATGTCAGTAAAATTATAATAACTGTTCCCCATATGTGTTCACATCAGTATTGTTAGAATATTACACACCATGTCAGCTTGTTTGCGAAGTTTCTTTGCCAGCAACTCAATAACAGCATTTGCCAGTGCTTTCCGTTTCTTTGAGAGTGCCTGCCTGACTCCTTCAGTTGAGATCCAGTATGGACCAATCACAATGCTAGATGGCAGAGAGTTTTCCAGAGTCTCTTTGTCTTGCAGATGTCGTTCAATCTCCTGTTTCACTTCTGCAGCTGATCTCTCTTGAGAATCATACTCACTAAAACATTAAATGGTTGGAATATATCAAAAAAGGTTTACAATTTCAGACATGAAATGTTATGTTCAAAAACAAAATCTATTTTTTCACTTCACAATAGATCTTAAAATGCAAGTGATTACTGTATATAAAAAGGTTGTGTATACACATTTGAACCATAGAGAAAGATATAAGACACGAATGATCATGCCGGGTTATGCACAAGTACACAACTTAAGTGGCTGTGAAATTAAAATCTTAAAGTCACTGAACAGACAAGCAGTCTGAATGACATAATGATAAGCTCTGTGCATTACATGTACATGTACATATTAGTTGCCAGTTTCTACTGCACTCAACCCTCTCATACAACTTACATGTACATTTTGCTAGCAATAAGTTTGTTGGCTTTCAATTGATTGGGCTTAATATGATATAATGGCTTATAAGAAAGTTACTCACATGAGGTACTGGTTGATATCCATGTTGTACAGGTCAAGGTACTGTTCATACTGTTTAGCATAAGCCCTCAGAGGAATGAGGGACTGTTTGATGGCATGCCTTACAGTCTCCCTCAGCTTCACTACCTCAGGTTCATTCTCACCGACAGACTCAAGAAGAGGTGTGCCACTCCAGAATAATCCTTCAATCACCATTTTTTCCAGTTGTGGGACATTCTTTGTGCATGTGATACCTTTATCAAACAGTGTGATAACCACACGGCCAAAGTTCTCAAGGTCTGTGTTGTACTGAACACCTGCCTTCTCCAATGACAGGTCCAACATGAACAGGGCATTCTTCTTTGGCCTGCAGTAGAGTTATGGTTATCAATTGTAGAAACATTGCAACTTTCTCAACTTACTTACTTTAAATTCTTTTAAAAAACATTTAAAGACATATTTATTTCACCAAGCCTTTTCTTGATTTATAAATAGACTTGTATATATATTTTTATGCTTATATAGTAGTTGTTAGGTTTTTATATTTTTGTTACATTTTTCCTGACATTGTAAAGCGCCTAGAACAATTGATATAGACGCTATATAAATAAAGTTTATTATTATTATTATTATTATTATTATTAAGTAAAAAGGATTTTCGAAGAACATAAGACTTTAAAGAGATTCTTGGTTGAACAACAGACTACGCCAAAAATAATAAGCTCAAAGAGTGGATAGAGTTGATAGAGTTGATAGAGAGGTTCGTGTTAAGTGTCAAATCACTCAAAAAATAAAGTTTCAAATCACTTAAGTATTTTGTTCATAATTTGAAAACTGCATGTTTTTGTGTTCCTTTCCATGTAGCATTGTGAAATAGTGAATGCTTTCTGCTGCTTACTTGTAGTTGCTGTTTATGATATCTGAGCCCCAGTCAAAGTCTTCCCCTAAGTCCATCACGCTGTATGTGGCATCTTGGATCATCTGAGTAAAAGCTACCAAGGAATCCTGCACCAAATAACGCAGTGAATCCTAGCAGGCACAAAGAGAAAGGCAAAAGTAATGTAACTATCTCCCTAGCTGCATAATGTAATAACCAGGGTACCCTTGGAATTCCACCCCCAGCTTCCTGCACAACAATAAACAAGTGCACCTGTACTTATTCATACTTCCATGTAAAACTTGTAACTGGGTGGAGAAAGACAAGTACATTTATCTATTGTAAGAGTTCCAAAGTTCAACCACATGAGGTAGATTCTGAGGGTACTACAGCACTTGTGTATGTAATAATACTGTAACTTTCACTTAATAACTTTCCTTCCACTCAGGCAACCAAACTGTTACAAACTTTACATGTACTTTAAACGAAAAGGTCCTCTATACTATGAGATACTAAACCTGATACAATGTAAATTGTACATGTACATGTACCTGCATGGCAAATTTGACCAGTTGCATGAATTTAGCAAGCTTTGAGATTTGGTACACTTCCCAGTTCCTTTCGTCCATGTTAAACCATCCCTTGCCAACATCCAACAAGCTGCTACGAATGGCTGTCCTCAGGGTGTTAAGCCAGCTGTCTCGCAAAAATATCTGCACCTGATAACAAATGCAATAGTTAATGAGTACCACAACGAAGATCTTCCAAGAAGATTATTAATATGTCCATATTCAGGGCTCGAAAAAAGTGCATTCCCATTGCCATGGGACAAGTAGATTTTCATTCTGACCAAGGGATCAAGCAAGTCACCTGCCAACTACATGTAGATCATTAAAAGAACAAACACGACTTACCCAGGGCAAGCAAAATTTGAGAGTTGCTTGTCCCAAGAGCAAGCTGGAATTCAAGTATTTTCAAGCCCTGCATATTGCTTTACACTGTAAGTACCCACGGGAAGTTACAGTACAACTGTAAACAGACTCCTCAGTCTCTCCTTTCATATTCTAGTTCATATGTGTCTTTTACTAGCATTCAACTTAGTATGTACCTGTGTGCTGACTTGCGCCTGTGTCTGTTCAAACTCTTCAAGCTTCATACTTTTTGAGACAGGAACCTGGAATACAGACATGCTGGCAACTTTGTTGCATTCAGATCTCACTTTAGCCATTGCCACAATAGCTTCTTCACGTGTCAACAGGCAGTTGAAGGCAAAGTTGTCAAACTTCTCATCAAAGGGATATGAAGGAACATCCGGGTGAAAACCTAAAGCAAAAGAAAAACAGATTTTTACATAAAGAAAAGAAACAGATGAACAAAGATAATCTTGCAGTCTAACCTCTCAAGAGTGGGTGGGCAGCATGAAGATGGAAGATGCATGAAAGGAAGTTGCAAAAGGACAAATGTGGTGAACTATTTGAAAACTCCTGACAGTTTAGTGCACTTAGAGAAAGTATTTCTTTCAACAATTCACATACATGTATCTCACAAAATTACTGTCTATACAAGGGTTCTCCCGAAAATTTGGAAGGAGGATTTCCACTAGCCACCGCAAAGTGTTTTCCTTGTCGAGCCCACCACAAAAATGTATATATTTTCTCAGAGTAGCCATTGTGTCTAGGTCAAGTAAACAGCAATTTTCGCAGGTCGCCAGAGCTTCTGGAGAACCCTGCTATACTGACTGCAACATCAAGGACAACAACTTGGATGATGATAATGTTAATGGTGATGATGGCAACAAAAATGATGAACAGACATGCTGCACTATCTTGCACTCAAGCCACACTGCTGGAGCTTCTCTTTCTTTATTGAAAGTAATACACCTTCTCTTAGTTTCTGTAGCATGAGTTTTTTTAGCTTCCACCCCACCCCTCTCACGGAGCTGAGGTTACCTCTGCTAACATGAAGTATACATGTACAGTAACTACAATGGCATACAACAGGGCCTACCTCGCTCAGGAATCACCTCCTCCTCTTCTTGTGGAACAGTCACAAAGGGATAAGTTTCTGGTTTACTACTAACAATCCTGTCAAACGTGATCCTGTTCATGCTGCGTGAAAAGTCCACCTGGATTTCTTTGCACAACAGACGTACATGTTCGTCCAAGCTATGGAAATTATTGTTAAAACAAAAATAATGTAATGGCTGGCTTGAAAACAACAGTCACAATGTATTTATCACTTCATTACTAAACAGATGATTTATGAAAATAGACTTGTACACCGGTACATGTATGTCACCCTTTTATAATATACATTTGCAATGGTACACAGCTAGTATGCACATGTACATGTATCCAAAGTGTGCCTTGTAACAAACAAGCATAAATAAGAGAAAATTAATTAATCCTTATCAGTAGCACGGCTTTTAAAGAATCAATTATCTATAATAATATTAATAATTATTTTGCACATACTTTTTGTCATTCTTTAAAGTTCTGGTTCCCTTAGCCCATGTGATCATTCTCTCCATTGAGCTGGGATCAAGCCTCACCACACCCTCCATCGGCATGCAATCAACATACAGATTGTACCTCAGCACTGCCTCAGTTTTACAACGTAGAGCATATGCCTTTGATACTCTCTCAGCAAAGTTCACTGGATCTTCAGCAGCAAACAAAAGCTGTATTCGTGGAACGCAAACCTGTTGGGCTTCAAGTTTGGAGTGTTTCCTTTTGGGTCCCTCATTCAGACTGTCCCCATTAACTACACCATTTTCTGCCACCCCATTTGCTGTTGGTATGACATTGTGTTGAAGGCCTCCTGTACCAACAACTTGCACTACAAATAACTGTTTTTCAGCATCATAGTCTAGTGTACCAACATCTGTCCAGGCATATTCTGTTCCATTTTTACCATCATCTCTTGACAAGAGGGCTTTTCCTGGTACTGGATGTTGCTTTCCATCAACAAAACCCAGTTCCAGCCACTCATTAGGATTACGACAATCAAACTCTGAGTCATCAAATGTGTGAAGAGGTAAGAAGGGTGGAAATGATGCAGCGTCTTGTCCTGTGAGATTTACTCTCATATTGTAGTCTCCTTTAGGCATAAGATCAGACGTCTTAACTCCAAGGTCTTCTAACAGCAAGTTTATGTCTTGCTTGGCAAATATCCGCTTTTGCCTATAAAACAATTTATTGACACAGAACAGAGTTCAGTGACCATTACAGTTGTGTACAAGGAACCTCTGTAAACAGATGCATTGCGTAGGTCAAGTCTAATCCCAGAAGTAAAGTTAAGGTTAAAATACTTGTGAAATGACCCACAGCTGTAATGTACAGTGTATACAGCAAAAATGATTGAGGTGAGAAGGTACATACATAATGTACCTGTGTAATGTACCTGTACATGTCACAGCTGGGTTTGTACTAGTTCTTGTTATAAAACAACTGAGACTACGCACGCTCTCATTGGTCGATAAGTGTGTTTAGATGAGAGTATATTAACACGGTTCTGACATTTTAGATACGTATGTACATGTAGTTTTGAGAAACATTTTATAAAAGCATACATAGCCTCATGTAAACACTTGGGGGGATGGGAGAATTCTTGAAAGTTATGCAAACCCTCGAACTGTCTTGAATTCTCTGAAACCCCCTCGTGTTTAGATGAGGTAATAATATTATTACATAAACATAGAAAAAGTGCTCTATTGCTTAAATAGCAAAAGCAACATTTTAGGCACATGTGTATCTATCTTTAGCAATCATTCAATAGTCACACAGTAGCAGTACAAACCTTTCAATCTCAATTTTTCTGGGAACTTGGCCTTGTTCTGCCTTATAAGGGAGTTGAACCTTCGGTTCCCAAGCTTGCTCTGGAAAGTCCTGAAACAAAATGTAGGAAAAGAATATTTGAATGCAAATACATGTACATGTATCAGCTGCATTTTGGATTTTTTGCTTTTGCTAGCGTACATTGTTGCAAAAACATTTGACATTAATTAATTAATTGTTCCAGGAAGTTGGAGGATACTACTTGTAACTACATGTATATCTGTTTCACTAAAAATGATCAACATCTTGGTCAACTTGTAAATCTGAATTACCGTCCATTACTGTTCCCTCAATAACATGCGGACTCTAAAATTCAAAGGTCAACAGACATATGCGTCGTTCGCTACGGTCAATCAAATGTTCAGTGGCTCCTCCCAGCTTCTGACTACATGTGTACGATGTATGTTGTCTGAAATTTGCTCAATGACTTGAGTTGAATACCGCGCACTCTGCAGTAGTCGGAAGCTGGGAGGAGGTGCCAAACATTTGATTGATGGTAGCGAAAACGCATTTGTCGGTTGAGCTTTGAATTTTAGAGTCCGCAGGTTATTGAAAGGCTCAGTAAAGTGTAAATCCCACTCTACATATGTAAGTGTTACTTTGCTCAAATTTTGACTAGTTTTTTCATGCTCTGTAGCACTGGGATTGGCCCGGGCACCACTCACAAAGCAGACACAGCAATCAATGACATAACAACATTGCTTATCATGAATAGTGTATGGTAGCAAGTAAGGATACTGATCATAGACATCATACATGTACATCACATGCAAGTACTTACAGAAACTGTGATAGGTGCTGTAGTTGGCCCATGAACTTGATCTTGCAACAGTGAACTCAAAGATTGACTTGACATGGGTCCCTTGAATGTTTGTACTACAAAGTAACAAATGGAATTCACATTAGAAAAAATATACACACAGAAAAATAAAGTGGTCCTCCAGTAATTAACACACCCCTTTGAGTCATAACCACGTCCTGTTATACATGTAATGCAACATATTCTTCCACCGGGCCATATGGTCACTAACAGAAAAATTATGGAGTAGAACCCCTGTATAACAAACTCTTGTTAACATTTGCAAACACAATTTGGCAAGTATGTATACCAAGAAAAATACAAGTAACAAGTAGGATACACTGTATATAAACAATAGCCTCCATTTGACATGAAAATATGCTCGGATATTTGTCTGCTGACAATATCCGTTCTGAGAAACGAACAGTTTTCAAACAGCGCAGCTCGAGGAAACTGTGAGCTTTGAGGAACAGATAATGTCCAAGGACAAACATCCAAGCATATTTTCATGCTAAATGGATGCTATTGTGTTTATTATCTTTCAAATCTTTTTCCCAACACAGGTAGTTTTGAAATTTGATGAATAACACTCGTACATTCCCCAGTTTTAGCTGGGGCATATTCAGTTGTGTGATGCATTTAGACTAATCACACGCAAGCAAAAATATTTGATGGATTATTCATGATCCATGACTAATTGGTGTTAAGAGACAAAGGAGTCTCATTTTAACCTGAATTTCATTTTGACTTGCAACATACACGCCATGACAAAGCACACAATGGGAAGGCTGAGTGTTACACACTGTACCACTGAGTATACAGCAGCATTTGTTTATTCTGATTGGCTGTTTTTTCTGTCATGGTCTACCGTGGTTATACCATGGTCTTGAGACAAACACTTTCCAGCCAAGTACACTACTCACAGTTGGTGAGTAAGCTTAAAAATTCCACTGTAACTTTTGTTTGTTCCTCTTCCAATCAAACCATTTCAATAGTTCTCATTCTAGATTGGAAGTTAATTTCCTTCTTGCATACAGTACCACTCAAAAGTAAGTTGACAGTCCCTCGAGCCTCGATCCTCGAGCCTCAAGACTCGATACTCGATCCTCAATAGTTTCGAGTATCAAGTCTCGAGTCTCGAGGATTGAGTCTCGAGTCTCGAGTATCGAGTTGCGAGTCGAGAAAGTTAATGAGCATGTCGCTTGACTGATCTCTCGAGAAATTAATTGCACAAACGGGCCGCAGACTACCAGTCTAATGCGAGCAATCGTTCCGCTCCCTTATGGAATCCTAAAACAAATAATAACCAAGTTGCGTGCGACCGATTCGATTGTAAACACAGATAAGGGCACGCGGGTGTTTAGTTGTGATCGGTTATGCAAACTGGCGTGATCGGTTATGCATTCTGGCGTTTAATATATTTTATGCCTGCACGAATTTGGTCAAATTTATTTTTAAAAGTTTGTGAGCTGTAATCTTCAATTTCAGGCCTTTCTACATTTGAAACAGCACGGTTTGTAGATCTATATTGAGAAAATAATTCTTCGAAAAGTCGAGACAGCTAGACTTTTGGCGCCACATGTTAACGCGTCTAGTCTTTCCTGCCAGAACCGTGCGATTCCGTTCACGAGTTCGTCCTTGGTGTGGGGCTTCACAGTGTTCCGTATAAAATGCTTTAGCTCGTGCCAAACAAGTTCGATCGGGTTCAGGTCTGGAGATTCCGCAGGCGTAATCCACCAGTTGATGTTGTTTTCTTCCATGAAGGATTTGGCTCGATTGCTAGTGTGTTTGGGGTCGTTGTCTTGTTGAAACCGAAAACCGTCTGGGAAAGTTTGTCGGCCGAATGGCAGCAACCCGTTGGTCGCTGAATTCCAACCCTTTAACTTGGTTTGCTTCTCGGATTCACTGACAGTACTTAGTACTAGTCATAACACAGCCACGTTTCTTTCGCAGACGCTTGACCTTCTGGATTGAAAAGTTCAGCCCGAACTCCTCATAAATTTTCCTTGCTAGTAAGGGAGAGGTCATCTCATCGTTTCGCTCCATTTCCGAAGAAAAAATAGGTCCAAAACAATAAATTATTAAATCTTAAATGTACAGCTGTAGGTTATTTAATTCCAAGTATAGTAGTCAAATAACTTGTAAGGGTTGGGGTAACTTTAAGTTTGTGATTGTAAATCTTAATTTGTAGTAGGAAATAAAGCCTGTTTAACATTTTAAAAGGATATCCTGTTATTTTTGTGTTCGTGTTTCAACACGTTTAAGCTTTAAAACTACGAGTTTTCGACAGCCGGACAGTCGGTAGCCTATGGGTATTTTTAACTATTTTTATTATGACGAGTCCTGGTAATA
This sequence comes from Micromussa lordhowensis, assembly GCA_964020085.1. Taxonomy (NCBI): domain Eukaryota; kingdom Metazoa; phylum Cnidaria; class Anthozoa; order Scleractinia; family Lobophylliidae; genus Micromussa; species Micromussa lordhowensis. The sequence continues at coordinate 25,272,668 of OZ026595.1, forward strand.
TTTTTGGATTTCATTAGAACTGAAATATCACCTTATCTTGCTTCTCAAAACACGCGCGGTTCAAATTTCAAGTCAGATAAAATTTGCATAAAGTTGTTTTCAAGCTTATACTCGATCATGCACGCATTTGTGTTGTGAACAAAACATTTTGGTGGGCTTCGTTTCGGCCTTTAGGAGAAACAAATCTCGAGATAAAAATGGAAAAAAAGTTCCGTGTTACATATCAAAAAGTTCACAATCTGATAGGCAGAGTAAACGAACACCTTGCGCTTCGATTGTGTCTAGACTCCATGGCGGGTAATAGTGAAGAATAATTCCCGAAATCTACTGTCGGTCGACTGTTGGTCGACTGTCGGCCGACTGTCGGCCGACTGTTGGCCGGCTGTTGGCCGATTGGCAGCCTAATGTTGGTTGACAGTTGGCCAACAGTCAGCCGACTGTCGGCCAACAGTCGGGCAACAGTTTGTGTTATGTTTGAGGCCAAAGTGTTGGCGGACTGTCGGCCAACAGTCAGGCAACAGTTTGTGTTATGTTTGAGGCTAAAGTGTTGGACGACTGTCGGCCAACTGTCGGCCAACAGTTTGTGTTATGTATGACACAGTCGGCAACCTGTTGGCAACCTGTCGGTAACGTGTCGGTAACCTGTCGGCGGGGCAAACTAAAATGATCGTAAACATTTACTTGTCTATTGTTTCTAAACTACATAAAAAGAGTTAAAGTCATTTCATAACGATACCTTGCTCAGCACTTTCGATACTACTATGGCTTTTGTCCACTGTTCTAGCGTTGGCTAGCGATACTTTTTTCTAGTTCAGACATATATGATGTACTGTAAAATATAGTTTCGCAAAGCATTATATGGCGATTGGAAAACTACTTTTGGCTTTGCTTATTTGTTGCCCCAAAATGGTTAAATCAAGCATATGTTGTGAACAAACAAAGACATGAGAAATGGGCACTAAATTTACTACTAAATTTTGGTATGTGTGGTCAGGAGATGGAGTAAAAAAAAACATTTTACCGTTCAAAGAGAATCAGACAGATAGGTAAGAACGATACGATCAACAGATTTCTATTAACTGTTTTCAACTGGAAAAGATTTTTACTGTCAAGTTGTGATCTACTTAACAGTGTCGGCCAACTGTCGGTTATGTGTCGGTAATATGTCGGTAATGTCACGGTAGCCTGTTGGCCGACAGGTTACCGACAGCCGAATATGGGAGCCATTGTTCACTATTGCCCCAAGGCGCTTGCTGCTGTCAGCTACAGTACTAGAAGTATCTTAAAATAGCTTTTATTTCAGCAATTTTGCAAACGGCTCTGAACATAAAGGGTTATCCGCATTTACCGGTAAGTTTCCATCATCGACTGCAGGTTGAACACAAGTTTTCTCAGAAAAAAATCACGTTTAGTCCACTATCGTATGGTCGAATGTTTTAACACAATAACGATCGACGCAAAACACTTATAGGTGTAAGCCGTACTGTATTATTTTCCCTTCGAGAAATAAATCGTTTCCTCAAAACAGAGTTTTTGCATATTCGAGAAAGCCTTGTTTCTCGATCCTCGAGACTCCATCCTCGAGACTCGAGACCTGATACTCGAACGTTTCGAGCATCGAGGCTCGAGGATCTAGTCTCGAGGTTCGAGTTTCGAGTGTCAACTTACTTTTGAGCGGTACTGTATATGTACCATGTATACCACTGAATTGTAATAGGTACAGCAGAAATGACAAAACAACAAGGATATTTTGCCCATATACAGTGTACATGTAGCCTAGCATGCGAACGCAGCTAAACATCATTTCTCACATTGATCATTTTACACCAAACAATGGACGGCATGGAAAATGTACCATACTTTCTCAGGTTACAGTGTTCACATCCTTATGTCAATTATATACAGTCAAACCTCCCGTAAGCGACCACCCAATATGTCAAGCCCTGGTGGTCACTTATGGGAGGTGGTCGCTTACAAGAGCTTTGACCATATTGGGTAAAATTTTGTCTCATTAGCATATGGTAACTGCGGAGATCTACCCTATCTTTTAAATGTTGTATTCATGTGAAAAGTCAATTTCGAGAAAAAAAAATGGTACTTCCCATTTAGAAATTTCCGTCTGTTGTATTACCCAGGAATGCGATAATGTTACACCTCATCATCCAATTTCTGTTCTATTATCTTTCAAATGGTCGCTTATGGGAGGTTAAAAACAAAAGAAAATTTCAAACTTTCATTTCTAAAAGTAGTCGCTGTCGCTTACGAGAGGTGGTCGCTTACAGGAGGTTCCAAATACAGTGACTTGACTTGGAAACTTTTGGTATATTGGAAAACTGGTCGCTGAGGAGAGGTGGTCGCTTATGAGAGGTGGTCACAACCGGAGGTTCGACTATATATATTTACGGCCCACATAACTTGTCTACATGAACATATATGTTGTGGTACAATTATCACCTTGGTTCGATTTCAGCCTTTCCTTTGTTTCTAGTCATTATCATGCATTATTACACACAAAAACAAAAACAAAGGAAAGGGAGTTAATATAATTGCATCATGGATAAAATTGTGACACAACATATTAACTGCATTCTTTCCTTGGGAGTACATCCTAGGGATTGTCAAGTGTTAAAACAAAATACTTAAGTATAGTGTGTACCTTCTGGCATGTGCTTAACTTTTGTTGTTTTCCATAATGTACTTCTTGATGCTGCAGGGCCACCAGTGATATTCTGTTAAAACGATTTTGTTACAAACCATCATTACAGGTTAGCTTAATTCACAAAATGTAAGCTTATATAGTTAAGGTTACATCATTTTAATTACCACAATTAAGATGGAGTAGGTAGAAATGTAATAAGGACACGTAACTGAAACATTTAAAGGAAAGATTGACGAAATTATTCAAGGTAAATAGACGAAGAGAACGAACTTATCAGCTTCATGTCTGACATGATCACAGTCTCCACTAGGCTTCAAAATCCCACCGTGCTTAATATTGTACACGTGTTTAAAATCATTCTTTCAAGTTTCCGGGATTTTTAAACTCACCCCAAGCTCATCTTTCGATCCTCCTCCCAAGATATCAGAGTAATAACCTCTTTGTCGTATTGTGGGATAAGTTAATCCGCCAGAAGCGGGGGACTTCGGAGTCCCTGTTGAAGTTCGTCTCCCATTTCGAGAGCTACTTCGCCTTTGAGCACTCATAACGTCTCAATCTGTTAAAATATCTCCAATCTCTGCAAATGAATTATTTATCAAACAAGCAACCTTTTCAAACAAAACTTAATGCCGCAGACTTTGGTGTGTATAATTATTTCATTGTCATGTCCGCCATATTGTTTCTCTGCTGTACTCCCGGGCGAGAAGTTGCCATAACAACAGTCGGTGGCGGGAAGGACTCAATCTTCGGAATATTCCGGTTTTCATTCGCTTTTTTCCGAATTTTTCCGATAGGACAAACTTTTGAAAGACCCGGATGTCTGGTGGTTTTCAAAATGGCTGCCAAAGGGGGATTGCGTCTGGGTCAAGCCGTTCTTCGCCGAACCATACTGAGGCCACAAGTTGTATTAGGAATTAGAAAAGGTTGGTTATGGACTAATTAGAAAATATTTGGTCTACTCTCTCGTTTTGGAAGTTATAACAATCACGAATGGAGCTTTCTGTTCGCGTTGTAGCCATTTTGATTTGAGCATCAATACTTGAATTGGCAGATAGTAAGCTTATATACTTAACTCGATTAGTGGAATATTTGTAGCACGAATATGCTGACATAAGGTTAAAGTAGAGCAGCACGAGATTTGTTGTTTTTGAATCATATGTGGTAAAAATGTAGAATTGAATTTTGTCTCAAGTTCTTGTTAGACTACTATGTTGTCTATTTTGGACCAATGTGGGAAGGGTGGTGGCATGATAGTTAGTGCACTGGACTCTGGATTGAGCCATCTGTGTTCAGTGTGGCTGGGGTCAGTGTGTTTTGTTCTTGAGTGGGACACTTTAATGGGACATCCCATTTTCTATTTGCACCCACACCCCTATGGAGGGCAGATTCCAACAGCCTAGTGTTTTATTGTAGCCACCTTTGAAGTTTGCATTCAGTGGGGTTGAAAAAATTCTCTGACAGGACCTGTGCCAAAGGTTTCCCTCCAAAGTGGGGGTTGGGAGGGGGGGGGGAGTAATGAAAAATGGATTGCCCCAATGCAACACTTTCCTTTTGTAGTGTCTCGCTCTACCAAGGTGTGGAAATGGGTAGTGACAAGTTACATGTACAGTAATTGCTTCCAGTGACCCAGTAATAAATTCCTTCTCATCCAGGGAGAATAAAAATACTCATACAAATACCATAAACTTTTGGAATTGGCAGCCTTTGGGACTTGTTACTTTCAGGGGGTCATTACTTTTGAAGGGTATTACTTTCGGGGAGCAATAAAATGTTATATACAATGGGGCTTGACCAAGCTCTTCTTCTAGTTTAAATCCCTATTGCTGCAAAACAGGTGAGCTCTCCTTGTCCAGCCCGAATTGTCAGTGCTCGGTGGGAAAGCTAGTTGGATACCAGAAACTGTTTGTTCTTCATGATGCACTGCTATGTTAGTCTGCTGTAACAATATCTCAGTGTACTTGTCAAGTTTTCAATTGAAGAAACGTTCCTTTCAATACGCTATTGTTGAAAATGATATTAATTTGGATCAAAGTCTGCTATATTTCCTGTTGCTTGATGAAAATTCTATGGGTTTTGTTTTAACACGGTGCAACATCAACTGATGTGTATATGTATATTATTTTATGAGTGGATAAAATAATTTTCTACCTTTATTGACACAGCACATGATGATCACAAAAAGTTTCCTATCCCAACTCCGGAAAATGACTGGAAAGGCTTCACCCGTGAATGGAAAGATGATGGTTATGCCCTGGGTGATTATCCTAATCTACCAGATATTTCTTATCAGAGGAGACAGCACAAAGGATGGTGGGATCCACAGGAACGTAGAAACTTTGGTGAACCAGTAAGTGGTCAAAGATTAAAGAAGTACACAGTCTGTTTCACTGAATTATTATAAAGTGTAGGTTATCCCTGAGGGATGCAAAATTTGATTGTAAACACAATCATATACTACCACCTATATCAGTGTTGTTCACAAGCTACATGTACCATGTATATGTTGTAGGTCAAAATGAAATTCAGGTTAAAATGATTTTAACCTAGTTTAATTCTCAATTTTCTTTGTCTTCTAACCCAAATTATTCATGATCTATGAATAAGTAAGGTTAAGAGATAAAGGAATTTCATTTTAATCTGAATTTCATTTTGACCTACAGCTGTACAACATATATTCCATCATTGAACAAATCATGCCTGTGTCATGGGTTTCATCAACCAGCTTACATAATAAAATTAATGTTATTAGGTAGTGAACCTTGATAATATGATCTTGAATATCTGCCAGATGTAGAAATGAGGGGTTTAACTAATAGCTAAGAACTGGTCAAGAGTTTTAACTGTCAACTGAACAGGGGGAAATGATGCATTTTTAAAAGCTGAGATCAGAGATCTGCAACACTGATTACTGTTAACTGAGAAATGGACTGAGTGATAACTGAGTTCCCAAGACCAGCATCGAGACCCTCTACTAAGTCACAATTGTAGTACTGAACATTGCATGCACCTACAGTGTGAGCATCTTCTGTAAGCTGGTCAACATAAATAACTCAATTTCTCATAATTGTCTGACAGTCACAGAGAGTTGGATTGTGCTCATTATCTGTGTATAAATATACTGTAGTTGTACATGAAGATATATTCTGTACAAATATCAGCCACTGAGCAATTGATTTCTAACCTTTTATCAGATACATCAGGATGAAGACGCATTAAATGTTTGGATTATGGCTGAGACTGATTGCAATGACAGATACACTCCGTGAGTATATTTTTCAAATAATAAATTAGTGGATTCACTCATTCTCTGTTGAAGTGGACATTGTAGTGAGCACACAAAGTGTTTGTCTGAACAGAGTGTCATGTTATGTAACTGTAACTGGATGTAACTATCTGTATATTATCGGTGTACCATAAAGAATGAAAATGTGGAGTGTTTTAAAACATCAAGTACACATCTTACTACAAATTCAAATTCATGTACTGTACATACATACGAGAGTCACTGATTTACAGTACATGTGGTCGCATCTATTTTGAAAATGGGTGAGCAGTTGAACTCATGCTGGCCAGATTTTAAGTATGGGTATCCCTGTAAGTACAACAAAATGTGTGGTAGACTATTAGTGCTTTAGCTTATGTCACACCATGGAGGCCTTAGTTGCCTTAGAGGCTACAAGCTACCCTTTACACACTTGATATTTTGCTCCGCCAGGACGTTTATTGTTGAATTATTTTGCTTATGTTGAACAACAGTGAGCACTCTGATCAAACTTTCTGTTTACAATTTACAGGTATGAGGCAGCAGGGCAGCTGGGTGTTGCTA
>OZ026595.1:25284152-25345152 GCA_964020085.1 Micromussa lordhowensis
TGTATCTGTAATCTGTTTTTACTGCCACGGTCTTTCAACAACACGCAGTCTCATACGTTCTTCATTCCCTATTCCCTTTTCTCATTCTCCTTTCTTCATTTCAGCTTATTTTTTTCTGACGCGAGAACTTTTGCTGATCATAATTTAAGGTTGCTTACTACAGTTTTGATGAATTATGACAGCCCAACTTCTAATTCTTTTGAATAATGTTCCAAGATGTTTTTCCTTTCTTTATTTGCTGTTTGCTTGAGTCTTTTACCATTTTATGTGTCAAGAAGTGACCAAAATGAACGACCGAGTACCTAAATAGAGAAAGAGCAATAGAAGTTTAAATGACGTTCAGTTTTACTGAAAATTTACCCTCAAAATTTCAGGAATTAGAAATTGGCTTAGATTTAACATTCATGCAAAGTAAAATAAAAGTCTGTAAAGCAGATTTTTCTCAAACTAAGAAAATGCGAAATAAAAAATAGCTGTCTTACAGATTTTTTGAAAATTTTGGCTGTAAACGCGATTCATCCCTACAAATCAACTGTGAAAATTTCACCATAGATTGTACGGCAAGTTTTCGAGCAATTCGCGATCAATGACTGGGTTTTACAACCTTGGGCGGGAATTGAATTGCGCATGCCCTTCATTTAAGCGCGCGTTCATGTGACGCCATGTCTCGCGTGCGAGAAAGCAAGAGTAAATTAGGCCCGGTTCATACGTCGCATTTATGCCGTGTCGAATTCAATTCAATTAAGTGCGGCAGAAATGCGACAACTGATTCATACGTCGAATTTCGGCCGAATTTAATTCTTTGAATTGATACTGCGGGGTAGGTCGGTCAGCGGAAAAATGTTACAAAGGTTACGTAGCTATCCAATATGGCGGACCAAGATACTCAACGGAGGCTCTTTATGTTGCAAAAAGTTATTGAAGGAAGGCGGAGGAGGCTGACAATACAACAGTATATGCTGCATTGTATTCAGGAAAAGCATAGGTTGATAATTCAACTTTTGCTGTTGATTGTGTTCATTTTGTCCCGTGAAAATGCAACACGAGTTTACCGATCCTGTCGCCGACTGCCAAGAAGTACAGGTTGGTGTGATATACTCTTTTTATTAGGCGGGACCAGATTTTCACTGTCAGATAAAGAGCTTTTCTTCTGAACCTGAAGTCTCTTCCTTATGTGACACCATCTTTAGATAGCTAGCCTCAGTCTACGCATGCTCAATACATTAACATAATGTATGAATTAGATTCAACACGGCAGAAATTCGACGTTTGAATCGGTGTCGCATTTCTGTCGGATAATGCGACAAGAATAGTCGAACGTGCGGCAGAAATGCGGCAGCTGATTCATACGTCGAATCTCTGCCGAATTTAATTGGTTGAATTGAATTCGACACGGCAGAAATGCGACGTATGAACCGGGCCTAAGAGCTCGTTTACTTGTTGTTTATCCATCTTTTTTGTCATATTTTATTGGCCCTAGGCTGAAATACATGTTTGAACGGAGTTTGAATCTATCGCTTCGTATACCAAAGTGATTTAACGCCTTTCAAGTGCTGAAGTGGTTTTCGTTTCTTTTTAGGGTTACTTATGTCAGTTTGCACGCGCGACTAATACTGATATCTGAAAAACTGTAGCAAGCCACCTCAAGGAAGTTGGCGCAAAAATTTTCCAGTCGATAGATTTTTTAAAATTCTTACCGTAGTTAGATAATGAGTTACTTGTGTCAAAAATGCCCAAAAAAATCGGGGTCACCGACTTCGTTTCAGAGATAAAGTGTGTGTTTCAGAGATAAAGTGTGAGGAAAACTGCTTTCCTGATTTTGAAAAATTGGCGCGTGCAATTCAGCATGGTCTACAGGGGCTTATAGTTAAAAACTTCGAAGGTGAGTCAACGGAGGATAACGATCTTAGTCATACTTTGTAGAAATGGGTATGTTACGTAAATAATTCCAAATGTTGCCAACGTTTTCACAAAACTTAACCCTTTAAGAGAAAGAAAGAAACCGCAGCACAAATAAACGAAGAGCTAAAAAAAAAGGAGTTCGATGGTGCATTTTGCAAAAAATTCAAACTTCTAATCAATAGATTTTCTTCATTTATTCGTAAACGTGGAAAATCGGTAGTGAATATGATCCATCAAAAGAAAAATACGGGTCACCGATCGTCCACGATCGTTAAATCCAGGCAAAGCTATAGCAATGGCCATCTTCCCTACTAATATGATTGTGCATTTTATTGCTTAGCGCGCGCATCCATGTATGACGTGGCGTGTGAATTTGCGTGCGCAGTAAGGATACGCAGAAACAATTAGCGCGAACGTCCTTAAGCCCTGGTCAAACGGCACATGATAGTCGATGAAAGTTGTCGATAATAGTTGAAGTGCGCGCTTCTGTTTGACCATCAACTAACATGCACTATTACCGACTCTCATCAACTATTATTCATTTTGAACTTCAAATTCATGGTTTTTCCCGTTTGACCACGCGTATGATAGTTCATGATAATTCTTTGGTCAGCTGTTTACCCCGAAAATTGGCGGGCTCGTTTAAAATGGCCGCCATAAGTTCCTCGGGAGGCTCAGCTGCAGCTTCAGAAATTCGTGTTTATATTCAAGACGATAATCATGACAAAGAAAATATTGAAGACCAAGATAACATAGAGAAGAAATCTTCCGAAGAAAAGCGTCAACTTGCAAGAATTAGAAGAGACACCGCAAAAAAGAAGCGTATCAATAAACGTTTATCGGACAAGAAGAGCAATGCGGCGAGATGGAGCAATGACCTGATATTACGTCTAATAGACGAATATCAGGCCCGGCCCTGCCTTTGGCCTGGAACTAGCTGCTCGCGCGACTGCCGGTGAACGATCGTCAACTATCTGGAACTTCTTAGGCCGTTTGACCATGTGAACGATAGTTGGTGATTTGTTGATGATAGTTAGGAGAGAATCAACTATCATCGACTATCATGCACCGTTTGACCTGGCCCCAGTTGTTCAAAGGCTGGATAACGCTATCCACCGGATAAATCGCTATCCAATGGGATAAGTGTTAAGAAAATAAACCACGCTATCCGCTGGATAGTGATTGATCCTGTGGATAGTGTTATCCACCTTTCGAACAACCCAGGCCAGGTCTGGTTAAACCCCGCCACTACGCAGACTGGATCGAGCTTCAAGGGAACACCAGTGCACGCATTAACTTTGCGAAATTTGCGTCTGAGGATAACTCTACGCGAAAACTCTAGCTGAAAAACTAGCTGTAAAACTCAAAAGTAGACTAACTCCCCGTCCCGATACCACCTTATCCTCGTGAATACGGTGTTTAATTGTATCATAAATGTCTGGCATTTGCGAATCCGATAAAGTCTTCTTTTTCGGGTTCTCGATTCTTCTTCTACTTGTTACATATTCATTTAAGCTGCAAAATACTGTTTGATTGTGAATACGTGTCTCTCAGAGACATGTCGGAATCCAAAAACTTAAAGTACTTAACCAGCCTGCTGTGTTTTGTTTGCCTCCTGTTTGAAATTGCAGAAATTGCTAATAGTAGTAAGTGAAACTTTTCATCACTGCTCTCAACGTATAGTGTCAATACTTTAAAAACATCAAATAGTTGACAAAAGAGTGCTTCAGAATTCGAACACTCAAGGGTTAAACAGCTAACAGAAGCATTAATGTTGCTGCTCTATTCTCTGAGAAAGGATCGAGCGAGAATAAAGTACTACTTTGATAATTACTAAGATGGCCATTTTAGCCATTACATTGATCAAACGTCATCCGTGATGGATATTAATAGGGAGCTTAAGGCGGGGGTCCACCTGAAAGCCGTATTTTGGCTTGGTATTATGTTTTTAATGCAAATATCTCGTTTACGTTTCAAGCAATCAAGAATCTGTTCACTCATTACACACATCTATGTTTTGCGCCGTTTTGTAAATTTTTTGGTGATTTTTAGGTTTATTTGGAGATAGATAGTTTTTCTCAAAGGATTAGTAAAATTTATGGAAATAGGAAATTTTGAAGATTTGGTGTTGTTTTAAAATTAGAGTTTGAAGTTAAAAATTGGTAGATACACACCAAACAGTTGCCTAACAACCCGAGTGCCATTGTGGGGTCGGGCAACTGTCTGGTGGTGTTCCATAACCTTTTCTCCCCCTTTCAATCTCTCTTTAAACTTCCTCAAATTTCACTTTAATTCAGGTGAACCCCCACCTTAAGCAAAGGCGTTTTTGAGCGACGTGAGGCAGCCGGAAATGAGACGTTTTCTCTTTTTACTCGCCTTGGCGCTACCACATTTGTAATACTTAGTGTCGTTACTCGAATAGAGACGATTTACTTGAAAATTAGAGCGCATCCACTGCCAAAAATGAGAAACGTCTCACTTCCGGTTGCCGTACGTCGCTCAAAAACGTCTTTGCTTAAGCTCTTTAATTAATAATTGTCAATACATGAAGCAGTGTACGTGCATGGGAAGATAATGCACGCACGTAGAACGATCAACATTTTATATTGAACTTATGCAACTCATCATACATTTTTCTGTATTACATAAAGAATTGCTAATTAACAGTGTTGGTTATTAAATTGTGGCGTCACTGCATAGTGGCACGTACGAATTTGTTGCCGGGAACTGTGACAACTACTAAGATTGTTTTTTTTTTGCTTAAAATTAGCTTTCATTGCGGTGCAGCCAGGTTGTGATGTAAATATAATACTTTAGCCAGGGATGTGTGGGCTGAACTACCTACCTCTATCTTTTGTTCTACTTTCCATCATCTTTTATGAAAATAACCATTTCAGACACTTTTTTAACTTGATCATAACATCGGATAATTCGCGAAACGAAAGAAAAAAGTTCATTGGGTATTTTGTCATGGGTTGTCGGGCGATCAGGTTATCGGGCTGATGCCGTGTTTTCTGACGAAATTACTTATAATTCTGTTATTATTATTCCGGAATCATTATCACTGATATACTTATTTCAGAAGCATATTACTCCTCAGATTTTATTCACAGATATCTTATCAAGATCTTGCTTTTGTCAGTAAAACACCTGACTTGATTTACATGTTTCTCGCGGGAGAAATCCATCCAGATAACACGGGTAAGATTCGGGCTCTCTTTTTCTTGAAATAGAGCTAACAACACAAACTGCAATAACCAGGTGATTAAAGGCTTCAGTTAGCATTTCTTATCCAGTACTAGTCAACTTGAGAAGTTAAAAATCGCTGACTGCGAAGATTCAAGTTTTTTAAAGAATGGGAAATGACTTGCTTAACCGGATTTGTGTAAAGTAAGAACTGATGCGGAGATGAGAAAATTAGCTAGACTGGCGCTGATCATTGACCATTGATCAAATGTTTCCTTTCTTTGCGGCGAAAGAACAGGGGGAAATGGTTGTGCAGTGGATCACACCTTGTAATTAATTCGGCGCATGAAAATAAACAACGCTTGATCGCAGATAAAAGGGTCATTAAATAATCACATGAAAATCATATTTTTTTATTTCTGAGTAAAGCTGAGACAGTGACGGCTAATGTTACACCGATTTAGGCCTGGTGCGTATGCTTAGAAGTGCCAAATGTTTATAGAATTTGCGTCGTCTTTACTTTATTTTACCTGTGGACCGTTTATAAGTGCTATCTATGCAGTGTTAAAGTCGAGATCAAGATTATAGCACGAACCACCAGAATAAACAATAAACCCTGAAATAAATTGAATTTGAAATTATATGGGAGCAGAAGCCGAGGGTAAACATGTCGTGATGGACAGTTTACTTATCAAGACGAATGTGTCTCGCAGTCATAGTCAAGTCGCGCTTAAAGATCGGTTGTAACAGTATAAGAACAAAGGACTAACATTGAAAAGGAAAGAAGAAAGACAAAATTTAAGTTCCTACTGATCGTCATCTGACTAGTCTAGTTATCAATCGGGGTGTGACAATTCCTACATCTAATTTTAACTGAGCCGCAAACACTAGAATATTTATTCAGCATCTGTCTTGCAGTACTTCGGAGCCCACGCAATTGAAAGTTTATATCGAGCAAAGTGCATTAAATACCGACTTCTGATTGGCTCAGCTAACTGATAGCTTCCCTGGTCTGTCTGTTTTTTTTTTTTCCTTTGAAAAGCAAATATCATGATTTCCGTTTACTGAATTAAGAAATGGCTATAGCGGGTCAGGCTCCTTATTTATTATTTTAAGCCCACCAGCGTTCATAATAAGATGAAACCAAGTGTTTGGTACTGGGCTCTCGGTGGGATTTTGGCAATAACAACAGTTCTTGGAAATGGCATGGTAATTTATTTGATTATTTCAAGGAAGCGCCTTCACAAAACAGTGAACTGGTTACTGCTTTCGCTGGCTGTGGCTGATCTTGGTGTTGGTTTAGTCCATTTTCCATCAAAGGCCTGTATCTCTGCGTCACTGTGCAGCAAGTGTATAACAACAGCCATGCAATGGTTATTTCTTAATTCATCTATGACTAACTTGTGTTCGCTAACAGTTGATCGCTACATCGCAATTGTTACACCATTGAAATATTCTGTATACAAGACAAAAAGACGACATTTGTTCTTAATTTCAGCAGCGTGGATTTTACCATTTGTTGTTCATTTTGTTCCATTCACATGGATGTACTGTGCTGGCATGAAAAATGCTGTGAGATACTTTTTGACAGTTTTACTGTTCGTATTCAAGCTTCCTCCTTTTCTTTTATTATTTATAGCTTGCTCGAAGACTCTTAACATTGCGCACAAACAGAAAAAACGAGCGAGTGTTCAACTTACTCAGTTATCTTTTAACGGTTTATGTCGCGAGAGCGTTAGAACTATCAGGTCTCAAACCCAAGCTAGCACTTTTGCCAAAGCTCTTGCAATTATAGTGGCCATGTTTTTGATTTGTTACGCAATTGACATCGCTCGACTTATCTGCTATACATTTCACTGCTCAAAGTGTATTCCATGGCTTGTTGTAGATCTGCAAAACTTGCTCTTCGTCTTCAACTCAGCAAGTAATCCAATAGTGTACGCTTTTCTTAAGCAAGACATTCGCCGTGAACTCAAAACTTTTATGAAACACAGGGCTTCTTGAAAGTTTCGCGGCAACGGGAGAGGTTTAAAAACATGTGTTTACGCCTGAATTATAAGTAGAAAGTCGGTGACTGAAAACGCAAGTTTTTTTTCCTCATTTTCTTCCTGGGGAATAACAGAACGCCATTTCAACCAATGTCTGCATTTTCATTCCACATGCTAGAGATTATATATTATAATGTTGTGATCAAAGTGATAATTAAATATTTGTTATCGGATTTTCATGTCTATGTGAGGTTACCATGCTAATGATAAGATTTAATGGATTTTTTGGATCAGAAGTAGCATAGAGATTTTGCCAAGCCTAAAAGAGGAGCTCCTGATAATTAACCATAAAGGAAAAAAAAAGGATTCACTTTTCTTGGGTCACAAAATTAAGAAATTATCAATTGTGAGCATGTAATTGTTCAGCGTGTACTAATAACAAACTATACCCAATAAGCGTAACCAAGATTGTAGAAATTGCGTACGCAATATCAGGGACTTCCAAAATACGATTGTGCAAGGAACATATCGGGAGAAAAGTGAACAACCGAAATTTACCTTTACCGAAATTTACCTTTGCACGTACTCCTTCCTTCTCCCCCAGCGTAAAAACCTAGCTTGAGCCCGCGATCTACTAGATAAACCAATATTGGATCAGTGGTCAACTTAAGGTGGTTCGAAATAGTTTTATGGCGCGCGCAAACTGGGTTCTAATCTCGCAAATTCGGCATCAAGTCGATCCACGTCACGAGGAACAAAACATCCGGCTACTTTGGCAAAAATAATAGAGTACTTTGATAAAGACTGATGTTTTAAACACATATTGGTCCCCGAGAAAGGTAAAATCGCCCAATTGTAAGTTGTTTTAGAATCTCGTAGAACAAAACATCACATGTACAAAACACTGCCAACTGCGAAATCAACAAGCCTAATCTCGCGCGTGCAGTTGACGCACATGCGCAAATGCTGATCTTGTCGTGTCGAAATTTTGGAGTTTTTATAACTTTAATCGCTCATATTTCCGCTTCCGCTCGGTGAATTTTTTTCATTTTTTCGGTGATAACCAGGATCAATTGGCTACATACATAGTCCGATTTTTAAAAAATTCTGTAGGCAGGAAAAAAAAATAAGAGAACAATAGTCAAAAAGAGGATTTTTTCTTAATCTGCCCTACAGATTTTTTTTAAACTGAAATATTTTGAAGGTCATTTCTGGTGACATATAATATTGCAGTTTGAGAAGATTTCACCGACCAGTTTTTTAAAAAAGACAATAGATTTCGATTTTAGGGGCTCAACTGAATGCGTCATATGGTTGCTATGGTAACAGATTTTCTAAAATGAATGTCATGTAATGAATCTATGATGTTTCTTTTATTTCTGTGCCAAATTTCATAGTGATACGATGAACCAAACATAATTTAGAAAAGAATTTGTGAACTTGTCTCGGGAAAATGAAAACTATTTCGAACCACCTTAAAGCTAAAATTAAGGGTGTTTTTAGCAGGTCATATTGTTGCTATGGTAACCTATTGTACCACAAAATTGACAGTAACTTGTTCAACAATGATTGGGCAGTTTTTTAATACCATGATTTTGGTATCAACCGATACAAAGTGGTTATAATGACCCATCAAGCTCTAAGTCTTAGAAAATACTGGAAACTGTTTCGAGCCAAACAAACTTGGTGATCGAAAAAAAACCCTCAGTTATCGCAAAATATCGTGATTTGTCAGCGTATCGCAGATTACGATATTTTATTTCACCTTGTCCAACAATTGTTAAATACTATTTGGAGAGATTGCATCAACTAAAGAAAGTGTCAACTGGTCATTATTTCCTCTGGACTAACATTAAAAGAAATGTGTTGCAAACGACAGCATGGAAATTTGGCATTCAAACTCAGTTAAGTACACTACGAAAACAGCAAGCGTAGCATAAATAAAAAAATCCCTCATTTGACATATTGATAGTCTTGGATTTGGGGGAGGGGAGGGTGTAGACTCCCTATGTGGTAGTACTGGGGACGGTCGTCGAACTCCTTCGGTTGTTCAGCTTTAAAATCCTCCTGGCTGCAATTACGTCGAGAATGGAACTTTTCGTGTACAAGGTCTTCGATGTGGGTTAAAAGCAAATTGAGCAACGCCTATACAAAGCGAGAATCAAACTTAGGTCGTTTTGGGAGACGAACATCCGTGTTACTTTTATGAGGGTCGCCGAGGCTGTTATTCTGGGAATTAGATCTGCTGATATGCAAGCTGATACTCTAAGTGGTAAAGGAAGTAATTATTAAGAGATAATCTCTACATTTATTACCACAATTGGATTACTGAACGCCGGGAGATAGGTCACGCCATTATTACAGGATAATAAACAGATAAAATAGAAAAAAAAAAATACAATGTTAGAGCCTTATAGGATTAGAACAATGAGTATTATAAGTTGGAGGAAGTCCTGGCTTATAAATGTAACAATAACGATTGGTGACGAATAGGTGAACAAACATTTACTCAACAGATAATAACTACAGATAGCAAATATATTTCTGAGTGCTGTGGATTAATGAAAATGTATTAGAACACTTTGCAAACAGAGTCATTGTGAAGCAAGTTTGGTTCAAACCAAGTGAGTAATAAATTGTGATTTTTCCAAAATATTTCAGTGGAATCAGGTTATCAATCCCACACCCCTATCGTTTTTGTGGCTAGTTACCGTTTCCCTTAATGCGTTTTTGTATCGTTTTTCCAATACGATATATTTAGCCGTTTCAGGTTATTTTAAGCTAATCTTCACTGTAAGATAATCGCCTGTAAAGGAACTTGACCTCCGCCCATTCACCCTGTAATTATCTCCTCACAAGGGTAAAAAGGGATCAACGCTAAACCGGACTTCATAAGACCTCTGCAATTCAAAATCTCTTAAATTTGATGGCCATGCAATACATAATACAGACATGATGCATCATTTGATCTTAATGAATAACGTTAACATTTAGAAAGTTGCATGGCCGAGACGCGCTGTTTGACAAGTGCCAAGCACACACGCCATTGACTGAGAATATGTTCTTTCATCAGCCGATAATATGCTAAATACATACTTATAACAAACGCTTTATGTTTATTTACATACGCCTTGATACCACTCAAAAAGAGGTAGAAGACGATAAAACGTCGATAAAGACGATAAAACGCCGAACAGATGACCTTGATGATACTGTGTTATATCTCAACCACTTCTCTAAATATTATGGGCAATCCATCTAATATTACTCTCAAATTAATTTGCTAAATCAAAGTAGCAAGACGACAATCACGTTAAGAAGGTTCTAGTCAACCACACAGATTCATGTCAGTTCAGTGTTTTAACTTTACCATTGCTCGGTGTTTTTTACAGTTATTTTCGTCGCTCTGACTGTTTCAGTGTCGAAGATCTCCGAAGTTTTAGATAACGATAGACAGAATGATTGCCTTTCTAACTGGGCTGACATTGAAGGAGAGCGAATTTTAAGAACAAAAACTTGCTTCAAGTCTCTCTTATTTCGTCCGCAAATGCAGCAAAGCAAACTTCTGCAATGTTTTACAAAAGCTTTAGCATCGCACAACAAAGATCCAAATATAAACGGGTTGAAAGCAGAATTAGCATACATAAGAATGTTGCTAAACGTTACCACGTTGCCAAACAACTCGGGTCTCTCAGCACCGCTTCCAAAATCGTGCCACATCCAAGTGACATGTGTTGGTAACATGCACACTGCAAACACGACTACAGCAACCACAAACACTTTGACAATTGTCAAGTTTCTCTCCATTCGCATATCGACCGAATGCTGTGAAATCGTCCTGCTTTTCCTTCTCCACCGCCGTTTTAAAGACGCAGTATCCTTGGTCAATACATCAATCATAAAAGCGTAGAGAAAGGTCATGATAACCAGTGGGATTAGGTAAAGTAAAGCAAAGATGGTGAGGGTAAACACTTTCCCACTGTAAGCATTCGGCCATTCCTCGATGCAGTAGGATCCTTCGAGCCTCAGAGCAAGAGACAGAGGAAGGACCATCAAGCACGATGCAAGCCATATCGCGGCAATGACTTTAAATCCAGTTTTTACGCGTATTCTTGGCTTCAGCGGTGTTACAATCAATCTATAGCGTTCTACGCACATGAACAACAGTGTCATAACGGATGAATAGACTAATGCGGACTGAAACGGGTAAATAACACGACAAAGAACAGCTCCGTAAGGAAATTCGCCAATCACCTGCTCCGCGACATCAAGCGGAATACCCATGAGACATGTCCCTGCATCAGTAGCAACCAGGTTTAACATGAGATACTCGTGCAGCTTTCGTCGTTTCTTGCTGAATATCGCTTTCAAAACAAGGATATTCCCAATCGATCCTAGAAATGCAATTAGAATAAAAAGAGAGATTGCTATAGTGATGGTTTGCTCTTCGTCCTCGCTTTGTAGATGTACTTTTGAAAGCGTTTTGTTCACGAGAAGACTTCGGTTATTTATGCTCGTGAAGGTTGAAGACGTAGTTTTAGCCATACGGTTTCAAGTGTCTTGAAAAATATAAACTCTGTGCATAAACATAACAACTTGGGGCAACTTGTAGCGTTATAAAGCGTCTTGTAGAACTCTAACTATATGTCGACCTCTCTAAATGACTCCTTTAATATTATCTTTGTGGTTTCAGCTTACAGCTTTCCCACGCAGAAAAAGGTTACCGGAAAGTCATGTGATACCATTTTCCACTGACAAGTTGGTTTTGTGAACTGGATAGTTTAGGTGGTACATATTCAATAATCAAGAACCTTTTTTTCCTTTCTCAAAAAACAAAAACAAAAACAAAAACAGACAGACATCTCTGGCACACAGTGCAAACACGTCATGGCACACATGCCTGATTACATTTCTGTACCCTTGGGACGTGACAAAGTCACATGCATCAGAAACCTTTGCCATTTTTAATTCGCCCCTACCAAGGTCTTAAATGACTGTGTGACGGTTTCCTTTTCCAATGTTTGATGCGTAATTTAAGATTGTAATAACTAAAGACTTGTAATTTTTTGATAAACTAGTTTCCTTCAGATCTCGCTGTCATTTTCTAATTTTTACTTATTTATTGTAATCTTTAAGATGTGGCATATAGTAACTAAATAAATAAATAAATAAATAAATAAATAAATAAATAAATAAATAAATAAATAAATAAATAAATAAATAAATAAATAAATAAAGTGAGGCCATCTCAGATTGTTCAGGGTGTGATGTACTGGACCGACACGTGGTGGTCATGTGCTATGGTGATACAGGTCCCCACCCCTGTAGCTCACTTCTAGTTTGTCAACTGACGCCAAGACAGAAAAATGTGTGTGTGCGCATGTGGCTAATGAGGACAGATTTCAATTTTACCGTGGTGTTTGCGTTCATTTTTCGTTGATTTTTTTAATTCATTACCACATTATAGAAGCAAACGTGATAATATTACTTTTCACGCCAACGTCTGTAACTTGATACATTTGCAATCTTCACAAGGATATACAACATGATACTTTTGTTTTCTCGAAAACGCACGAAAGATGCGCTTGTTTTTTCGATGCAAATGAATGTAAGTTATCTCATATTACATTATTTCATTCCTCACGGGAAGATATGATCTCAATAAATTGACCTCGCTCCCAATGTGTGGCTTCATAGCTCAGTTGGTAGAGCATCGCACCGGCATCGCGGAGGTCACGGGTTCGAATCCCGATTGAAGACAGAATTTATGTCAGTAGGGGTAAGGCAAAGAATAGAACCTCTTGGTGTCCTGGGCCCAGTTGTTCGAAAGGTGGATAACACTATCCACCGGATAAATCGCTATCCAGCGGATAGCGTGGTTTGTTTTGTCAACACTTATCCGGTGGATAGTGATTTATCCGGCGGATAGCGTTATCCACCTTTCGAACAACCGGGGCCAGGTGTAGAAATTGACGGGTTTTTTACATGGGACGCTCATGTTGCTAGTGTATTGTATTTTCGTATTACTAGCATCAAGATATATTACTAGCTAAAGATAAGCTAGGTCAAGTTTGGTTATAAATATTGAAAAAAATATTGTAAAACGGGCGAAATAAGTTTCACTTACAACGTCCTCTATGATTGGTTAGAACAGTTTGTACGCGCCGTGTAATATCCTCTATGTAATTGGTTCGATTTCTAAAATCACTTTACAAGTGCCTTTGAAATCCAGTAATATCCTATCTCAGAGACACTAAAGTTGTAAGTTGTCGCTATTAAAGAAAGCTCCAATGACAAGTATGTCGTTTCTCTGAAAAAGACCGCTTCCGCGTGGTGATAACTGTTGTATTTACTGATTCTAATTACATTTACATTCTATGTAACCTTTTGATAGTTGGCATCACTCTGATTTAAAACCTTTTCAAAGAAACAGCATTAAGTAAACTACTCTTCGTTGTAGTATCATAATTGTGCAAGAAAAAAAGCATAGATTGCCTTTACCCATTTCTCTGCTGAAGCTGTACTGTACAGTAAAATAATGCTCGCTTAATTTGGTTCCTCAGTAGCCATTACAGCTGTCACAAATAATTAATGTGGTCCTCCTAATTTATATCTTCCGAAGTAAATTTCCTGCGAACGCGTTACCAATCCTCTATGCGGGAAAATGTTTGCTGTACCATGTCAATTGAACGTGCCGTTGGCATCTTATATGGCAGAGAAGCTCGTATAGACTTATCAGTTGGCACAGTTTGTGAGCGCTTGATGCCAGACTAGAGTAAATATTCCTTCCGTGCCAGAAATGTTCACTTATCTGACTTCCTCAAACAGACAGGCTTGAGGTTATACAAACACGATTGTTTAATTAAACTACTTTGTATTTACAAAGCATGGTTGACGCACGGTGCACGAGCAATGCAAATGTTTGTCTGCTGGCGAATTGTGCCAGTGCCTTGACAGGTAGAACGCTTGTTCACGTAAACTTTCGAGCCGTTCAGGGTGAAGCACTTTGTTTTCTCAGTGTTTTGTACGCTATGCAAACACGGCACGAGTTTCAATGACACAGGAAATTAACAAAATTTGTCGGAAAAATATAGGCCCGAGAAGGAAATCGTTTCTATCTGTCTCCGTTGACCTCAGATTCTGGCCTCAGATACAACTATTTAGTCTTGTTAATCCGTCCATACCAACAACTTCGCCTCTTTTCTTTTCTTGTACATGAGTACAATGAATGCACTTTTTTTCAAATATATTGTTCATTTGTTGCTGTGTTTTGCGATATCAGTGAATAGACTCTATATTCTACCAACCGTAACTCGTCGTGACTGAAGAGAATTGTTCTGGGTCATTCCCAACGATTGGTCATTAGGCGATACTTGGTTTTGACCTGCAACTCTTTTCCAAGGTATGCTTGCTAAAACAGCGTCTCTAAAGCTTGGAATTTGCCAGGAATAGAGAAAAGGATTGAGGGCGGAGTTGAACCAGATGAAAACGTACTGAAGGTCTCGCAACCAATGGATCGTTATGCAGCTGCAACTGCGGCAAAAGTTTAGGATGTAGATTATTACACATGAGGGCGTGTAGCAGATGAGATAAGCCGCGAGAATGAGAACGAAAGTCTTCGCCAAGCGCTTTTCATGTTCTATTGCTCGTCTCTCAGCACTGTGCGCATTCATTCCCGATTGGAGTTGCGAAGACATATGAAACTGTGCGCGAAGCTTGCGATAAATTGTGATGTACGAAAAGAAAAAGATCAACACTGTGGCAACAACAGCTGTATTGGCAAAAACGAAAGCGTATTTTATGAAGCCAATTTGGAAATAAACAGCTAAGGGCAAGCAAACGGACGCAAACCAAATGCACATCGAGACAGTCACAGCGCCACGACGGGTTATCTTGTTTCTGTAAACGACGGGGTAAGCAACGGCAATGTAGCGATCGATAGCCATTGCTGTAAGACTGAAAGTTGAAGCTGTGCAGCATATGAAATAAGATATGTGATTCACTGGAAGTACCGGTAAGTTGGGATGATTTGTCAAACCCTCCAACAGGTGAACATACGTAGATATTGTCAGCACGACAAGTCCGACAATAAGGTCAGCAAACGCCAAGTTGACCACGAGGCAGTTAAACGCATTTCGGAGCAGTTCTTGTGGTCCTTTGTATACCGCCCAGCAGATTAAGAAGTTTGTTGGTACTGTAAAGAAGAACAGGACGATTGAAATGGTCGCGGTGAAGAACGACAGTGATATTGGTGGCGGTACTGCGGAGCAGTCCTTTTCGAAAAGTGACATGGCGAGAATGCTTCAAACTCTTCTCAGCGCAGATCACTGACGATTCGTTCACATCTAATCTAAGAGGACAGGGTGGATGTACAATTCGAAACCCAAGCTTCTCGCTTGTATTGGCGGAGTCATATGAGGAGTGACTCATTTAGTTGTCACTTCGAAAGGCAATAGCCTATTTATGTACTTCAAATTTGGCCAAATAACCTGACAGGAAATGTCAATAACGTAAAACGCCAGTGTTACTTTATTAACTGTGTTGCTTATTAAAAACAAATATTCAGTGTAATAACAAAAGTTGTTTTCCCGCTCTGGAATCAAAACAGAAAACGCACGTTTTAAGGCTTCGCATCAGCAAGACATCTATGACATTATTTTAGCCTTTTCGAAATCCATCTAAGCGTTCACTTTTTTTAATTGTGGCTGATGAAGTTCGGTTGATCCGAAGGAAATATTCCACTTTTAAATGTTTTTATTACGCTCCGAGTACAGGAAATTATTATATATTTTAAATATTCAGTGTTCGTATTTGTAGTTCTCTTTATTAGTTTATGCTATTAAAGCGTGAGTAACTTGTGGGAGTCAAAACTTGTTGTTGTTGAGTCAGCCAGTGTATTAATCGTTACTTTCCGAGGCTATTCCAGGTCACATTTGAGAAGTTTTGCAAACGCCAGTTCTGTTTGAGTGTTTAAATAGCTTAAATGCGTATATAACAATGTCGGGAGGTAATATTGCTGAAGATAGATTTCCATTGGTCAGTTGAAATAAGTTCACGATATTTCAACGCGATAGACGAAGAAAAAGGGTCATGAAAAACATGGATTCATGTACTGGAACAATACAAATTTCGATCAAATAAATGTAGACTATCAATACCCACAATACCTTTCGGTATTGTTGCGTACACTTGATAACCTTTCTCGAGACAGCTGTTTAAAACAGCAGCCGAATTAGGTGTACTGTATGGAAATGGCAGATGACATTGATTAAAGGGCTCTGAAAGAGGGGAACTGTTCTGACGCATTTCAAGTATCCACTGACCAGCGCCTTGATGATAACTATGAGATAATCGTTCAGACTTCATTAAGGAGGATGTATAGAAAATCGGTTTGCACCAAACTTTGCACCAAAAAAAATATCACCGATGCATTGATTATCTCGTTGATATCTAGATTTACTCAACATTCTAAGAACCCTTACTAATTGAAAAAAAAATAGAGTTTATCTGAAGCAAACAAAACGACATGAAATACTACATCTCGTAATGAAATACGTTTTCGATTGGTGTATTGGGAGGATAATCATAGACTGGGCCGGGTTGTTCGAAAGCCGGTTAACGCTAACCCAGGATTAAATATTAACCGTAAAGATGTTTTTCACTTCCTATCTTTTGTGTAGTTTGACATTGCCTAAGCTCAAAACTGAAGGACAAACAATATAAACAGAAAACCTCACCGAAAAAATACAAAACTGAAATCAAAATTTCTCGCTAATCTTGAGTTAGCTCAATCGGGTTTTGAACAACCCGGCCCTGGAGTATAACTCTTCTTCCTTTAAAGGCGTAGCTTTCCCATCCCGTTTTTCATCATCCGGAGAATTCTCGCTACTGATCACGAGAAACTTTTTTATGGAGTGATGCCACTTATATCTTTATTTCCGCCGCCTTTTGTAAGACAACGTTTCCCGAAACAGCTGTAGTTAAAGGAGCTAAGTCACGACTTGAGCATCTTGAAAAGTTTAGCCTAGATTTTTCAAGTTCATCGCTTGTAATCTGTGTCAATCTTTGCCATCCTTTACTATCCTTGTTTCTTTATGGTTTACTATTTTCTCTTTGTTGTTTTTCTATCTTAGTAAACTTCTATTTTGAGGTTTCCATCGATTTAAATGTAACTTTGTACATGGCCGAAATTACTCAAAATAACACTGACTGAGCTCCATTAAACTGCCATTAAACTGCGCAAAGCGTTAGCGCTATTGAGCAACTGAAGTGATAGAATTACTAGGATTTTTCATGTTACGTAGTCCCAGCAACCTGACGTATTCCTTACGGAATACTTTGTTCATGATCCCATACACCAGGGGATTTATACAAGAACTTGCAAGACCACAAGTTGAGTACATCAAATAGACCCCACGCGGAAGAGCCCAACCACCAAGTGCCATGTCCACCAAATCTGTTATCATAACTGGAGTCCAACAAATGGCATATGCCAGCACGGTCACTAATAAAGTTCTCGTTAACTTGACTTCTTGTGCTGTCAATCTGAGAGGGTCGCTGGTTAGCCCTTGCAGAGTTTGAACGCGTTTTTTGTTAGCTCTCAGAGCTAGGAACACTTTCATGTAGAAGTGCTGGACAGCAATCGAAGGCAGGACAAGATAAACGATGCCGACTTTCGCCAGTAATGTAAACTCGACGAAACAAATCCCTTTGCCCGGATGAAACGTATACACACCACCATTTGCGACGTAAGGAAGTTGCACCGTGGAGGCAGCCAGCCACACAAGAAGTGCCATTAATTTTGTTCTCTTCACGCTGAATATGGTTCGGTGCCTCACCGGATGAGCAATACGGAAATGACGATCAAGTGCCATTAAGGCCATTGTTTGTACCGACGCGCTGCAGAGAAAGGGCACTGCATAGCCAGTGATTTGACAAAGATAAAACCCGCCAAGCCATCGTCCAGTGATCATGGCGGAAAACGTTATTGGGAATTCGAAGAGCAACATGGCAATGTCTGAGATCGCTAGCGAAGTGATCAATATTCCAGCTGCATTTCGAAGTCTAGGTGTTTTGTAAACAACCAGAAGAACAAGCACATTGCCGGGCACTGCCACAAGGAAAATTAATAAAGCGATCGAAGATTCCAGAACGATGGTGGAAGTACTTCTTGAGTCGAGAAGGTGCTCAAGGCGTTCCGGGCCGGATAAACTCTGATTCATAGCTAAATTGAGCCCAGTTTTTAGCTGTGCCGGCTCTTGAAGTGTTCGTTTTAAAAATTACTTGCTTTGCTTTCAACTGATGTGACAATACGTCTTATTCTATGCGAGTAAACAGATTTCAAATTAGTCACGGCAAAAACGGAGAGATCCGTAATTAATTTTACCAAGAAAACTGCGTCAATAATTCCTGAAGCATCCAAAACAAAGGTAATTCAACAAAGCAATGGCTAAGCGGTCCTTAACAAAGAGGTTAGACTGCAGGGACACTCAAAATTATCATGGCATAGCCAAAGGTGCCTCTTTTTTTAATCAAGATAAACCCGGCAGTTTGCCATAATCACATTGCTAAAAGTTTTACTGTGTAAATATTTTCTCAGTATATTCTCATGCGAATGTCTCACAGGAATATTTGCCATAATCAATGTAAACATAAAGATGAAAAGAGAAAATACTTAGTTAAAGGCAAATTGGAGAATTTGGCAAATGATAGCCATGCCACATGCTGTATTCTGAAAAAATTACGTGGCCAATCGATTCACTGCTGGAAACACTTGCTGTGAAAACAATTATCTGACGTGGTTTTAAATTTATCCTTCTATGCACCATTGAAGAATTTATTTCTTATAAGGAAGGTTATAATAATAAAACTTCTTATTAAACTGATTCGAAAGCAGACTGAATCTTGTAAATTCACTCGTTATAGCGTCAATATGGGCGCCATGTCAAAAGTTTTTCTGTCAGATCCGCATAGCTAGATTTTGATCCTTTGTCATTCCAAATAGTAATTTAAGGTTTGCTTTTCCGTAATTGAGAAATGTTCAACTGAAAAACACCTGCAGCAGAGAAAATATCTCGCCCTGGACAATTACGTTGAACGACATGCCTACAGCTCAGTGTTTCGAGTAAGGTTGCTCTACAAAAGTATAAAAAAAGATCTTCCTGTAAATAGAATTTTTGTGTCTGCTCTCAACGAATTCTCGTTATACCATAATCAAGATGCATTGTTCTGGGGTAGGAGCCAATGATGGTTATTTTAACCCAAATCTAAGATGTAAAGATTAATTATTAAAATCATAAAAATCGTTAATCATTAAAATTTTAATGTTTCAATAAAGGCGGCTATGGACCAATCAAGAGCTCAGTCAGCGCAGCGGCGGGGAACTGGGTGCTATTCTTGGGGTGGTAGGGAAGGCATAAAGGCGTACTAGGCAATGCTGAAAGACACTTGAGATAGTGGCAGTTTACCACTGGTAAACCCAATTTCGAGTTCACACGTGTTTTAGGACGATAATAAAAGGAAAAAAGGTCGTAATTAAGAGTATGATGTTGATCTATGATGTCAAAAAGGTGTTTTGTCTTTGTCCTTTTGCCTGTTAAAAACATGGCCTTATGCCATAGCATTTGCCAACTGCATGGTTAGCTAGCAAAGCTCAACAGTCTCAACACGACGTGTGGTCATTTGTCTGACTGTCGGATTTTGTTTTTGAAGAAACCAAGTCACGCAGAATTTATCCAAGTTGGTTGTTCGTTATTCCGGTATTCGAAACTTCCCCAGTCATTGCCGTCTTTCTCCTTTCTCAGTATATCATCATCCGTCTTCGATGTTTCCTATCTCATTAATGAAATTGCTACTTTCTGGCCTTTCTGTCCTCTGCTGTAAGGGTAATTTTGAAGACTGCAATAATTAGCACTCTATTATTTGCATAAGTTTGTCATCTGTCAGCTTGGATTTTGTGATATAAGATAAAGCATTGTTCTCTCAATCAACCAGCGAACATTCAGAGCATCAAAGTTTTGGTCACGTATGCCTGACTTTGAGCACGCATTTTGCGTAGGCTTTGAAAGACCTCCACCTTTAGCTCCCCTCGATGTTGAGAGATTATCGTGTTCATTGCAGTGAACACCGTATTCTTTAAGATAGCTAGTGCACTCTAAGGATTTGTTGCACCTAAATGCTGCAGTATATTCTATCGACTATATTCTAAGTAGCTTTAACCAAAATAATGGTCTATCGAGTTGCGTGTGCACTGCGTTATTTTGTGCGAAAATTGGCTTTTTTTCTTTTTTCTAGCTCTACGTGATTTTGAGTACAATTTGTTCCGAAAAAACAGTTTCAAATGAACGGATATGAGCCTCTTACATAAAATTGTTGGCGGAAATGCGATAACAAACATCCTCTTAGAATGAAGTGCATTCAGATAACATTTGATCTTGAACGAGCGCAGCTATTGTAATCTGACGGATATCTCAGGCCAAGAGACCATGTCGAACATGCGCTGGTTCAATTAAGAGTCTTGGAGAGTGTTCGAAGATTTTGATAACTATTCAAATCTTAACTTTCGAAATAGATCTTTGGAAAACTTCGGACCTCGAGTGACAGTCGGGAGCCGTTTTGAGATTCTTCGGAAATCTTCGTTGTAAACGACTTAGCACTTTAATTACCCGAAAGCTCTCCGCTTTGACCTTGTTTACCTCACTCCCAATTTAACCAATCTCCTGCAAATTGAGTAAGGCTATCAAAAATATTCGATACTACAGACCTATATTGTAAAAATTGTGATGTGAATAAGACTGTGATAAACTTCTGGTGAAATATTTGGTTCGAGAAGGAAACTCGGGCGAACTTGTTAAGCCCTCGGCAGCAAACGGTAAATAACCTGGGAACGAGGATCATTTCCCGCGTGTTAATCGTGCGTGACTAAGCTGTGCGTGCCGGTTAATCTGTCGTACTACAGATTAAAATATCTAATTCTTAGATTTGATCTTTATTAGAATTGATCTCACGAAGGACGCACGGCTTGGTGAGTAGCAGTGACTATACACTGTTGTTTTTGCACCATCTTGCCACAGACCTTGCTTAATTTAATCATTAGATAGTGCCATTTATGTACACCTTTCCAATTCCTTATTTTAGTGTATGTGTTTGAAAACCGTAACATCGAATAAGTTTCAGTTGGTTTTCGTTATAAATGCCTCCTGCTTTGGAATCGAGTATACGTAACATCAGGATCGAGTAACTTTCCGCAGATTATTCTATTTGTCCCCCATGATTTGTTTTCTGTTATCGTCTTGTATCATGTTATCAACAAAATTCGAGAACAAAAGTAACCTTTTTCACATATCCAGTCTTTGTTACTTCTGTTACGTTTCTCTTCATTGCAATCCTATTAGGCCTATAGACATAATTGATCAATAATCCCGTCATTCGTGTTTGATCATATCTTCTATCTCCATTAAACTGACTTGGGCCTCTTACATGAAAAATGATGGCGGAAACGTGATAACACAGAATCGCTTGGAAGTGCAGTACCTTCAAATGCCAAATTCCATTTGAGTTTCTCTTTTAATATTCTTTCTTTGATATAATAAATCTGTTTTAATCAGACACCTTCAAGCAAACAGTTTCTGCAATGCTAGCAGACTTTTTTTTCAACAGAAGGAATTGTTTTAATTGCGAATCTTGCTTTTCGGTGTCTTGGAGAAATGGGCAAGTTATTTATATTAACACTTGAAAAATGCAGTGGTTTTTGTGGTCGGATTTTTTTCTGCAGTCGCAAAGGACTCGAAGATCCGGTGTCGAAGTAGAATAATAAGTAGCTCTGAAAATGTTTCCTTTTCTCCGGCGAATGCTAATTATGCTTATTAGTGCTAGAAGCATGGCGTCCGGACTAGCTGTCTGTAAGCAATAACACTGATGTTTGTATAAGAATAAAACTCATTTATCAAAATGGCCCAATGGCTGCTGTGACGTCATGCATCTATTAGCTCAGGTCATTTTTCCCGCGCTCGCCACCAGTTACTAAATTGTCTTCCAGTCTTAATTAATAGCTCGATAGACCACATTGCCACACAGTGGCTACGAACATGGGGATTGTGACAGTTCTTGGCGTCATATTGGCAGGTTCTTTGACTATGTGGTGTTAATTGATCAACTTTAAGACAGAACATTATCATAAACAACGTTTTACCATGAAGACGTTGCATTTGTTTTACTGAGGAAATGGTACTGAAGCTGATGCCATTAATCCCATGAGCAGAATCCTTTTTATACAAACACTAATTATATCCGGCTGATTGGCTGCAGGGAGCTTTATCATAATCCTTGTTAGTCCTTAGAGTAGCAAACAGACCTTTATTCTGAAAATGATTCAGCCGTGATATCTTATTCCGAAATTATAAGTTTGAAGGTAAGAAATGTATCGATTGTTTTTGCTTAGCAAATGTTTCAGTCGTTCTCGATTCCAGCCGTCGATTCGCTTTTTTTTTCTTCAGAACGTGCAGTTATTTAGGGTGGCAGATGGATAACCGTTTTAGCCATACCTGCTATTTTTATGTCGCCATATCTGTTAACTATTTATAAATTGTTATCTTCACAAATATTCTTCTTGTGCTGCCGCCACATTGAAGGATTTTTAGGTTTTACCCGACAAGAATTCAAACTGCTGGAAATAGAAGGAGTTGAACACAATATGTCTGTTATGTCTGGAAATAACACAGGTGAGACTGTAACCTGAATTAATTCTATTTTATTTTAAACCTTTTTTAAAACACTTCTGGCGCCAAAAAGCTTTTTTATGATGTTATATTGAACTGATGTCTAGAATTAACATTTTGAGAAAAAAAAAATAAAGAAAGAACTGAGAAACAGTAAAAACTACATATCTGTTAGATGTGGCAATAACACAGGCACCGAAGAATTTTCAGTCCATCAGTTCTACTTCATTTAAAAGCGTTTGTATAAAAGACAGTCTTTTAACGCTTTAATGTTAGTAACAAACGACCCAAGGAGTAAGGACCTGTTGTCTGATTTACGTGGCAACAACACAGGTGAGAATTCTCACTGATTTCAATCCACTCTCCCAGCGAAGACTTTTATTACAACTCGTAGTTTTTGAATGAATATATTTCTGAAACATGGTTGCATGAATTGGTTTTTATCACGATTTTCTTCTCCCAGAAAAGAAAATATCTGTGAATTTCCACTCTATCCCCAATGCCAAGAACAATACTGCAGCAAGACGATGAATAATTTTTACGCAAATATCTCAAGCTATCGTTGGAATATTGAGAAGAACTTTGGTCTGTCGCGGTGCCACAAACATGATTAATAATTCAATATAGCATTTATTTTTAAATCGTTTGACTTATATCAGTGAAAGGTTGAGACCAGTTTTGTATGAATATGTGATTTAAAATTGATGGAGACAAGGGTTATCGTCGTGGTACGTTTGTTATGCGACTTCGTGTCTCTTCAAGTGGGTAACTTGAGTTATCTGCGACAGAACCGCAAGATGGTCATCATGATAGAAGTAGTTGCAGCTACAATTTTGGTTCGAATGAAAAGAGAAATGAAAACAACCAATACCTCCGAATCAATGATGAACTCGCTCCAAAACCAAAGCGCGCCATTTTTTCCATCATTCAAAAGGGGGCAGGGGTAGTCTTAATCTAAATTGACCAAGATTGAATCTTAGTCAGAATACAATAAGAAAGAAAATCACCCTTCTCTCCGAATCAATGATGAACTCGCGCCAAGAACAAAATGCGCCTTTTTTCTCCATCACTGTAACGGGGGAAAGGGTGATCATCATTTTTCATTTAAAATGACTAAGACTGTATTTATAATAATGAATGGCTTATGATATGTAATGTTGCCCTGCCCCAGATGGTGGAAAATGCGAGTACATTCCAGTACACTGGCTGGTCCTAGATCCTAGATTTCACTGTACTTTGTTACCGTAACAGCTGTCACTGACGAATCCACGTGCTTCCGAAGCCCACTGAACATTTCCAAAGATTGTCGGATTCTTTAATTACCACTGAATTATGATCTGAGCATCCCTAACTCACTCATCCTCATCGTCCCGGCTGGGACATAATTTATCTGAGCATACTCACTCCAAAAACATTTTCAGGAAGAATACCAGGACAAGCCAAAGGACAAGTTCAGTGAACACAATGCCAATACTTATCCCCTTAATAGCAGTTAGTAATCCCGAGCGCTGAACGCCCACAATGTGGCGTAGTTAATCGCCTAGCTGTAGGTAACGTGGGATGCTTTTTGATATAGTTCGAAGACGAAACGTCTAGCACTTCTTTTAAAATTAAGTCGCAGTACTGCTAGAAATCCTTACAACATCACCTGAAAAATATAATACGATCAACATTCCAATCCCACTTAAGCAACAACGATCTTTTTTAGTGTAAGTAGAAATCTTAAAGTAAGTAACATGCATTTCATTTTCTTTTTTTCAGAGTCGGATTTAAGTGTTGGATGCGTCATCCAGCCAGCGACACTGTCATTGAGGATTGGCTTGACAGTTGCTTATGTCATCATCTTCCTAGTTGGGTTGCTTGGTAACGCAATGATTATCTTCCTAGTCAATAACTATCCAGAGCTAAAGACAACGTTCAACATGCTTATCGTCAACATGGCAGCCTCTGATATCCTTGACGTCATTACTGCTATCCCTCTGTCCATTGCTTACCTGTATGAGAGAGTTAAGTGGTTCTCAGGAGGGTTTGGTGTGTTTCTTTGCAAGACCCTTCCGTTTCTTGCCTTCGTTTCTATTGGTACATCTGTCCTGACATTGACGGTCATGACCTTTGACCGCTACCGCGCAATCGTGCACACAATGAGGAGGCCGCTGACGCCAAAGCTCACAGCTGTAGCAATCGGCTCAACATGGGTTATTTCAGGCCTGGTGTTTGCCAGTGAGCTTTACAAATACAAGCTTTTCAACGCAGCGGGTCAAATCATGTGTGCATCAAGATGGGTTGAAGATCTCCAAGAGTCGCACAAAATCACGACGTACGAGTTGATTATCCGGTTTATCCTGCTATACCTGATCCCTCTTCTCACCATGGCCGTTCTTTATACTAGGATTGTGCTGCATCTGTGGAAACGAAAGGCTCCTGGAGAGCACATTGATAAAACCCATCAGCGCATCGAAAAGCAGAATCGTAAAATTATCGTCATGCTGGTCACCATAGTAACAATTTTTGCTATTTGCTGGCTTCCAGCACACGTCAATCACTTTCTGGCGACGTTTAACTTCAATGTGTACAGCTGTTTGCCTACATCATTGGTTCTAACACTTTATTTTGTGACGCACAGTAATACTGCTATTAACCCGTGCCTGTATCTGATATTCAATGAGAACTTCCGAGGAGCATTCAAACACCAGCTGCGCATGCGTCACAGAATCCGTGGCGTTTCCTTTACCGTTAGCAACAGTTCGTCTAAAATTGGATCACGAGCAATCAGCGGAGGCTCCACTGAATGCCATGCTCCAAAAGTGCCGAATTATCTAAGGGAAAGTGTAGTTTGAAATCAAATAAAAGGTCATTCGTATATTCATTACCCTTTACAAAGTAGAGTTTATAAAACACACTTTTAAAATTTTCTTACTGTCCCAAATAATTAATTTAAAGTTATTATCAGAGTCAGCAATTGTTCTCGTTTTGCGACCACGTCAGGGCCTAGGAGCGTCATAGCTTCATAGTGTTATAGTAAAAGGATGATGGAATTGTCATTTGATCTGTTCTATAGTTGCATTCCAATAAACCTAGCCCTCCTTGATGTTTCAAAAGGTTACTTTAACAGACTTCCAAAAGCCATGGAGGTTTTTGTCAGAAAACTCAACCATAAAAACTTGGTCTACACGAGCAATTTGTATGTGACAATTCTTTATATTTGCTCCTGTAGACGAGCAAAATTGGCCAATTTTTATGTGATAAATATATAAATATGCCACACCCGAAAAATTGCTCAGTCGTGTACACACATAAAATGCGGCAAATATGTCAGTAAGCACCATATTTTTGGGGGGCGACTGAGCAGCCCCGCCTTGTTTCTGTGTATCTCTACTATCTTCTTTACTGGCGAACTAAACTTTGAACTATTGACAAATATTTGCTGTGCCATCTACATGATCAAATATACTGGTCACATAAAAATTGCTCATGTGGAGCAGGCTCAAAGCTTTAACGAGACTTCCATAATCCATAACACCTCAAAAGGGGCGGATATCGAGTTGTGAGTTATTGCGTCTTTCCCATTTCGTAAAAAAGTCAACTTAATTACCTTATTTTCTGCCCTTAACCTAACCTGTAAATTCTTTCTTAATTCCAAATAAACATGAAAAGGCTAGCGTTGCAGACCGGCGGAAATTTACTTGTACATAACCCGCTAGTTATCCGCGGTATGTGGTATCTGCGACACAGGCTAGACATTCGCAGTGTCACTGAATGTTTTCAGTGAGGTCTAAAATAACTTAATTTTAAAAACTACTTGCTTTTCATTATAAATGATATTACTTATTAGAAATAAAGATAGGATTTCAACAGATGCGGAAATGACCTCGACACTACATACCGTAAATTGCCGCTTACACGCTCTCCCGCTTATAGCCCCCAGTCCCCCGCTAGTTTAAAGTGAAATGAATTCCATTTATTATGACGTTTCAAAGCTTAGTCTTCCCCTTCGTTTATAAGCCCCTTCGTTTATAAACCCATCCAAAACCCCTTACAAAGTTGTATAGCCCAGGGCTTGTAAGGGACACGGTATACGGTACGTAACTTGATCACGTACATCGAATCCTACCATCCTGTACTTAATTAGGTTTATATTAAGGAATAAGTGCAAGATTAAGAGGATTTTTGCAAAACCGTCTTTAAGTATATTACAATTGATTAAACATGTTCACAGCTTGCAGTCTGGGTAAAGAGGGTTCTCATCCGCTTGCTCCATAAGTGCCGGCTTTCCTCGTCTAAGCTCTCAGGTACCAAGACAATCAAAGAGGATTTTAAGAAATACAATAAACCAAAACAGGACGTCTTTGTCTGAAATCCTGTTAACTTTTTACCCCAGCAAATCTTGTTCACATTTGGTCACGCGTCACTCTTTTACCAGTCCTTGACCATTTCCTGAGATTTCTTGCATGTTTACCTTGCGGACCTTAATTTTCGCAATTTAAAAAAAAAAAGAAAAACCGCGAAATTAAAGACCCGCGAAAAAAACGTTATTACGAAAATTAAACGCGCAAAATTTAATGCCCCGCTAAAAGATCCATTTGAAGAAATTGACCATGTTCTTTAGCTGTAAGCGCAGATAAATGGTGTCGCGTACTCCGTATAGGTCTGCTTTGTTACAAACGAACATGTCAAACTGTTTTCAGTTTTGTTTTGTTCAGTGTATAATTAGAAACAACTGCAATCAGCTGTGTTAATACGCAGACTAACTGTTTGTTAATGACGATTAGTATTTTGACAATTTTCGCGAAATTAATTAAGCTCCCTCGAAGATAAGTAACATAAGGTACTAATTTAGTGAGAGGCGCAGTGGACTCATGGTTAGTGCGCTCGTCTTCAGATCGAGCGGTCCAGGTTCGAGCCCTAGCCATGGTCGTTGTGTTGTGTTCTTAGGCAGCACACTTTACTCTCACAGTGCTTCTCATTAGTCAGGTGTATAAATGGGTACCGGCGAATTTAATGCTGGGGGTAACCCTGCGATGGACTAGCATCCCATCGAGGGGGGAGTAGAAATACTCCTGGCCCGGGTTGTTCGAAAGGTGGATAATGCTATCCACCGGATAAATCACTAGTCAGCGGATAGCGTGGTTTGTTTTGTTAACACTTATCCACTGGATAGCAATTTATCCTGAGAATAGCGTAATCAACCTTTGAACAACTGGGGCCTGGTCGCTTCATGCTAGAGAAACCGGGATAAGCTCCGGCTTGGCTCGTATGCAGACTTTACTTTTAAATATCAACGTTGTTCGATTTTGAGTCGTTTGGGTGACAACCATATGAATTATGAAAACAGATTGCCTGTCAAAGCGTTGCTCGTTGTAGCTCCAAGATCCTCTGCACCTGTGTTGACGTTGGATAGATGCCACCACGTACAAACGGCAGACGATGATAAGGAAAGATTATCTGGATTCGGAAAAGAATATTCCACACTTCACCTGCTGCCACTACTGAGCACGTATACTGAGAAAAAATCATTTAGAAATAATTGTCCACAGAATCTTTGCCATTTTCAAAGCTAGTAAATAAACAAAAATTCTAACTATCGACTTAATGCTATCAGCCAAGAAGGTGGGTAGCATTACAAACACATATGTGATTATCCGCCAATCGACAGCATTTAGACCCTCAACCGGAAATGATTAGTCAACAATTTTTATACAACGCAATTTGTTTGTTATTCACTTAGTAAACAACTTAAATGATGATTATTGATCGCCAAGTCAGTAACACCCGTTATTTCAGTTTGCAAGCAGCAAATGAACTCGACCTTCCATGGTTCGAGTCGCTTCTAGCTAGACTGATCCATCGATCACATTGATGCCTGATATAGAACTGATAAGATCTCAAAGCAAACTTATGCCTAAAAGAAACGCCTCTAAGCGTGATTTTTCCACTCCGCCAGAAATGAAACGTCTATCGAACTTATAGCTTAGCGACCTTAGCACTGACTAATTTAACAGTTGTAAAAACCCGGAAAGGAAGCTCTTTCAAACAATAAAATAAACAGAACGACACTGACAGTGGATGTTGTAACTCAACATCGAACTTTGCAGTCATCGACATCAGATTACTCTGATTTCTAGCCTGATCATTTTTCAGGCGTGAGTCTGACAGGGTCAAAACAATGAAATTAAGGACCTACCGAAGGATCTGGGATTAAAGATGACGGACGGATAACCTTTCACTCAGTGAAATCAGTGATAGGTAAATTAGACGGCTAATTAGGTCAAAAAGCATTATTGTGTACATGAATTGTTATTCGGCGTCTGTACTTCTGTCACGCTTCACCTCAAGTTGAAAGTCGTTCAGATCTTTTCCACACTCATAAGAGGGGTTCGCATACGAGATGGCCTCTAACGACAGTGGTCTATTCAACAAAACCAATTTCAACATACCACCGCAACAAGGCGACGACAATCAACAGACCTTACCGCTCGTAGCTGTGTCGCTTCTCATTCTAATTACGCTTCTGGGAACGACTGGAAATCTCCTCGTCTTCAGAGCGATATTTACCCTTAAGAAGAAAAACCTCAACGATTATCTCATTTTGAACTTAGCTGCCACCGATACAGGCACATGCCTTGTGAGCATTCCGTTAGACGTCGTGGAAAAGATGAAGGGCGAATTTCCGTACGGAGCTGCTCTGTGCCACGTGATCTATCCATTTCAGTCCGTACTCGTCTACGTGTCTGTACTAACGCTGCTGTTCATGTGCATAGATCGCTTCAGATTGATAGTAACGCCGCTGAAGCCGAGAATGCACTTGAAAACTGGATTAACAACTGTTGCTGCGATGTGGGTTTCATCTTGTTTGATTGTGCTGCCTCTAGCACTTGCCCTAAAGTTTAAAGGATCTCACTGCAGCGAGGAATGGTGGCATGACTACAGCGGAAGAGTGTTCACCCTCACCATTTTCACATTCCTTTACGTCATACCAATGATTATCATGACGTTTCTCTACGCGTTCATTATTCAAGTGTTGTACAAAGACACCAGATCTATAAAACTGAGAAGAAATGTGTCGGCGAGTTCCCAGCTATCGGCCAGCATGACACAACGCAATTTGAAGATTGTCCACGTGTTTGTCATGGCTGTAGTCGTGTTTGCAGTCTGCATGTTACCGACACATATTACTTGGATGTGGCACGATTTTGGAAGCGGTTCCAAGAGACCTGAGCTATTTAGCAAGGCCGTAACATTCTTATGTATGCTAACTCTGTCGTCAACCCCGTTATTTTTGGCTCCATCAATGTAAAAACACTTGAGAAACTCTGCAAATCATTAGTTTGCTATCGCTCGGAAAGAGAAGACAGCTACCATGAGCTTGACCAAGTGTTTGTTCTTCGTACTAACTCTCCTTCACCGCCAGATGTGCGCCCAAGTGATGAACAAGCGTCTAAACATTTGGAAACTACGCGGTTTTATATTTTTATAAGTTCTGTGTAGAAAAACAAGCTGCGCAGTAAACTAAATAACAGTCGTTGTTCGTTTATTTTCGAGCACTGAGAAAACAGCCGCGTGCTAACACGTTTGTTCCCGCACTGATATCGTCGTGAGAGTCCGATGTAAATTTAATGCCGTCTATGGAATGGTAGCTTTTTGTTTTTATGCATGTTGTTTACTAGTTTCCGCAGCATGGCAGAGAAGGAAATGTCCATCGCCCAAGTGTCTATGTACGCGTTCCACAGATCGTCTTGGAGTTTAATAAAGAGTTGGCTCATGCATGGTCCATGTACTCGTAAAGCTAGAGTTGCTCTTGGATGCCCCTTGATTAACCGTTACGCTTCACTCGTGTCCTCTCTACTTTTCGCCGGCGAATAAACCGACGATAAGCGTGGACCAGTTATTAACCTCTATCGAGGTTTCACAGACGCTGTTGCCATACATAAAAGCGGTCAACGGTAGTCGATATTCATATATTCAAAGTTAACTTCCTAAAACAACCGTCTGATTTACAGAATTTCAAGCAAACACAATTAATTAATTGAATTTTAGTAATACTGTTTAGACGTTTGATCATAAGAGTAGTTTTAAACGGTGTCTCAGTAAAAAAACATAAAGTTTGTGGTTGTTTTTTTACACAGCTCTTTGTCAGCCGGAATCTGTCGGGTGAACAAGATCACTTCATCAATAAAACCATACTTAGGAGCCGGGTGCTACAGACGTTGCCCTGCTGTGAAGAAAGCGAATCGGAATTCACTCTTTGGCCTTTTCTGGAGGCTGCCATTTTATCGATGTTTAAGGGCAATGTTATGAGAACCAAGCTACTAAGACATCTTAAAGAGTAACCTAAATTGGATCATTTTTAGAGTCACAACATAGCGTAGGTTACAGTCCAAGAATTTTCACTCTCACGCTATGATTTTTTTACGCGTTCTGGTTCTGCTGATGGACATCTGTTGAGTGCGAGCAGGAATGAGGAAAGCTTAACAGAATAATGCGAGCTTGGGGGGAAACGCCAACAAAAAGAAAACATAGCGGAACGTATGATATATATATACTTATATAATAGATCAATTTTAGACATCTTAATCTTACCGTATATTTAAAAGTGGTCTTTCGCATACTATGATCATGGGGAATAACAAAAGGTTACACAAAAATACTAAAAGTATAACGAGTCCAAATTTTTTTTTAACGCACAGAAAATAACCGACATATCAACATATGTATTGTAAGCAGTCACAATAATAAACATTATAAAGAAGACATAGTTCGTAAACGCGACAATGAAAGAGCCATCGTTTCAAGCTAATCCCTACCCCCCCCCCCTAAGACTGGGAGAGCTCGTTGTTTAAGAAACTCGTAAATTGTGTGCTTACATAATGAACGGGTTATAGCAAACTAAAATGTAATCTCTAGTCTCCTCTCGTCATCCATTTTTTTAGAGGTCAAAATTAAAGAAACAAGCATAAGGAAACTCCGCCGCCGAGAATGACATTGGGAATCCGTTAAATCGCAGATAAGAATTTTGAATAGCTCTTTCAAAGTCGGGGATTCAAAGACAGGAATGGAGAAAGTTAAATTACGGGGTACGATACGAATGAAACGTTTATTCAAGTATTGATTTTGCTGTTTTTTGCAGAGTAAAACTAAGTCTTGTCAGGACCTATGTCTAAGTCTTGCCAGGACCTATGGTGGCACAGTAATCCGAGGCTTTCCTCCTTGCACCACAAACAGCTGAATTCGCGGCTGACAATTTCAAAATCGATGAAATGATCCTTTGTGTTTGGAGCTGCAAAAGCCACGAAAATTCAAAACGATATTTGATATAGGAAGGTTCA
The DNA here is from genome assembly GCA_964020085.1 of Micromussa lordhowensis. NCBI lineage: Eukaryota > Metazoa > Cnidaria > Anthozoa > Scleractinia > Lobophylliidae > Micromussa > Micromussa lordhowensis. Next base: position 25,316,268 of record OZ026595.1, read on the forward strand.
CGAGTCCGAGATCTTACCTACTCCAACTTACTGGCTTCCCGTACATTGTTCAATAGAATGATAAGAGAATATAGTAGAACATCACCAAGAGAAAATATTCCTGATCAGTCGCCAAATTCCAAGATAAAATTAGAGAAATGTATGCCAATAAGGGTAGCAAACAAGGTTGGGAATGAAACTATTAAAAGTTTATCCTAATAAAGCGCTTTCCTACTGTACATCTTCCATAAAGAAGCTTACGTGGCGATAAAACTTCGTGATCTCTCAACTATGTTCCAAGGGTTCTTGAGCCTGGGAAACGAGGTCCAGTGACCTGTTAGCTGTACGTAAGTATATGTGTGTAGGTATACCTTGCCGGTTTTCATGGCTAACAAACCCAGCTTTACCCTAGCTGGGGTAAAACTATTTATGTCACGCTGTTGTTGGTCTTCAGCAAAACGATTATACGCGGGCAGGTTTCGGGGGGAAATTATTTCGCTATCCCTGTAGCAAAATCGGATTCAAAAACTTAAGATCTACCGAGTGTCAATCAATCTTTGCATATCAGTTTGAGCGTTAATTTTTTTCGATTTCATTGTTGCTTTTTCCAAGTAATTTCTCTATATACGTGTCAAGAACGAGTTTTTGGAAGTGTGTGCAATTTTGTATATATTCCAACATACTTCGAATTTTAAGCGACGTATTGCTGTGCTGGGAACCGTGCAGAAACATTCATCCACCACGTCCACCTTAATATTCTACTGCCAGGTGTATGTCAAATTTAACATTCCCCTAATGAAGTGACCCGCAATTACTGCAGCTTGAGAAAATCGTATAACATGTGAACACTTTCAGCACTCTTTATCTTTACGTATGTCTTCAGATTTATTATTCATCATTTGATAAATTAATCTTTAATGCATGCAAATGAATAACTATCAGATATATGATTTAGCTTTTTAAATATCAATATACATCTATGAATTAACACAAAAGCAAGGAAAGAATGTTAAAATATCCAACAACAATCACATGTGCTTAACATTTTGCCTTCACTACAGAGACTGAAAAACTATGAGAATGTCACAAGGTTCTTAAGAGCTCCTTTTTACAAACGCACTAAGCAGGATCCTTCATGTGTTATGCTCGCACCGAAATCTGTCGATCCTCTGCGTCGGCAGAATATTGATTTGCTTTAATTCGGATTATCATAAAACAACCAAGGGGCAACGCCATGTGAAAAGCTCGGGATGCTTGTCAGAAACTTTGAATTGTAGCCTCGAGGAAGACCAATCTGGGAGTGACTCGAGCTTTATTTGACCCTAAAAAGTACCACTTTAAAACGGATAGACAGAATGACTTGTTAAATTCTTTCTTCGAGTGCAACCCTAAGAGATACCTCGAGAGCCTTACACGACGAGCATCCTCAACCTTTTCACAGGGGAGTCCCCCCGGGTAAACAACACTTTTCAAGTTAGTGTATCACCACCTGCAGCATCGTTTAAATATTTACAGCTTACAGCTAGTATCAATAGAATAGATAATACAAGTCAGTGAAGTACGCAGAAGTGCAGAGACAAGAAATGGGATATGACGTAAACAGGTAAAAACGGAGCTACTAAAATTTATAAAACACCACAAAACAAGTATTTATAGTCTATATTAGTAATAACTTTTGACTTAAAATTCTTTTAACTTATATATATATATCTCAGTTTCTCTCGTATACAGTACTTTTAATATATGTATATATTATTTGTTGTAATAAATAGTAGTTATATTAAATAAAAGACTTAGAGCCAATTTCAAGCGTGGAAAGGCTGGACAACGTTACTCCAACGTTAATCAGTGCTTTGCCAGTGACTGTTGCAAATTCTTATTTTTACGTTTAACTGGGTTTAATCTAACACAGATAAACGGCAATTGGTTTAAAAAAAATATTGGCCCATTAGGACGCCAGGTACAAAACCAAAAACAAACAGGGTATCCGCTTAATACAGGTTTCACTGTATTTTCGACACTCGATTCAAAACCGTCCTAGCCGTTTATTTTGTAATAAATAGCTGAAAACTGAATAGTACGCAAGGTAGTGTTATAGTTTTCTCCCAAGATTTTCCATGCTTGAGCGTATACACTTGATAAGTATGGCAGCTCTATCAAAGTCTCCATATACATATATAAACTTTGTCGATAGTGGTATTTCTTCATGCATCTCAAAATTCTACAAAATAGAGTAAGAGCTCTCTTGTCCCCGGCAGCATGCTGTAATGGCACTCATTTCTTTTTAAAGGAAGGTTGTATTCTAATCACGGTATCTTCCTTACCAACCAAACTATCCAATCCGAGGCCGTGTGGAATCATGATCGGAATACATTCGAATCATTCTTTACAGCTCAGCAGCGATGAAAATATCCATGAACAGTGATAACATTATATGAACTGCAACTACAGCCTTCGAAAGAACTGTTGAAAAACCTTCTCAGTTCACATTCTAAAGATTGTGCCCTCCCCACCCCATCCCTGTTCCAATAATAAGCAATATCACATGCTATAATTATTATTTGGACTATTTATGTAATATTTCTAGTGGAAGCAAACAGAGAAAATCACATTTAAAACAGGCTCACGTCACTTGAATTCCAAAGATTCCCTGCATAAACTGCCGCTGCACGCCATTTCCAGGACAACTGCGAGAATAAGTGTCCTCTTTTCCTTACTCAACTGTTATAACGTAGTCTCCAAAAAGTTTGCATTAGTTCGCCGACTGGTCAGCTGCTGATCATCGCGCTCAAAGTTGGAGCTAGCGTGGTGTAATGTCTCTGATGCAGCTTGTTTAAGCGGGTTTCTCCTTCGTCTCCCAGTGCGCGGTTTGACAGAGCCCAGAAGGAACTCCTCTTCTTGAGAAATGTTAAGACCCGAGTCCGACACCGAAAACCGAGACTCTGGACCCGAAGATTCAACCGAACGCGGTTTCGGTCTTCGGACAGCCTCGCCATTAACATGCATGGCTTGCTTGGAGAAGAGAGAAACTTTGTCATTATTCCCTCTGTGATTATCTACATGGTCGCTTATGGTCCGAAAGTATTGCGGTCCATGTTTTCGGTGTGGACTATAAGGAGTCAGAACTTCCTCTGATTCCCTTCCATCCACTAAGTCTGAGGAAAGAGCACTTCCGTCTAAGTCAAAAGACGAAAATTGTGTCCGATATTTCCAAGCTCGAGGACGAGGGAAATTCCAGTACAAAGACGAAGAAAAGTTCGCTTGGATTTGCGAGTCGTACTCAAACGTTCTTGGCGGCTTGGGCGGCGGTTTATATCGGAAACTTTGCCTACCCTCGGACCTTTCAGTCTCGAATGTTCGTGGAGGTTTCGGGGGTGGATTGCCGTTTGCTGGACTATAATCAAGTTTTGCACTTATTGAGCCAGCAGATGTAGCCTTGGTAGCAATTTGCTGTATTTCAGAGGATCTCTCAGAGCCTGGTGAATCGGAAAGTTCAGTATTCGCGCGAGGACTTGGATGTATGTCTATAACGTTATCGGTGCTTTGCTGAACAGAAGGAAGAGTGTAGTCTACCCAGCTAGCGGATACGCGCGTGGACGGCGCGCATTCTTCTAAATCGGAATCTTCAAGGCCGCTCTCAGGGCGCGCTATCGGTGCTTTACGTGCTTCTGAAATGAGGGCAGATATCCGCCATAATGGGTGATGCACATCTGTTATGAGAACAAAGAAATCACTTACAGAATAAACGAAATGTAGTAAAGATTTAAGGTATGAAGCTAGTTTAAGAATGTTTGCTCTGGCCTGGAGCAAATATATAACTTAAAACTTCATACTTGTTAGGCGACAAAATTAAGAGATGACGTCAGTAAATACATCGCAAAATGATAAAAAAAAAGAACGAAAATAGGCAAAAGAAAAAAGCGCGCAAGCTTCAACAGGCAAAGCGAAAGATGAGGAAAGGCGTGTGGGAATAATCAAATATGAGTTGGGACATATTTCCGGGCTCTTCTCAAAGTTGATACAAGAACTAGGTTATCTCTAGCCTGTTCAAGGCTCTTGGTAGTTGAGAACGAGGAAAAAAAAAAAACGTTTTGTCGTTTTTTTTTTTCTCTCGCTCGCCCTCTTTTTTTTCGCTCGTCACCCGGCAACTACCAAGAGCCTTGAACACGTTAGGTTATCTTAAAACAGGGCGAAGGGTTTGGAAAAGAAAACCACAGGGATGGCTACACGCTATTCTATCTGTTTCCAGGTAGACTGTGTCCTACCTAAGGATAACTAAGATATGGCCGTTCATTACGTGACACACAATAAAATAGACGTGAAAAAGGAGTTGCCTGGATTTCTTAAAAACGGAGCGGATTGACAGTACAAAGCACGCTGCCCATGACGGGATGCTTTGCAGATCAAACTTATCAATCCCACTGTACATAGCAAGCGAGCCTGGTTAGTTTTCTGAAAGTGACTGCATGTAAGAAACACGCAGTGACACTATGAACAATGTAAAAAAAATAAAGATGAGATAGCATATACACAAAAAAGAACAACATCAAAGCAAGTAAAACAGTCTCATTAGCATAAGCAGCCCAATTATAGACGCTTACAAACCAACAATTACTTTCACCTCTCAAAATAACAACAACAACGTCAAAAGAAAAGAGCAAAATGAACACAAATTCAACATAGCTTGAACGTTTTTGATGTGCACACATCGAGACGAAACAGAGAAGTAAAAACAACCGTGAAAAGAAAGTAAACTAAGCAACAAGGAGGAACACGTGAAATGTAAAAAGTAACGTTTTGATGAATATTTTTTCATTAGAGAGGGGCAGAGAACAATGCCTGCTAAATCTAAAATTAAGCTTATAATCCATCACTGATGTGTTTTAAATTTAAGGATCACATTATAATATGTATTTAATGACCTTAGGGTGTTAAACAATTCAATTAAGAAAAGCAATTTATTTGTTTGTTTAAAGCAGTCATGTTTGTAGCAAAAATTACCATTTAGTTTTGAGATGTTTCAGTCTGTCAGGGTCTTCTCGGCTCAGTTCCTGGGGAAAGCGGCACCAAAGTACGGAAATGTAACGAAAGATTGAACTTGTGACTGGATGTTTCAATTGTTCATTCCTCGTATGGTAGCCATTTTCCTTGGCAGGGGCTACAAAGAGGGCACTTTTGGTACTTTCAGTTACTTTTAATACTTTTACTGACACGATTCCAAGACCTCTACGGAGTGCAAGTTTAAGTAGAAGCTGGAGATAATAATGAATGGCAAGCAGAAACAAACTTACAGCTCGCTGAACTAGCCATGCTCGATGACAAACTGTACATTACCTTGTCTAAACTGTAGTAACACTGATTTCAAAGCTGTCGAGGCTTTGCATATCAGCAGGAACGTCAAGTCCAACTTCTGCCGTTCAGTCAAAGAAGAAACGAAAAAAGAAACAGTTTATAGAGGGAATAAAGGGAAAAAATAAACACAGAAGGAGCCGTTCAGTGGAAGGGTAATATTGGTGATACAATCTGATGACACATGTAGTTCAGATTACAAACAATTTTAAAACAAATGTCTTAAGAAAAGATGTTTAGCATATTAACATGAAATGCAGTTGAGTTGCTGTTAGCTACGTTCGGTTAACAGTGTCGGTTACATGTTTAAAATGAAACTGTCCAGCAATATTATTCAGTTTTCCAATGATTCAAGTAGAAATCTCTCACATGTTTACGATTAATTTGGAAATGAAGAGACGATAAAAGGATCAGCATTTAAACGCTTATAGCCAAAAAGATGAAAACTGACTTTATCAACCAATTATTTCTTCTTATGCTTTGTTAAGGTTTAACATATTAAAGACTCGAATGGAAAACGAAAGAACAGAAAGGAATAAACAAAGTCACACTGCAAAGAGGTTTACAAATAGTGTGGGGTTTCAGTGTCTTAACTTATTTATTTTACCTCCTATTATAATTTGAAATCTATATTAGAATATAATTGTCATGGTGTTATTTTAATTCGATGTTGGATACGTTTTAATGGTTATGTTTAAATAGAGAAATAACATCCAATGTCATTTCTGGTGTCCTAACAAACAAATTTAAACCACAATTAAAAGTAACAGAAAAAAAAAAAACAGTGTGATGACAAACACAGCTCAACCCAAATGTAGCAAATTATAAGTAGAAATTTCAGTAATGTGTTGCAAGTTGTGAGCTTTTTAATGTAAGTAATGTACTGCAAATCTGTAAATGTAATGTAAATTAAAATAAGTACAAGTGAAAAGAAGGATTAACACTACAGACACCGCCGCCAAGCAAGTAGACAAGCTTAGAAACCAGCATAAACGTGCAAAACTTGATGTCAATAGATACAGAGCAGTGAGAGAGCAGGTTAAGTTTTATTGGTGCAAACATGATTGAGAAAACAAACATGCACGTAATGAAACAACTGGACTCGAACACAAAATACGAAATTCAACAGAATGACATGTAAGTGGTCACATCTTATTAAGGTGTTTAAAAGGCGAGTTCTGACATACGATTCCCCAAACAAAACAGGTTACGCAGTAAAGTAAAGAGTCAAGGAGAGACCTGGTGGTGTTAAATAGTCTGTCACAAAAGAAACGACGTCTTGAGAAAAACAAACAAACAAACAAAACAATCGCTGGATGCTTCAGATCGGGAAGTATCGTTTTTGGCACAGACCTGCACCTCAGGTAATTGACCGAGTCCACGATTTTGACTGAAATGTTGCTAAGTAACATGACGAATACTTTTGACGACAAGCTGCCCAGTTTTGGACCGTTTGCCGTATTTCTATCTGATTGGATAAGATTTGACAACTTTCCGGGTCACTTAAAAGCCAACAAACAAACTCTTCCCCAGAGAAAAAAGCCTGGGGAAACCGTTAGGAAAAAAACTCGAGAGGTCGGACGACTACATGCGATTTAACAAAATGTAAATGGCACATATTAGAAAATCTTTCAGCTTAGTATAGGTTGGGACCGTAACAGCAATAATAAGACGACCTTACCGAGAGCCAAAGAGTGAGCAGACGCCACTCTTTCCAGTCTCTCCTCGTCTACAGCACGGATAGTAATCTCTACAGGAATCATGAATGGAAAGAAAATGCAGAGAACAGGAGTAACACAGATGATATTAAAAGAGACCTTTTACACCATGTCTACTAGACGATGCTCCGAGACAAAACTGCACTTAGTCTACTTAATATTATTTAGTAGTTAGATTCTGAGCTAGAAATTTCTGTTTCGCAATAGTGTACAGAGCGCAGCCCGAATCAACTATCAACTATCACTAGAAATCCTTAACAACCGCACACTGCTAGTCTACTCCCTATCTACAACAGAATAGATAGCGAGTAGCGAAGCCAATAAGAGAACGGCATTTGTGATAGAACGCTTGTAGATTTATAATAATGATCGATATTCACCTACAAGCTACAATTCTAAAGTCACAATCACTAAGCCCTCCTAAGTTACGATGCAACCTGAAGGATTTTCTTTCCCATACAAAACTTAATACTTAGGATGTATTATCTTTATTCTAGACCTCGAAACTAAAAAGACCGGTTGGGAAAATGGTGAGATATCAAATAACGACGTTACCTTCTTCCAGTGATCTTGAGCCCGTGTGATTATTTCGCATAAGAAAGTGATTGGGTTCCACAAAACCTGTCGGAGGGAGCTCAAGCGTGTTAGGGCATGGTGGATCTGAGGCAGAAAGAACACTCTCCTCTTGCTCCTTAGAGGGGAGGCACTGATTAAGAGCCTTGAGTACAAAATCTGGCATATGGTCCTCCCACATGAGGCCTGAGATCTGAATCGTCTGGAAGTCCTCTAAGTCGGCCCAAACTGGTTCGTATATGGTTCCTTTTCGACCGCACCGACTGTGGACAAAAAATGACCTGCTTTTAAAATATACTGGTTACGCTTGAAAAACTGACTGATAGACTTTCTGACGCAAAGGCTGACGGACGGACACGCCCACTTGCTGAATGCCTCATTGACTGATGGACAGAAGGACTGGGGACGAACGGACTCATTGACCGATTGACCAACTGACAGAGAGAGAGAGACGGATTGATTGACTTAAGTTATTAGTTTCGAAGGAAACTGTTCGGCTGGGCCACAGACAAATGAACCACTCAGCTATATATCAACTTGATGGACTGACGGATGGACTGGCGGACTGACAGACACACTCATTGACTGACTGACGGACTGACTGACGGACTGACTGACTAAAGTTATTACTGAGTTTCGAAGGAAACTGTTCGGTGGGCCGTAGACAAATGAAACACTCAGCTATATATCAACTTGAAGTTGATAAACGTAAATAAGTGATCGCCGGATGGAATGACGGACTGATGGACAGACTCATTGACTGACTGACTGACCGACTGGCTGACTGAACGACTGACCGACTGACTGACAGACATACGGATGGACTGATGGACGGACAGACCGACTCATTGACTGACGGACTGACTGACCGACTGACTGAAAGACAGACATACGGATGGACTGGCAGACGGACGGACGGACGAATGGTTAGATGACAGGACGGACGAGCTGACTGATTGACTGACTCACTGTAAATGTATGGTGAACATATCAATGCTTCATTTGTTTTATCTGCTTTCTCACAAAACTTACCCTGGGACAGAGACCGTTTTGACGACATGAATGACTTTCCCGGGAGGGTAAAAAGTAGGCGTCTTGGAATTCTTGTTGTTAGGCAACTGAAAGTGTTCCCAGTCCGCCTCAGTATCTCGTAACTGAGCATCACAGTTCACGCACTTACATCCGTAACAACACACGAACGCGGAACGACACGCACAACCACGCAGAATCTTCCACTGCAACAAAAACAGTTGGTTTGCCTTTGTTCATTCACAGAATATGTGCAACGAACAATTGCAGTCGTGTACATGCAAATTTCGCCATCGTGACTTTTTCCGCGCTTACAAAGGTCACATTTTTTCCGGTGCTTGTAACCAGCTGGATGTTAAAAGTCACTGACAACGGTTAGACAGCTGCAGTCTAACAGAATACACCTGCAAGTCCGCAAGACGTGCATTCAACGAGATCAAATGCGAAGTTGTGCATCTTAGAACAGTGTGGAAAAGAGCGCTTTATATCAAACAAAAATATGGAAAAGAAAGGAAGGGACGTACAACAGCAGAAATAATCGGCGAGACAAAACAGTGTGACGATACAGCTTACAGTAAAGTACATGTTAAAATGCATGGAAAACAGCCCATTTCTGGAAGTTGAATGAATGTGAATCAACTTACTTTTGGAGTGGTGGAATATGAAATCACGGCCATTATCTTATTTCGTAGATCTTCAAGAGTGTAAAGACTTAATCTGTGGAGACAAGAGAGTTGTTAACCGATCATGTTGCGATCATGTACAGGCAGTTCCTTAATTAGCACTCTCTCGATTTTTCTTAGCGAAGACAGACACTTCATCCATCATCGCATACAGATTAACGCAGTGTCCCCTCCTTGACTGCCGATCGATGCTGGAAGTTTTGAAGTGAAAAGGAATGCTCAAACACAGTTTATATCGGGATCTATTTACATATGTAGTGACAACATCAATAGCCATATCGACTCCTTGTTTACTGAACACACCTTGGAATCATGTCTTTTCCAATTACAATCGAGATAACAAAATCACGGACATACTTCGCTGCATCTAAGCTGAAACAAGAATGAAAATATTGTAAGTTAACAACTCAACAACAACCACAAAATTTAACGGTCAAGTTTGAGCCAGAATCCCAGTTGAGAGCAACGAGAAGATGACGAAAATAAGTACCAATTCTGACTGACCTTACTGTACTAGTTATTCTCCTCACTATTCACTCCTTTGCATCATTTTGATTTATTACATTTACTCCATATTACACTCAACTCACATTCTAACTGAGTAGGCCACAAAAATCAGTCAGTCAGACAGACAGACAGTAAGAAAGACAGACAGACAGTCAGTCAGATCAGTCAGTCAGTCGATCACACTAGATCGTGCTCAAAACGATACTTCAAACGTCACAAAGATCTGTACAAATCGATCTATAGACTTGTGAAAATAATTCCTAAAACCAGATGTATAGCATGTACTACCTCAAAGTTGCTCCAGGTGGCGAAAAGGCATAACAAAAGAGATCAGGGTATGTTGGTCGAAGTAACATGGCTAAGATAGCTGCCGTACCAGCACCAAGAGAATGGCCAACAAGAATAAGGCGGTATGATTCCGTGTGTTTCTCCTACAAAATAGCAAAGCCTGTTAGACCCAACAGGCTTACTGATCTCGGTGCTGAAGGTGGCTCAAAACAGTTTCAAGCACTTTCCAATATAGATTTTGATGGATCATTATAACCACTCTACATGTATATCGGTTGATGGCAAATCATGGTATCAAAAAGCTGCCCAATCATTGGTGAACATGTTGGTGTCAATTTTGTGGCACAATGGGTCACCATAACAACAGTTTTTTCAAAACTTCAAGGTGGCTCTGAGCCTTCTCCACAGTAATTTTAAAACTTTGTAAAAGTTGCATTTTACTATGCTTATCACAATTCAATAATAAAAAGCGAGGTCACCAAGCTCGTTTTGTAGTTATAAGCACTTGAAGCTAAACTTACGGGTGTTTTTAACAGGTAGTTGCTGTGTTATATGACGGCAACTTGTTCAACAATGATTGGGCATTTGTGTGACACCATTATTTTAGCATCACTTGTTTGAGAGTGGCAGTATAGCTGTTAGAGAAGAGCTGGAAACTGTTGCCAGCCTCCTTATCTCTGGTTTCTGTAGCATGATTATGGGGCTTGAAAAAAGTGCTGTCCGGGACAAGTAGAATCTCCTTCTGGCCAAGTAACTTTTCACTCTCACTTGCCCATTGTCAAGGGATCATGCAAGTTGTCTGCCAACTAAATCACCAAAAGAGCAAACTAAGACTTGCCGAGGGTGAGCAAAATTTTAGAGCTGTATTTCTCCCAAGGGTAAGCTTTTGAGTCCTGATGAAGTGCCTAGGAGCATTGCTAGGTCACTCCTCAGCATTCTGTCAGGTTGCCCAGACAATCAGCTGGTACCCGTTTATAATCCTGGGTGGAGATAAGCACTGTGAGAGTAAAGTTTGTTGCCCAAGAATGCAATGCAATGACCCTAGCCAGTGCTTGAATCCAGACCACTCAATCCAGAGTCCACACACTAACCCTAGGTCAACAAATCTCCCAAATCCTGCAGATGGGTTTAAACGTTTAGCCCATGTACATGTAACAATACATGTTAAAAAAAAGCAAAGGCCTGCAATTGATGTAAACAGATTATATTGCTCAAAGCAACATTTGCATTTTACTAATCTTGTCTACTTTATTTCAAGTAATCTGGCCAAAAAAAAAAAATGTGAGGCAGGAATCAAGAATCAATTGAATTTCTTACTGGATCGGAATTGAAAGCTTTTTCGAGAATACCACCCTCCAGTTTCTTCTTGAGGTACAAGGCAACCTTTATCATACCCTGAGATAAACAAAAAGAATAAGTATTAGCCTATTAGCCTTGTAAAACATCAGTAAGGAAAATAAGTATACATAAAAACGATCCTGTCAAACATTATTTGTACCTACAGTGTACTATTACAATACTGTACCATGCAAGAGAACAAACTCCACGGTAACTCTAAACATCATACAAATCACGAAACATAAAAGAACTGTTAGGCAATGATTAAACCAAAGAAAACAATTGCCTTCCTCCTAAAAATGTTAATGAACCTCTGAAACAGATGAACACAATAATTTACATGCTCAAATTACAGACAAGAAAGATATTTTGCTTTGACTGAACAAATCAGTATACCTTATGTCCAAACCAATTTGTGTCACCACCTTCTATTGGTATTTTTTCGGCGTCAACAGTGAAATCTGTAAGGATATCCTGGAATATGAGAAAAGTGATATAAATTGTGTCGGAATCAAACTGACTCTTACAGAAGTTCTGGCTACATTTGTAGAGATTTTGCTACTTAGAACTGCATTTCAGTTCCCACTACATGTATTTGCAGGCTAATCTTGAACTGTTTTTGTTTTGTTTTGTAACAGATATGTCATGCTAATTGTTTGTATGTGTCAGTGACCAACACGAAAGCCTATGCTACTTTGGTCACTGAGCACACTTGATTGTAGTTATTTATTGTTATATTTCTCTTTTCTTTTTAATTAACGTAATTTCTGTGAACACTGTTAAAGTTATGGTTTCTGTAAAAACAGTGCAAAACAATAAAATCTGAAATCTGTTTACCTGAAGCGATAAAGTTCCTCTGATGGTGACTACAACTGCTTTCTTGAGATGATCCACGCTTACAAAGAAAGGTGTTTCAAAGAGCTGAAGAAAAACAATACATTATTATAAACACGTGTACAAATTATACACCTATATGGGAGGCACAGTGGTCTAATAGTTACAGGCTGGTACAGCATTTAAAACAGCAGGGACTTGACAGCAGTTCAGACACACACATATGTAGTACTTCACTTTTCAAATACTGTAAGCCATACTATTACAATCATAAGGATGTTCCAAATTAACATTAACTTACTTTATTGTGATAGCTGACAAAAACAGCCTCTCTGTTGTGAATGCTGGCGATCCTCTTTAGTGCTGAATAGTTACAACGGCAGCAGTTGTCACTTTCAATATCAACAAACTTGTGCGATCTAGGATCTGGATGACGACATGGATAACAACATCTGCAAGAGAAGAACCCAAAAATATTTTGTTCTTTTCCTGATTTATTAAATAACAGTTTTCAACTTTGTGCATAGAAAGACAATAGAGAAAATATAGTGTATCAAGTAAATTGATTTGCTTGACAATCAGAAGAACCAGCACAACAAAAATCAAATAAAAGGAAGTCTGAAAAACAAGAAGTATTAGTGGCAAGGCCAATGATGAAAAATCAGTGTGTGCCCTGATAGAGGATCATGGCCACTGGAGAAATTAAGACAGCTTAATTAAGACTGTAAATATTACAAATAATCATTGACTGGGTGGCTACCTGTAGAAAGAGTACTTTACCTGAAGCTTTTCAAAAGCTTGCAACATCCACAAGCAACATTGTTCTTCATATAGATTGGCCAGCCATAAGCAGACAGTGCATAGTTCATGTAGTATACCACATCCTTAAATAGAAGCAATTCATTCTGAAAGTGAAAATGCCAAAATTAATATTGATTTATTTTTATTTATTTAAATCTCAACAATGTGCCAAAGGCAGGTGAGACACAAAAGAAATGTTTCATCCCCTACAAGGCGTGTCACCCTTACCCAGCCCACAAACTGTAAAAATAAATAACAGTCAGCCCTCAAAGACACCCTCAAAGAAAAAATATAAGTGAATAATTGCAAAGTCAGAAGAATAAAACAACACTTAATTGCATGCTTTCACATAATTATATTAATTATATGATGGCTGCTGTAACATTGTAACCAATTTGGTCTAGGTACATTGTATCTCAGGAGATTAATAATGTATGTTATGGCTTCCAATGTATGTTATGGCTTTTTGTTTCTAACACTTGATTCTAATATCTGTAACAAGAAGTGATGAAGAGTGTTGCCTCAAATGCCTCTTGATACAAAATGTAGGTTATGCTACATATACACATATATGTAGTTAATCATACATCATGCATGTACACCCCATAAGAGAAACGTTACGAATTGTCTATGGTATTCATAGTATTTGTCTTTAAAAGATTGCAAATTAAAGCAAACTTTAAGTAGTCAAAGGGAACTGTAGTGGCAAGAACTCTTACCTTGTCTTTGAGGTTAAGCGTTCTTGAACTGTTTGTCCTTTGAAAGCGTAATGATGATTTTTTAACACCTTTCTGCAAATTGCAAAACAAGACAAGAAAACATTCAACATCATTTATTATGTACATGTACATGTGCAACATACTGTAATTAATAAACCTGCACTACAGTGCAAGTGAATGTAGGAGCAATAGATTAAGAAGAATTTGTTTATTTACAAACCTGAGAATCTAAGACTTGCTGCTCTTCTATTGCTCTCATAAGGGCTTGGTGTTCTTGACGTTTTTGCTGCTTTCTTAGCAAAACAAGTCCAGCTGCCAAGTCTGAAGGAACAACATCCAGATCTTGAAAATACTCAGCGAGTTTTCTGATGTAAAAAAGAAAAAAAACTGATGATTAAAGAGAAGGCAAATTTTGAACAGTAAATCTAAAATGAACTAAAACTTCCAGTTTGAATAGGTACAAGACCACTGATCTACATACATGTATAACTTAAGTCATTTAAAGTGCCTATAACCCCCAAAACTTTTTTTCGATTCGTGAAATCTTTGCATGGAATTAGGAAAAATGCCGAAAAAATTTTTGCAATTGGTTAAAACCCGAATTTTTTATGAATTTTTAAAGATCGTAAAAAGCGCACTTTTTCAAAACACGACCGAGCAGGAGAATCGCTTAAAAAAGTCTGGGTATAGCGTGATTTGTGACGTCATTCCAGGCCTTTAATCGCCTTCTTGTTTAGGACAGTCTTTGCTTCGATTGCAAGAAAGAAAATGCCGGATAAATGCATTGTTTTCGGATGCAGCAACAGGCCAAACAAGGGAAAGGGCATATCTCTTCATCCAATTCCTTTTGACGGAACTGATGACACGGAGAAGCGCAAAAGAAGAAAGAAGTGGGTCGACTTAAGTGTGCTCGTAAGCGTGCTCGTTTGGAACCCACGAAATATTTGGCGGTGTGTTCGAAACACTTTCTGGATGAAGATTACTCGATTATGTTTTCTGATTTAGCTCAGATTTATTTTCAGACAAGGCTGCGGAAGGATGGTATTGCGATTTGTGTCTTCCCAACGATCCGCGTACCTTGTATTTCGATGGAAGGTAAATCAACTGCAAGCAAGCGAAGGTGACAACAAAATATGCATTCATGTGTTAAGAGTAGTTTTTGATCGTGCTACATTTGCATTTCGTCGTAAACATGTTTCTTTCACTTACTTTGCATTTGTAACCGTCACCTGGTTGTCAATAGTGCATTCCTCTAAAACAATTTACCACGTTTCCCTTTATTCAGAGAAAGAAAGACGCTTTGGAAAGTCCGGAAATTTGTGTACACAACGCTCGAAGCTCGCAAGTCGAACCTGTGGCGAAACGTCGTTGAAAAAGCAGGGAGCATGCCACTTTTTCAACCTTTGTACTGATTGCTACAGAAGCAAGACCGCAAGCAGCAGTTCATGAATCGGAGCCACTTGATGCGTAGGCATCTTCTGGTTCATCATCATCTTAGTTGTCTTCTTGTTCGCTCGCATTTGATCACACCTCGACTCCTAAGTCGTACTCTACCTCTGTTTCTGCGGCCTCGGAATTCCACGCTTGAGTCAAGCTAGTATCGCTGGACGACATTCTCAATTGATGTGATTATTACGTATTTTTTGAGTTGAATAAACGTTCCTTTAACAAAATACTGAACGCTGAAAACACCAAGGACAATAACCGATGGGATGCGAGCAAAGGCCTGGAGTGACGTCACTAGTCCCATTCTCCGTTTTGCTCGGTCGTGCTACAAAGAACGCTCACTTTAAAAATTGATAAAAAATTCGGGTTTTAATCAATTGCAAAAATTTTTGCGGCATTTTTCCTAATTCCATGCAAAGATTTCACGAAACGAAAAAAAATTTTTGGGGTTATAGGCACTTTAACTAATTCTTTGGAGGAAACCTTGACTAGGACTAATTGACTGTATACATGTATGTTTTGTAACAAAGAAGTACTGTAAATAATTAACAGTTAAGCCCCAGACTGTAGAATAAATTAACATACTGCACCTTCCAATAAAGTTGAAGACATTTTCATCTCCTTGTCCTACTCCCGAACAGCAACAACAACGTTTGAAGCATCCTTCCCAGCGTTTCTCATATTTGCGTGTAATGCTGTGTGATGCATCTGCACTATCTTCTGTAAGTTGTGCCTCTCGAAAACGAACCCAATGCTTCCCAGCAGAATCAAATGCACAATACACAATAATAAGGACGGAAAACAAGAATAGCCAATTGAATACAACAATGGCTCTTGCAATATATATTTCTGTTGTTAATTCGCATATTGTGGCATCAAGAAATATCCATTTGATTCCTATTGACAACCATAACAGCTCAATGATTGATAGGACAAGACGAACATAAAGTAACTGTGGTATGAGATTTCGAGGTTCTGTATCCATTATAGAGCCTTTCCCACTCATCCAAGCAATTGACAGTTCCATAATATTTGAAGCAAAAAGAAGTGCTAGATAGCCTCCCATAAAATAGTCTAACGTCTGTTCACAAACATGTTTATCTTCCTTATTGGCTTGGTGCATGTGATAAAAGCCATGGTAGATGCCCACAGACACTGACAAAAGAATCATCCTATAAGAAAAAAGAGAACGAATCAGGACAATTACATGCTGGGGAGAACAAGGGAAGAATGGTGTGCATCAAAACAATAAAAGAGCTTAGTTTCCCATTTATTAGATTAAGTCTCTGTCAGCCCAAGTGGTCCATACTACTGGATCCTGGTTTAATACCTACTGGTTCTTTTAGCGTAAGTGACTACAGTGTACAGGAAGTCATCCTAAGTATTTCTACTCCCACCTGGATGGGATGCTAGTCCATTACAGCGTTCCCCCCCCCCCCCCCCAGCATTAATGGGCTATTACCTGTTTATAAGTACACCTGGGTGAAGAGACTCGGGCAATGGGTGAGCAAAGTGTCTGCCTAAAAACAACAACACAAAGACCCCAGGCAGGGCTCAAACCTGGACCAGCACCTCAAATCTCAAACCAGCACACTAACCACAAGGTCACTGCCATTCCCCAATGTTGAGTTGCAGTGACCTCGAGGCTAGTGTGCTCCACTCTGGATTCAGTGGCCTGGGTTTGAGGGCTGGCTCGGGACACTGTGCTGTGCTCTTCCGCAAGACTCTTTACTCTCACAGTGCCTCTCTCCAACCTGGGCCGGGTTGTTCGAAAGCTGGTTAATGCTCACCCTAGATTAAAAGTTAACAGAAGCATTGATTTTTCTTCTATAAAAATGCTTTTGACTGTTTATGTTTTGTGTAGTTTGCAATTCTTCAAACTTAAAACTGAAGGATGAACAATTAAACAGAAAACCTCACCGAACAGTTATTAAATGATGAAATCAAAATCCTCGCTAATCCTGGGTTAGCTTAATCGGGCTTTGAACAACCCGGCCCAGGTGTATAAAGGTACGGGTGAGTTTAATGTTGAGAGTGACCCTGTGATGGACTACACGAGGCATTTCATCCAGGGGGAGAAGAAATTTCCTAGTTGCTTCATGCTACAGAAACTGGAGATAATCCCTGGCCTGATAGGCAACTGTGCTCAATCAATCCTATGCAGACTTTACCTACACTGTACCCACAATAGCAACCTCTCCAGAATGACAATGTCCACTGAAGCACGTCAAAATGGCCATAACAACCTCTTGACAATAGCCAGTTAATTAATGACTGACAAACTGTGTATACAAAACCCCATTTTTTACCGTAAACAGCCACAAACTTGATCTGTACTGCGTGTTGGTCTCTGGTTTGGTTTCTGTGTCGATTAATATATATTCTGATTTTGTCACATATTTTATATGCTACAATAAGCATTTCTTTAAGTAGCAATGTTGCATTCCCAAAAAACAGGTGTCATATTACACCCCTCCCTCTCCAAGCAGCCACAAAAGCCGCAAGGTGGTCATTGTGGAGAGGTTCAACAGTACACATGTAGCAGATTGTCTATCCTGAAGATGACTTACATGTAACTACTCAAAAATGTTTGGTTTTTCTTTTCATTTTTAACTTTTTAGCCATGCAAGTAGCATCTTAACATAAATTACCATACACTGTTTTTTATAACATGTAAATTGTGTTATTGTGTTTATCTACTTATTTAATAAACAGTCCATATTGTACCAAGCTGTGTCGCTTTGTTTGTAAAAACAACAACATATTTTTGGAATTTTATTTATTTTATTGTTTTTTTTTTTGGCTCTGGAACGTGCTGTACATTGTGCTTGGCAAAGGAGGTTGACATGTTTTCTTACAATCTCAAGACAAAATAAAGATAGTATGGTCTAAAGTGAGCTATAATAATAATATACATGTATAGAACTGACAACAGCTTTGTCATGAGTTTTATTCTAATTAATCAACCTGCCGACAAAGTACTGGGCTTAGTAGGATGCCCAATCAAATACTGTTTCTCCCATTAACTACATGAAGTTGGACATTTTAATACTTCTTTTAGCTTATGCAACTTGCCTGACATGGTGCTGGGCTACAAAGCTTAGCAACAATAGACTTTTGAAAAGAAAGGTAGAATTTTTCATTAACATATTCTTAAGAAAATATAACTTGGAATAACATTTATTGCAAAAAAGCCTTTCTTTTTAGAAAATGATTGTTAAGGTTATTCAACAATACATCCATGGCAGATGATTACTGAGCATATTTAAAACATGAACCTTGTTTTTTGTCAAGCCTAAACCTAACAAGACAACATTCATTTACATTACATAAAAGAAACTTATTATACATGTAAGTTTCTAAGTTGATGGTCTCAAAATATAATGTATTTTATATGTGCATGTACATACTAAAAATTAATTTCTTTCTTGGTGACCAAGTTGGATTATGTGGTTTGCAGTGACAGAAGAAACATACATGTTCTACATTTTCAACATTTTTTGTATAAAATTGCATAAATACAACACCTTAATTCTGAAAATGGCACTGAACTAAAACTGATGCATGCATATTATTTTTGAATAACAAAATTGCAATTTTATTTACAAATTAAAAAACAGCCTTGGCAATTACAAAATGGAGTTTGGGTGCCTGAGACATGCCTAGTAGCCAACTCGGACTAGGTTAAACTGTTCCCATGGCTGGCAAATCCTTGTAATCTAACTACAAGTCCCCAAATGCAAGAGAAACATTTGTCGCACTGATAATACATTGGAAAATGAGGGATGGGATTAGGCTCAAAACCAAAGCAATAAGCTCCACATAAACAGTACCTGTAACTATATTCTTCACAAACTCTCTTGAGCACATGTTCACTTCTGATAACCAGTTTTTTTTTCTGGTTATGCTAAAGCACATGCTAAAAGCACCCTACTACAGTGTACATTGTGTGATTGTCAGAAACTGTCTGACTACAATCCACCCTTAGTTTAAAACAAAACTCAACCAAGGTGCGGGGGGAAGGGCCCATAAGAAGAGCCCCAATACTACAGTAACTACATTCATTCTCACATCAATAAATTACCATTCCTACAGTAATTAGAAAAAAACAGGACACAGTTCTATTATAAAATAAACATTTAATAATGGAAACATTTTTTAACATGAACAAAATCATGGCCCTTAATGATGTGAAGAAAATCACTCGCAGAGTTCACAAAGAACTTTTATTTTTTTTAAATCCAAGCTGCTTTATGTGTGTATACATTGTATGTATACAAGTCATGTAAAAAGCGTCAACCTAGACTTAAGCACAGGCACATAAAATCATTTCATGTTAAATACAAGGTTATAATTTTATTTAAAGTGAATCAATTCAGTCTTTAAAGTAGCTACATGTACATTACTTAGTAGTATTCCATTCCAAAATTTATTCAAACATTTTAAAAGGTGTGAAAGATTATGTAAAAAATTTAACTTGGGTTATCAGCAGTTAATTAAAAAGTTTAAAAAGACTGCATATAATTTTGATGGCCCAGCAATTGCTTCAAAACCACGTTTTGTAAATACATGCAACTTCTTGAAAATGGTGAATAGTTAAAGATTTGCAACCACTTGCTACAAATGTATAAAAATATGCCAACATCATGTATAAACATTCTTAACCATGACAATGTCGCACTTTAGGAAAATGTTACCAGCTTATAAAAACTGTGGGCATTTATCCAAACTTGAAATAAAATTTAATCTTCATGCAGACCAACGTTTGACAACAATGCCACAAGAGTCCAGATGGTCGTGAATGGAGGTACACATGTCATCTGCACATTCCACTGTAACTTACATGTATGAATCATGTATTTTTAATGCCACACATACAGTTAAAACTTGTTCAAATAATTTTAAAGCGTTTAAGAGATGCGCGCTAACATGTATAACAAGATTGAGAATGAATCTCTCTTTTAATTTGAGAAATCTTGGAAGCTTGCATGCGTAACCAGTATCAACATCAATGATTAAGATTTTGAGATATGATAATAGAAACCAAAGCCTTGGACCTGTATAACAAGATTGAGAATGAATCTCTCTTTTAATTTGAAAAATCTTGAAGTTTGCATGCATAACCAGTATTAACATCAATGATTAAGATTTTAAGATATCTGATAACAGAAACCACAGCCTTGGAGCTTAGTGGAGAAATTTGCAAACGAAATTGTGCTAACATATGTTTATCAATTTGCAAATTGCTCCAAGTGTCAGACAATACTAGTATAATATATTCAAAAATTTCACTCCTTTTAGTAATTACAAGAAATACCAGCAAGTTAAAAATATTAGCAGCAATATCAGACCCAAGAAAAATATATTAAACACAGCTAGTTTCTGAAACGTTTTCAAATAATTAATTAAACATAAGCCTAAAGTTGTTTTGTGACTACAATATGAATCCACTGAACAACTAAAATGAAGGTTATACAATTTCAACCGATACGCCAGTAGCTATACATAAACGTGTACACCAGCTACTATTTTAAAGCGGAAAACCATAACTAAATATGTTGCTTGTAGAAATTATGAAGAATTCTGATGATTTATGTGACTTTAGTACATTGTCTCGTGCGTACACTAGATCTGTGAAAATTCGTACCTTTGTGAACGAGATGTCGCTCTGGCTATTTAAGACGTTTCTTCGCGACATGTAACAATTAATAGCAAGTAAATTAATGGAACACCTTCAAGCTTAGCCACACCAAAAGCTGGGTGTACACAAACTCTCGTTTGAGTCCTCGACAAATGAGCCAAAGTTTTCTCTGAGCTCCCAAGCTCCCGCAAACGACATTTTCTTACAACTACAGGAGAATTTACAGGAGTGTATTTGTTACTTAGGAATTCTGCTGATGCGGACGACTTCGATATAAGCTCATTTAGTTATTACTAATAAGCTCACTTAAAAAATGGCTAAAGAACATTCCGAAATTCGAGAAGTTATTTATCGTAAATGGCTCTAGCCGAGGAACAACAGATCATCGAAAAAACAAGATGAGCGGGTGAACAAATATTTTTCTTTCATTGTCGTAACAGAAGCTTGAAGTTGAATAGTTACAGAACAATAGCGACAGACTGTTGAATTAACCAAGTTTGTCACAATATAGCAGATGTCTCCGTTTGTACCTTTCATGCGTTTTACAATTAATTATAAGGTAAGAGAAGAGATGGTCAATATCTTTATCTGCTGAAGAAGTAGTTTTAGCAGTGACATATACTTATTTATATCGTTCATAACACGATTACACACGCTTACTGTCGGGAATAGTCGCGAAATTTGTAAGACATATCGTATCATTTGGCTTGGCTAAGTCTTACGTTACATGTACATGTAGCTTACCTCGCATGTGATGTCAATAACTGCGAGCTATTTAACAAAGAAAAATAAAAACATTTACTTACCATAATCCTCTGAGGACGAAAGCAATTCCAAACGGAATGACCAAATCATCACTTGCGACCATCCATCGGCGCTTAAATACAACAATTCCCGGCATATTTTGACATTACATATAAGGTCTCTCTAGAAGAAGTAAATGTTGCACGTGAATAACTGCGTTTGTACAGTTTTTTTTAGAAGTACTTTCTTTTCGACAAAAAGGTGAACTAATCCATTAGGAAATTAGCGTAATTACTCTGAAACTTAACAAAACAAGAGTTTTTCCTTGTGCAGATAAACCGTCAACAACTTCTCTCAAGGAAGTCTCCTCAAAAATATACAACTCTAAAATTTGCATAACCTTGCGCATGGGTACGGAATCTCGGCGTGCCCCACCTAGATCGCTGGCTCAAATTTTGAAATGGTGGTATTTGATTGGCTTGAAAACAACTTTCGGTAAATTCAAACTTCTAGAGGTCGTTCTGGAGTTCTTTCATTCAGCACGGGTTGTTTTGAGTGAATTTTCTCGCAGATTGGGGAAATATCACGGATATTTTAGCACTTAAGAAGCTAACTGAGGGATATGATCATTTGAACAAGTATTTTGTCAGGAAGAAGCCATTTTGAGACCACTGCGGCCAGCTTCGTTCTCGGTGAATTCAAGATGGCCGTCGCCTGTAACTCCAAGGAAGGACTGCCACTTGGGTTTTCTTTGCATCTCCGAGCCGAAGAAGCGATAGCAAAGTTCCAGGGACAAATCGAGGATGACTTTAACTACCTTCATGAGATCTTAGCTGAAGCCAAACAACACTTTGGACGGTGAGAGTTTGTAAAAATGTTAGTTATTTGAAGGAATATCAACACTCAGGCCGTAACATGTCGATCAAAGTCGATCATCGAAAACGTAGTCGATAAGTCGATAATACTCGATATTTGTCGATAATTGTCAATCAACAAGTTTAATTTGTCGATAAAAGTCGATAATCACAAGATTTTCAACTGATTATCGATTTTACCGACAAAAATGCAGACACATTTTTTCAATCGGCCACGAAATTGGAAACAGCTTTAGTAAATCCGTATGGCAGTAAAGTCGATCAAAGTCGATAATCACAAAAAATTGTGTGATCGATTTTTATCGACATCCGATATTTGTCGATTGATTAGTATCGAATTTGATCGACAACGATCGACTTTTATCGACTATCGAAATTATCGACATGTTACGTCCTGCAACACTACATGTAAGCTTATAACCTACCAAACATTCAAGGAAAATTAAGATTACCCTGCATGTATGCTTTAAAGTTGTAATTCAAAATTATTTCAAACTTATTCACTATCCATGCAAAGTGACTGATCAAGTTTCCCGATCTCGGAAGGTAATTACAGTAACTAGGGTGAGCATACACGTAAGCTTACATATAAGTTTACTTATACATACAGTTTACAATCTTCATTAATCAACGCTTTCAGTTTGTGGGGTCGTGTAAAGGCTAAGCTTAAAACAAAACGATTTCAAAAGTTCACTATTTTAAACTGTCGTAAAAAGGGAAAGATCTACAATGCCATCCCAGTGCTTTCAAAACACTTGAAGAAGGAGTTGCCCTGTAAAGCACCCGTCAATACTTGTAGGAGCATTTTAATAGCACATAAAAAAACCTTTCCCTAGAGGGCCAATTTTTAAGTGAGCTCTTTTTTACAAAATAAAAGACAAAAAAATTTGTAAAAATAGTTCATTAAATGTCACATTAAATTCCTTGTTCCCGTTAAAAGCTACAGTGTACTGTATGTTGCTGTCACGTGAGCTCTTCATGCCTAGACAGTGTTGTCAGTGGTCGGCAGGAAACCTAAGCAGATACTGTAAACTGTTTCTACTTCATGACACACTGGTGCAGGGCTCAAAATAATTTTTGAATGGTGGCAGGTCATGTTGACCAGCCAAACCAATTTTAGCTCGGTCATGTCTTGTTTTTGACCGGTCAAAATATTGAAAATGCTTATTTTGAAGAATTTCCCTATTAAGCCAAACATATCGCCTCATATGCACAAAAATGTGTTGTTAAAGAGGATAAACGTTTTAATCGCTAAAAGTATCACTTAAATATGTTTGATTTTCATTTCCACAGACTGCATTAATTCTACTCGACATGAAACTTGCCTGGGTAAACAACAATAAAAACTCGCTATATTATTTTATTAGAAATGCTCATTTTAGCGTAGTTACCCTGCACATAATTGTATATTAACTTACCACTTACCCTGAATGCGATTTTGGTTGTAAACACTTCGAGTTTCTACCAAACACTAATAGGGCTGCATAGGCTTGTGCTACAAGTGAAAGATCGCTGCCATCCGCCGCTCAGCATGCTCGGAAATAAACTGAAGAAACGCTAACGAGGACAATTAAATCTGTAACTGCGACGTTGATTGATGCGATGTTCATTGTTGTCTAGTCTGTTTAGCATATTTACGGGGGGTGGATGTTTCCTGTGTTATTTTAGCAAGCCGCTAAGATGCCACAGCATTCATGAATCCGACGATCATAACCGTCTCATCTGTATTCTCCTATTTGTAACTACAAGCCGCTGAGATATTTTATTATTTCACTGTTTATATTTTCCAGAAATAAAGGACATTTTTTTCCTAGTGAATTATTTGGAAACCGCATACTTGACCGGTCAAAATGACCGCCAAACCCAAATTTTGTCCGGACAAATAGTCATCTTGACTGGACATTGTTATTTTGAGCCCTGCTGGTGCATTTGTCTGCTTTAACAATATCTCACTGCATTGGATGAGTTTTAAATTAAACTTGAAGAAACCTTCCTTTTGATATGCTCCTGTTGAAAATGATACAGAGTTGTCAATTTTAATTTAAAGAAAAGTTCCTGTTAGTAGTACATTCCTGTTGCACTTGATACTTTAACACAGCGCAACATGAACTGACAAAGCACAAATTGACTCTTCAAAATGTTTTGTAGCATAAGCAATACCTTCCCTTGTTGTAGAGTGCCTTAAATCAAGTGATTGTATGGTAACTTTCACCTGACTATTGATTGGAAGAATAAATGTACTACTGAACCTTGGTCTCGCCTTTTAAAGTGACGGGGGTGGGGGTTGTGCTCGCTGCTTTTGGAGCGCTCACTACTTTTAAGGGGCTGCTTCTTCTGGGATTTATTAGCGGCCACAATTTTTTTACATTACTTTCGGGGTATCACTATTTGGGAGGGGGGGAGGGATTGTTACTTTCCGAAGTTTATGGTATGGTACAGCAGCACAAAGATACCAATTTTTTATCAAGGGGTAAAATATTGTTTTTAACATGACAAACTATAATTTGTATCTTTAAGTGACCACATAATTTTTTTTTACTATATAGACTAACTGACTGTTTGCACAGTCAACCATGAAAAAGTGGGAAATGACATCATTGATATCTTCACTAGTGAGGATGGTGTCAACTTACATTTGTCCAGTACTGTAGAATGACATGTTCTAAAATCATATTTTCTTGTTATATTAGACGTGACAGCAATATTCTCCTTCCAAAGACGCCATCAATGAAAAGGAAGCGCCAGGAGAGTGATGAAGAACAAAGCAGTGAGGACACTGCTTTCAAAATGGAAAGAGGAGCAAAAGCTCACAAGATCCAAGGTTATTCATCACCACTTATGGTGATTAATGAGAATAAGCTTCTGAACTGCAGTGTTACAAATGAGGAAGCTAAGCTAGATGGAGGCAAGAGAACAACGAGAGCAAGTAGAGCAACTTCACAGCTGAAACGACAGCAGCCAAGGAGAGGATCACGAAAAAAGAATTTGCCAGATGTTGGAAGTTCAGCCGAAGACCAAACTTCAGATTCTTCTTCCATGGATGACAAACCAAGGTGGAATACCGGGAATTCAAGAAAAAAGAACTCAGAGTTGGCAAGGGTGATAGAGGAAAATGGTTCAGATTCTTCTTCAGCAATTGTTGATGAGGTAGACTCCTCCAAACGAGTAACTAGAAACACTAGAAAGAAACCTAAGCAAGAAACTGTGGAGGTTTCTTCTACCAAAGAACTGCCAAAAAAACCTGCAAAGAAGAAAAATAAGTCAAATGTAGCGACAATATTGAAGGGTTGTGGAGAGATTATGGCCTCAGTTGCTAGGGAACAAGAACCTGCATCACCTTTTAACAAAATTCCTAAAAGGAGAACCACAAGGAATTCAAGAAATGAAGAGGATTCAATAGACAGTGAGACGAAGGAGACTGAAACCAGAGCTCATGTTCTAGAAACCCCTGAACCTGTTGTTGAAAATGTCATGTCATCACCTAAATCTGCCAAGACCTGTAAGGCAACTGTTAATTTAGTCTTGCAATCACCAGGCTTGACTGAAGCTTCAAGCAATAGAGCAGCATCAGAAACAACATCAAGTCCCTATACTGTGCAAGATCTTGGGCTACATGAAATCACAGTGGAGGAAAATGGTGCATGTCCTGAACAGGAAACCAACAAAGATGTTATTAGAGTGTCTTCATCTACACCAATCCTACCTCAAGAATGCACTGAGAGCCATGCACCAACAGAATCCAAAAATGAAGAGGAGCTTGAAAATGGAGAAGTGGAAAATATGGCCAGTAATGAACAAGACCCTGATGCCATTGATGGAAATGCTGATGTATCTAAAGGAAGAGTTGATGAAGAAAACACCAAAGTAGCTGATCCAAAAGTGAAGTCTGGAAGGAAAAGTATGCAGAGAAATAGTGGATGGCGAAGGAAAAGCAAAAGGTCAAGTCGCTGCTTGATATCTCCTGTGAACAAACGGCTATCTATCAACAGAACAGTAACCAAATCAAAAACACAAGGAAATTTGAGCATGATCAAAAGCTCAGTGAAGCTGAAGTTGACGCAGTCTAAACTTATGCCAGAATTGAAGATAAATACTGCTGACAAGTGCAGGGATGATCGATCACCAGATCCTACATGTAGCCTGGCAGATGTTAGGGTGTGCCTCTTTGATAACTTGACAAGCGAGAGCAGCACCTCTGGTGCAAGCTCTGCCACTACCTCTAGCAGCTCCAGCAGCACTGATGACAAAGAAGAGGCTCCTTCCTCCAGCAGCTGCAGCAGTGCTGAAGACAAACCAGAAGCTCCAGTGGAGAGGATTAAGGAAGAACCTGCAGAGGAGGATAGTGAAGAGGTATTCCATGATTGCAGAGGATCAGAGAATGAAGCTGATAATGAGATAGAAGATGCAAAGTGCAAAAAGACATACAGGTTTGTGTTATATACAACTATATCATATTCACGTATTGCAAAGAAACAGCGTCTTCAGTACTTGCTAATAGTGCTTGTTAACAGTGCTTTTAATAGTATTGTTGCAATATCCCTTCATGGCAATGTTACATGTACATAATTATAGAAATGCATACAAGTATTGATGTGTACAGATGCATAACATATTAGGCATCCACCATGGAAGGTTTAAGGAGCTACAGTAATTGTGATATGCATCTACAGTGTTTAAACCCAGGGCTTGGATTTTTTTCTTCCTATGTGCCCAGTTACAATCAAATCAAAGGAGTCTCTTAAATAATAATAATCTACTACAATACTACATGTAAAAGTAATATTTTCTGAAGATACATGTACCAAAAGGGGCAAGGAAGGTTTGACTGGGAAAGATTGACATGGACCACGAAAGAAAATACAGAACTTTGCTTTGGCTTAATTGTACCGAAGTGATTGTACGGTTGAAACCCTCTGTCATGTTTGTAGCAAATTATCATAAGCACTATGCAGAATTTTGATGCAATCTTCTTTTTTTTTCGTTGCAACTGTAGTGAACTTCCACCAACTGTGGAAAATGCCAGTTCACCAGTGGCAATTGTAGATTGTAATCAAGGCAACACCAGTTATGAGGAATCAGAAGCTCCCCCAGCAGGCATCTCTGAGGAACCTACAACACCACCTCCACAAGAAGCTGTCAATCCATCACAGAAGGTAGTGAAAGAGAAATGCTTTCATGGCTATATTTTTCTTGTCAATTCTTTTTCTTCAGTGATAAATATAGGTCCTCAATGGACTCTGGCTTCATTAACTTTAACAGCCAATAAGTCAGTCAAGCATGATTTTCCAATGAGAGAAGTATTTGGATTTAATTAATTCACTATTGGAATGTTGATTTCATTGTTCTTTTCAATATTCTATTGTATTTTTGAAAAAAATAGTTCAAAACATAAACCAACATATAAAATTTCTGATGCAAAACCTGAAATTCAGAGTATTCAGTGGATGCTCTGTAAATACTGCATTCTGGTTAATTCTGTATTCTATATTTTTTTTCTTTGTTATCAACAGGCCAGACCAAATAACATTGCCCTCGTCCATTCATTTATCAGGAGGAACACGCCCAAGAAAGTTGATCCAGAGGTGAGTGATCAAATGAAGGGTTACAGTGTACATTAGAACATTACAAAAGTAACACTTGAGTTTGTGAATTGTCAGCTGAGAGTTGATTTGCCAGCTTCTTGTAACCTGTCTCATTGCACCTGACCAGTAATGTTAAGCTTGATCGCCAGTCACTGTTCGAGAAAGGATCCTACACTTCAGATGGAATCAGATGGAAAGGGGTTACAAATTTTTTATATGATTTTGGTACTATTTACATGTACATCCAGTTCTCACAAATACATGTATACATGTATATCTGAACAGTGATTGATACGTTTTGACCACCATGATTGGATAGTTCACTTATGCTAGAATTTTATTCAACCAGTGTAACCAAGGGCAGGTAGTATATACAGATGAGCTTAATTACGTTCGAGTCCTTTCCAGTCCGTGCTGCGCAATCTCGAGAGTTTGTTTGCGTTTTTTGTTTTGTTTCATGTAAGACATCACAAAATGTGAACATTTCGCAACTACTTCAAAGTTTCAAAACAATCGTTTTATTTTAGCGATCGAGACTTTCTGATTCGTTCTTCTGTATAATGTTTCTTTCTCCTGTTCTCTCTCTAATGTTTATAGACATTAGGGTATCGAGACTGCACAGTACGGACTGGAAATCATCTTTAAGTTAACTGTTTATTGGACAGAAGAGAGTCAAGAGACTTCCATGTACTTGCCTTTAGTTATGAGTTATGAACTGTGATCTAGTGTGTATGAACTTAGAAATTTTTGATGCCATTGTAAGTAAGTGTACTATCTTT